>CM053402.1:51232307-51272094 GCA_028644305.1 Xerus rutilus
AGAGCCAACTTCAGATTCCTTTATTCCAGTTACTCTCCTGCAAGACTTTTGTACATCATTCTAGTGCCTCATCCTGAGGTCACCAACAGATAGATGTCAGAGAGAAAGGGTGTCAATGGCAGTGTGACTGTTAGCAATGTATTTAACCATGACGACATATCGGGAGCAAGCACAGGGCTTCTAAAATGCCTTCAACTCTTTCCTGAGAGTGCAAATTAAACTCATCCTGATCTCCCTTCCCAGAATCTCCTGACTTCCTTTGTTTCTCTTCATCAAGTTGTCACATTCAGTCCCTCACATCTCAAAAATTCCTGTAAAAGATTTTGTGGAACTATAGTGATGTCCTCAGTACATGATGTGTGCAGATTGGTCATTCTTTATGTGACTCCTGCCCTCCCTGACCCTCAACCAACAGAGTAGGTTGACAGTGTTCCCTAAACAACAGATGGCCCCACCTGATGGCTGGCAGGGAGGGTAATTGATTTTGCCACCCCCTCTGCAGGGTGTCTCTGAGAGTCCAAAGGCTGGAACTTCAGTCTTAGTTCAGTCTCTAAATAGCTGAGTGGAAAGAGCCTTGCAATGTCTTATCTGAAAAACAGAGATGAGAAAATGCACCCCTGCTCTGACTTCTTAGACTTTTATAAGGGCCTTACTGAGACCACCTGGTTTTCTTTTGCTTTCTTTTTCTTTTTCTTTTTTCTTTTTTCCTAGTACTGGGGATTAACTACAGGGTCTCTCTATCACTGAGCTACATCCCCAGCCCTTTTCATATTTTTTGTTTTGAGACAAGATCTCGTTAAGTTGCTAAGAATCTTATGAAGTTCATGAGGCTGGCCTCAACTTGCTGTTTTCCTGCCTCAGCCTCACAAAGCACTGGAATTACAGGTGTGCACCACCACACCCAGCGAGACCTGCTGTCTTTACCACTTGCTTTCTCTCTACCTGAAAGTGAGGTCATCGGAGAATAAGAGGAGAAACTAGTCTTCTTCTTTCTCTTTCTTTTAATATTCCTACCCACTTATTAGAATATGGGACAACTTTGCAATTTGGTTTATTCACCCCAATTGTACACACTTGGGATGTGATGCTCCGCATGGAACTGAGTGGGAGTCTTTGTCACATGAAGCATCAGACCACACAGAGAAACCCGTTCCATTTAGGCTACAGGAAATGGGAGGGAGATATAAGAATATGCAAATCTCAGAGGGAGACTCCTCTTGTGCAGTGAAGACTGGCTTCCTTCAGGGGCTACCAAGATCATGTGCGGGATTCTTTGACTGTGAATAGTGTTGGCTCAGGGCATATACGTATATCTTAATAAAATGCTCTTATTTCTGGATTGGACAAGACTTAACACCCCCTCACCAATTCCCCTGCCTACTTGGCCCCAATAATACATGTGATCCTTTTTAACAGGGATAAAACCTTTACTTCCACAAATAAATTGGGACTTAAAATTTGAATGAAAGCATAGTTTGCCAAGAAATGTATGAATTGGGCTGACAATGGACATATACTCTTAGAAGAACTGGGAGGACCTTCCTTAGGGGGTCTCAGGAAAAAGATCTCCTTGCAAAAGAAAAAATAGCATGTAGTCATTCACATTGCAGGAAAATGACACATAGGGGATGTTTGAAGAATCTAGATTTTGCTAGGAGGAAAATGAAAAAGGAAAAATATATGCTAATTCTGGACTCTTAAAGAAAGATGATATGGAGGACCAGAGGAAGAAGAGGCATCCCTAATCTCAAAGAAAAAGTGGCATTTGTTGAATACCCAGTGAAACTTCCCTGCTGGAATATAACAGGTTCCTGTCACAATTAGGAAAAAATGTTAATATTCATTTCATATTTTAGGTAAATAGATGTTTTCTATTATTCTCTGTACTCATTATTTCAATTTTTTCTAATTAAATAAAGTGCAAGGATAAGTTCAAAAGTTTCCATCAATACAATGAAATACTGTGTAGCTATTTTTAAAAAACGAAGAAGATCTCTATGTTCTCACAGAGAAAGATCTCCAAGACATGCTGTAGAGCATGGAGGGTGGAGCAAGTTTCAGAACATTTTTTTTTTTTTTGCAGTGCTAGGGATTGACCCCAGCTCCTCATACATGCCAGGCAAGCACTCTACTACTGGGCTATATCCCCAGTTCACAAACGGAATATTTTAATATTTGTCTGCATGGAATATTTTTTAAATGTGTAGGTATACACCTTGTCATATGCATTGAGTTAAATCTAGAAGAGTAAACAAATTATTAACAGAAGGCAGATTATATATGTTAGGCATTTTTGTATGCTTTGTTTTATAATGAACATTATTACTTTGATAATCCTAGCACAGCAATAATGACTTTTATAAATGACTTATGGAGCAGAAACACTGATGCATAAGCCCTTCCAGGTTAGTGTGCTGCCCATGGGGACAATGTGTGGAGTTTCCACTTGCCCTGTCCTTGCCTGGCCTCTTTCCTGATTTGACACTGGATGTCTGCACGAGGGTCCATGACAGATGCCAGCAGTGGCAGCGATGACAAGCCCAAAGCCACATTTGTTCCATTACTTCCAGCTCCTCGTTGCCTTTCCAATCACTGCAGTGAGAGCTCCCTTCTCTTATCTCCACCAAGCAAGAGTCAAAAGTTCTTGTGAGTGTGATTATAGAAGGCTGGAAAACTTCCTGATAATACCTAAATTCCTTTCAAAGAGCAGTGCTTGGAATCGGGTCAGGAGAGCTATGTGGCTTCAGCACACTGTGTACCGTGCAGTTGGATAATAAACCAGAGGAAAGTTGGCAACACAAAATGGAAGGGACATAGAAGGATGTCATTATAGTCCCATCTGGTCTGATAACCTACCTCCCACAACAATTTATCTGCTGCCCTAGAAAGACCACTCAAGGAACTGAGGAAGAGTGTCTGCATGTATGAGCCATTGAAGATTGGCAAAATAGACACCAAGAAATGAAGAATAAAAATAAAATCCAAATAATAAAAAATAAGAATCAGACTGAAGTTTCTGAGACATATGTATGGCTTTTATAAACAGTTATGATTTGGTTGAATGGCGCTTTGGGACACTTCAGTGACATTAGCTAATTCTGACATTTGGGAATTTAAACTTAGTAGTTGGCTTAGCTTATCCTTATTAGCAAGGTTTGCTAAACATTTTGTGCTGTGTGCCCTGCTTTGTATTTGAAGATGATGTACATGGCACCCTGTCATCTCAGTTCCTGCTGTCATTGTGAAACCTACAACAGGGCCGTCATTCTCCCACTGTCTTCCCCTCTGGCCTTGCTGCACACACTCATCCCCTTTGCTTTACTTTGCTCCACCTTCCCTGATTAAGCTCCCAAAAGATGTTAGACATCTCAACGTTTGGATCAAGATTTTCTATTCCCCATAGGAAATGTGAAGAATGCATAAAACTGGAAATAAAATTTAACAGATGATGGGAAGTTTTGAATACACCACTCATTCTTTCCTGCCAAACAGATCACTTTTCTAATCACAAGTCCTCACGTAGGAAACCTAATAATTTAAAATATACCTTCACTTTTGCCAGAAATTTAAATAAATCCTGTGAGATGTGTGTGCTTCTTGTAGGGATGATGTGTAGAAGCATTTCCAGAACAGCCCTCTGATGCTCCTAAGCCACTGACTCAGGTCTTGGGTTTCCCTCCCTCAGGAAACCAGGTGAGTTTCTCCAAATCAGCAGATGCCTTTGCCTTTGAAGAGGACAGCAGCAGCGATGGGCTTTCTCCAGATCAGACTCGAAATGAGGAACCCCAGAGCTCAGCAGGATCCCCTCCAGATGCTAAAGCCACGGAAGCCCCTTTGGCAGGCTCTCTGGGGACAATTCAGGTAAAAATAAAAACCATTTCCATTTTTCATCTCTTCATAGTCTTAAAACCCACAGTGCTGCTGTTGGTTTTGCTTTAAAGACTCCGGAGCTCGCTCTCAATCATACATCATGTTACTTACTGTCTCTTCTCATTCCCTTCAGCCCAGGGATCTGTGTGCCATGACAAAAGCCTCCAGAAAACACTGGAGAGAACCTCTAGAACTATTCCCTTTGGATTATTTCTGAGCATCTACTTTGTTGAGTAGATAGATACCTTTTATCTTCATTTTTATGGACACGGTAACTGAGGCCTCAGTGAGAATAAGTGAGATTGGCCAACATTTTCCTGGTGCCAGGGCAGGACTGATTTCGAAGTCCACCATCTTTTCTTACAGTCATTATAGGGCTAAAGGGAAGAGTTGGAAGGACGTGCTAACTGTCCACAAAGCAGAGAGGTCCACGTTGCTTATATGTGAACAGATATCTAACCACCAGCCGCCACAAAGTCAGCCTCCAGCCCCACCTGAGCACAGCCCTCATGTCTCTCAGGACACATCCACAAATTCTCAAGAGTAAAGAAATGTATTTTGAAAACACCCATTATAAACATTCATTATTCAATCAGTGGAACAGAAGGGTATATAGGCCAAAGAGAACAAAGTCACAAAAATATATGTAAGACGAACAACTTTAGAGCAGAGATCTAATGTATGTCATGAGGATTAAAATTTATAAAATTGTAAAAAAAAAAAGTGTTCCTTATTCATTATCAATGTGAAAGCACATTTCACATGAAGAGTATACACAGCAGCCTGGTGCATACTCTGTGCCAGAAACAGCACTGTGCTCTATACAGAGTTGTCCCATCTGAGAACACAGTTCCCTCCAACTGGGTGACATCCATGTCAATTCTGATAGAGGAGGAGCTTAAGTTCCCCTGAGACTGAGAAATCATGTGGTCTCCAGGATCACTGCCAAATGTCACCACCCCTTGGAGAATCTACCTCTAAAAGCCACATGCAGGCTTGTAGAGAGTTTTTCTCAGCCCAGCAGGATGGTGTTTGTGGAGCCCCTAAAAGAGGACCTGTAGGGATTCCACACATTCTCATGAAGGAGATATACTAATGTGGACGCGAGATGCAGAAGAGCTTCCGGTCCCAGTACTACCACATGCCAGCTCTGGGAGAACTCTCTAGACCACTCCCTCCCACTTCAGAGGAGTTTACTCCTGCGGCCTAAAGAGATTCTTCTATGAACTGAAATTAGGTATACAATTGAGTGCCGCTTATCCAAAATGCTCAGGACCAGAAGTGTTTTCGAATTTGGATTTTTTTCAGATTTTCGAATATTGTGTGTGTGTGTGTGTATAATAGGGATGGGACCCAAGTATAAACATGAAATTCATTTATGGCTCATACACACCTAAAAGTAATAACAAAGTAATTTTATACAATATTTTTAACAATATTGTATATAAAGTTTCATGGTATGAAATTTTCCACTTGTAGCATCATATTGGCCTCAAAATTTTTCAGATTTTGAAATTTTGTATTAAAATGTTCAACCTATATTTGAAATATTTTTCCCACTGCAAAGTACCATACAGATATCAGTGACAGTTTTCATAATTTTTATCCAGGGCTCTGTTTACCTAAACCTCACTTGTCACTCACTAGTGACTGTTATCCCATCAGAGCAAACTTAAAGCAGCCAAGAAGAAAATGTGGACTGGGAGGGAAAAGGGAGCATAAGAAGCAGAGCTGAAATATTTGTGTGTTTCTTGTGTAAGAGTTTATAATCAAAGCATTTTTTCTTCCCCTGCTGGTCTTTGCAGCCAAACTTCTTTGATAACATCAAACGGTATATCAGACCATTTGTACGTATTATTCTGACAGTAAATTCCTCAGCTTCTGATTTAAGAATGGTTTGAAGAGAAGACAAGTTCTTTTCTGCTTCATGCTAGGAGTGAGGAGAGGGGAACAAGACCTGGACAATGCCTGGAAAAATGAAAAAATCATTTCATGTCGTTTCACTCAGAAGCCATGTTTGACAGAGGAGGACACTGAGGCTTTGAGACAAAAGAATTCCAGGGGCCTAGGACAGGTACCAGGGCTCAGAGAAGAACTGAGAAGCTCAGTTCTGACCCCCCAGCAGGAGATCACCAGCAGCCCCTGCCCCTCTGTGTCAGAGTCACAGCATAGGAATGTGGGTGAGGAAGAAAAGATAATTATTCCTTTTTTGGAATCCTCTGCAGACAGAAATATGCTTCTCGTAAAGGTTTGCATTACCATACACATACACACACACACACACACACACACACACATAGAGATAACACACACGTTCACATGTATATACACAGACACACATATACACAGATATACACGTATATGTACACACATGTACCAATGCATATATACATGCACATGCCTATATTTATGCATACAAATATATACATATAAACATGTTCAGACATGTACTTACACTTACTCATACACATACACACATATATATGAGCATGTATACATGCATGTATATATATGTGCATACATATATGTACAAAAATTCGTGTATGTGCATGTATATATACATGTGCATATATACTTGACACACACAAACATATACAAATATAGATGCATACATTCATACATACACTCAGACACACCTACACATGCTCATAAATGTGTGTACATGCACATACACACGTGCAGACATGTATTCATGCTTACTCATACACACACAAACCTATAGGTGCTCTCTCTCACACACACACAATTTTCCCTCCAACTGCTAACTGCCTCTTCCTCCTCTTTGCTTGTTGTTCCACTTTTCCCCAAAATTCCTATACCCGCTCTGCCCTCTTCATTTCTTTTTCAATCTGGTTATTAAGTCCAACAGGTAGACATTGTCACAGAAATGCCATTCCCATACCTGTACTTATAGAAAGGCCAGTCTTATACCTGTCTTTTGGAGTCGTTATTAAAACTGCTCCTTTTCTCTCTCAAAAGCTTCCTCAATTGGGCGACAAATGTTGGTTACATTTGTAACCCTCCCTCCTGGAGGGAGTAACTTGGTTTACTTGAATGAGAAACCGGGATGAAAGCAACAGTGTTACGTCTTGGGCACTGTACTGTAACACAATTATTCCTATGTCCTAATAATGCTCAAATTTGGATTTCAGGATATTGCTTCTGGCTCAGAAAATGACAAGAATGACTCCACCTCACAGTCCAGCAATCAGCCAGACACTGGGAAGCAGGGTCTTGGCCCCCTCTGTGCCTCCGTCCCTGTGCATGCTGCTGTAAAGGTAGGGACAGGTCAGCCCCCACTCCTCTGTTTGATCCCCATGCGCCCACAGCCAGCTCTGAGAAGAGCTTTCTAATTCAGTTCTGATGACATAAGGAGAATCACATGGCCCCATGAAAAGGTCCGGTCCACTAGAAATGTCACAAATGGGGAGCTGAGAAACAGGCTACCAGAGCACATGAATCTAGATGTTATTAACCGTGCAGCACAGCATGGACTTTCTCTGCAGCAGGGGAATGCAGTGTGGTTGCATTTCTTTGGGATCATAGCTCCGCCAATATATTTCTGACTTAAAGGATTTCATGAGCTCACCCTTAAGAAAGACCTGGCTGATTAGAACACATGAGATTTGCAAGTGCCATAAAACAGGCTTAGTGCAGTTGTTAAAGATTCATCCCCTTTAGGTTGAAAATGGGTGTTCAAACAAAAACATGAATATTAATATTAGCACCATTTACAATAGTTACAAGTTGGAACCAACCCAAATTTCCATCAGTTGATGAATGGATACATAAATGTGGTCTATCCATAAGACTGTATATTATTCACCCATAAAAAGGAAAAATATACTGATCCCTGCTGCAAAATGAATGATCCTTGAAAATATTACACCAGTACAGGAAGAAGCCATTTATATGATTTCACTTACATTAAATACCCAGAATAATCAGATCTCTCAAGACCTAAGCACATTAATGCTCAATGGGGTGTAAGGGAAGAAGGAATTGGGAATCACTGTTTAATGGGTAATGGTAAAAATCTTCTGGAACTAGATAGATGTAATGGTTGTGTAATATTGTGAACATACTAAAGTGGTTATAATGGTAGTGTGTATGTTGTTTTACGTTGAAAATAAAAAAGTGGTTCTCCTTCTCCAGGCAGTCATAGATGGCCTCCTCAAGGCCAGCAGTCTAGGAAGGAGACTGGGGATTGGGTTTCAGTCTGCCTCACCCCCTCGGCAGGAAATATCCTGATGTGACCATCCTCACACAGACTCTAAATGCCACATGAAGAGTACAGACAGGGCACCTCACTGCAAGTGATCCAGGGCTTGAGCCAGCCTGGAAGGATAAGCCAGAGTCAGATGGCAAGGTTGTTTCAGACAGCAGAAATTTGCAAGGAAAGGAAGCCCGTCCAGTGTTAAAGATGAGAGCCTTCGGCAGCTTGGTGAAGTTAGAGGTTTCTTTTGGCAGATTACAGAGTTTGGGCTTCACCTTGCAGAGCAGGGTCAGCACATTGTGGGTTGCTGGGGTAGTATGTTATTTAGCAAAGCCAAGGGGTGTGTGTGAGTGTGTGTGTGTTTGTGTGTGTGTGTGTGTGTGTGTATGTGTGTGTGTGTGTTTGAAACAGTATGGTTTTAGAAAGTCACGCATTTTCTAGCCAAAGCCACACCACTACCTCTCATGTATACACAAACTCTGTTCACACATCTATGCCTAGGTCTTTAAGCATTGGAGTGAATCCACTTTTCATCCATTTTTAGAAAGATTAATGTGTTCTCCTTCTATTGGCCATGTAGCTGTAAAGAGAAACAAACAAATACAACTTTAATATTCCCAAAGCTCAAAAAGAGAATAAAACTATACATTTCCATAAGTTCAGTAATCTTTGCCCCACGTTCTTCAGAGAAAATGATCATTTCAATATCTTCTGGAATGTTCACAGTCCCTGTGCTTAGAAAACACAGAGGGAAAAAAAATCAAAAAACAAAAACAAACTAACAAAAAAAAAATCCTTGACCCTTAACTTAGCTGCAAGACACAGGGCTGTTGCTCACATCCTCCCCAGTCAAAGCAAGCTTTGGGAGAAGATGGGACCAGCAGCTGTTATGGAGCAAGACAGGGCAGAACTAACTGGTTGCAGGAACCCTGCAGAAGCTCTCCAGTACAGCAGACTGATTAATTCATTGGAACACTAATGGATTAATGAGCATGAAGAAATAAAGCCACTAAGCACACAGAAATACTTGCGCTTGCTATTCATTAGTCTCGGGGAAGAAGACTCTTTGAGAAAACAAAAGAGCCTTTGGTGGGAGGATGAGCTGAGTCAGAGAAAAGCAAATTGTAGGCCCCTTGGATAAGGTCACATTCAGATGTGTATTTTGTGGTTGAAATGGGGAGGCTGCCAAGTCCAAATATACCTGCCAGCTATTCAGGAGCCCCCTCTTCTGGACACTGATGGTACCACACTTTTCCTCTAGTTTTTCCCCACATCTTTAAAAATCTTTGGTCGTGATATATCCATGTTTTCCATTTCAATCTCCTTAATAAGGTCAGGATGTGAAAAATTTATTTTTAACTCATAAAAGTATGAATCTATTGATTCCTAATATATGAGACTTTTTGATTTCAGAAGCAGATTATGAATAGAATTACCCTGTTCATTGAGTACCTCTTATCATTTCAGCATTATCATTTATGGTCTTTGTGTTGATCACTGACATAGAAGGTAGAGAATACTTTCCCCAACATGTAGGTGGTGGAATTGAGGTGTATTAAACTTAAGTATTGATACTGTGTTCAAACATTTGACTTCATTCCCAAGGCTGTACCCTAAACTTCCCTTACTGTGTCCAAGTCACACTCTACAATGGGTCACTTCTGGGAAAGGTTCCAGTGGGTGGCTCACCCTTCCCATAATAAATAAAGAGTCATTATTTCAGAGGTGCCATTTCCTGATCATATATCAGCATTTGACCTAGATGAGGGTGGAAGGTAAATGGGCAGCTCTGTTTTACTTTGGGTTCGAAGCAGCAGAGAACCACATTCTGGATTTACAAAAACAATCTTAACTTCATCTAAGTTTATATCATTAATAAGCCAATTTATTACCTGGTTAACGAAAGGCAATGGTGTGTATACAGTTGAATGAACTGCCTTA
Organism: Xerus rutilus; assembly: GCA_028644305.1. Classification (NCBI taxonomy): domain Eukaryota; kingdom Metazoa; phylum Chordata; class Mammalia; order Rodentia; family Sciuridae; genus Xerus; species Xerus rutilus. Next base: position 51,242,335 of record CM053402.1, read on the forward strand.
GGAAAGTCCAGCATTGGAATGTTAGGTTATCTGTTTGTTTTAGGTTAGGAAGAATGCACTCATTAAAACTCAACCTGACCTCTCACCCTACTCCAGGAAGGAAAAACTCCTGAAGCCACTTCTAAGGTTTAAGATTCCCTCTCTGAGGATTGCTACTTCAGGATGATGTATTTGCAGTAGATTTGTTCTTCTATTACATTAATGTTATAGGAAATCTTTGTGTATTGTGCATTTGCTATACTCTATTTCTAGGATTTGAAAATATCCATTAGAAAACACCTCCTCACAACATGCCAAGTCATTGTTTTTCATCACCTAAAGCACATGCATTTTCTTGTCCCCTTTACAGTCCAAGTCTTTGAGTGACAGTAAGAATCGCCACAAAAAGCCCAAGGACCCCAAGCCCAAGGTGAAGAAGCTTAAATACCACCAGTACATTCCCCCAGACCAGAAAGCAGAGAAGTCCCCACCACCCATGGACTCAGCCTACGCCCGGCTGCTCCAGCAGCAGCAGCTGTTTCTGCAGCTTCAGATCCTTAGCCAGCAGCAGCAGCAGCAGCAGCAACAACAACAACAACACCGATTCAACTACCCGGGAATGCACCAGGCACAACTCAAGTAAGTCAGGCAAGCTGGGATGAAGGCTGGGGACAGAGCGGGGAATGGCTTCTCTCTGTCTGAGGCACATGGGCCCAGCACTTTGGGATTCAGCAAGTCCTGTATTACATCATTCTCTTCATCTGGTATGTTTGAATATTCATCTAAATATATATTTTTTCCTAATAAAATCAAATTTTTCTGATACGTTTGAAATATGAATATTTAGACACCATGTATAATGTTTCAGGACCATAGGCTGGGATAATACAAGTCAAATCAATATTCTTTGGAGAAAAAGGAAACTATTGGCATTTCCAACTTGAATTGTGAAACACCTAAGAATGTAGTGTTGGCATTGCTCACCATTCCAATGTCCTTTTACTTTCACTCTGGGAAGCAACAGAGCTGAATAGCTCAGTAATAGTCTCAAAGATTGACTCCTGAGCCCAGGGTCTTTGCGATCACATTGCTAGGTCACCTTTGAAATGGTCAATATCCTCATCTATGAAGTTGAAATGTGTGTTCTCTCACCTGTTTCTGATCACTCTCAGGTCACATTGGCAATTATACTAAATTCTGCATGCTCAAGTCTCCCCCAGACAGTGCATCAACTACCTCATGGATGGTCATGCACTCTCCCAAAAGCTGAAGTCTCCACCATTCCCTCCTGTCTCCCCAGAATCAAGCTTGAGGGTCTTTTGCCACTTGCTATCTAGCCTGTGTTGTTGTTTCTCCTCACCCTGCCCTCTTCTGCTGGTTTATTATGTGCCTGATCTGTATGGCCTATTACTGTGTGATCCAAATACACGTTACTCATATATATTTGATTGCATTTTAAATGCCTGTTTGTTTCTTTTTTAGAGAACCAAATGAACAGATGGTCAGAAATCCAAACTCCTCTTCAGCACCACTGAGCAATACCCCTCTGTCCCCTGTCAAAAACAGTTTTTCTGGACAAACTGGTGTCTCTTCTTTCAAGCCAGGCCCACTCCCACCTAACCTGGATGATCTAAAGGTATAGGATTTGACATAATTTCCTTCTATTTCTCTCTTCCTTACTTCCTTTTTTTAAATTCCTTTCTTGCCATTTGTTTATGTAATAAACACAGGAATATATCATTAATATCATCTTTGCCAAATGATTTCTGGAGTAAGAGTATGAAGTGGAGAAGTGCATGGAAGAGGCTCCAGGGAGTGACAGAATGTACATCTAAGTGGTCAGACACCCCGCAAAGCACAAAAAACTCTAGGCCACCAAGCTTAGCTTTCCGGGCCACATGACCTGGGCTTGTTTTCATGTTTCATCTTCTTAGATTCTTCAGTTGCACAAATGAGTTATTTTAAGAGTCAAATGGACTAATATATATGATAGAATTTAGCACAGTGTTACTGTGAGATTTATATAAGTGTTCAGAATGCTCTAAACCAGTGGCCAATTCTATGAAGAACTTTTAAAAATCTGTGATGAAATGAGAAAAATAAGAACTAGGTAAGCCGGGCGCGGTGGTGCATGCCTATAATCCCAGCACTTTGAGAGGCTGAGGCAGGAGAATCAGGAGTTCGAAGCCAGCCTCAGCAACAGCGAGGCGCTAAGCAACTCAGTGAGACCCTGTCTCTACATAAAACACAAAAAAGGGCTGAGAATGCGGCTCAGTGGCCGAGTGCCCCTGAGTTCAATCACCGGTACCAAAAAGAAAAAAAAGAAAAAAAATAGGTAAACATCTGAGTGCATAACACATATCTGAGCAATATTCATTCACAGTATATATTTTCTCATAATGTTTTGATATTTAAATTATCCTTTTCACTAGAAAATGATGACAGTAGTGGACAGAAGTGGAGGGTTGTGGGTGGGGCTGTACTTGTGCCTTTTTATTAAATGAGGATACCATTGAATAGAATCTTAGTCCTTGTTGAGTAAGATTAAATGTTGGTAACCTAATATCAATAATATCATTGAAAACAATGTCCTGTTCTATGAAATTCTCAAATCTGAGAACTTCTGCCCTGAAGCAACACCTTATCAAATAACACATGCATGCCAGAAACTTACCCCTATCCCAGGCTACATGGGTCTGAGTTCACTGAAATGACAGTGAACTTTGAGTTGAACCCAGTGTGTTTCAAAGCGATCCTCAGGATTGGCATATTCATCCATCTGTCCGGTATTCACAAGAGAACTGAAAAAGATGAATGTAACTTCTCCAGTGTGTGAATACAATTCAATTCCTCATCTCATTTTCAGTGACTACACATCTTTACCTGGTTTCTACCCCTGCCCATTTCTCTCCACAAACCATTTTCTGATTTTTCTCCAAAAAAAACTACATTTCTAAAGGTCCCCATAGCCTTCATTGTACCGATATTTTGGCCCTTCCTTGTTTTCAGTCGTCATGCCACCCTCATTTCCATCCTCAGTCCTCAAACATCATTTTCTTGAGAGGAGAAGGTAGGATTAGAATCCTTTCAAATTGACGGAAATTCCAAGTGCCAACACCAGTGCATAAGATGTATTGTGGAATATATCAAAGTTTCCTCTGTTTCTTCCACTTGGACTTTAAATGCTTCAGTTTCATTGAGTTTGTTTCAATATGGCATCCATACAACTAGCAGAAGATGCTGGGCTTATGATAATGCTGTCTGGAATGACGGGTCACTTACCCTCCACTCCCCAAATCATAAATTCATAGAGATTAAAGGAGGCGATCTTACCTTGAAAACATGCTAAATGAAATAAGCCAGACACAAAGAAACAAATATATGAGTCTGCTTCTAGGAGATACCTAGAATGACAAATTCACAGAGACGGAAGGTAGAATAAAAGTTACAAGGGGATGAGCCCAGGAAGGGTTCTGGAGAGGGGTGGTGTAATGGGTGCAGAGTGTCAAACCGAGATGATAAAAAGCTCTGGAGATGGGTGGGGATGTGTGCACAACCCTGTGAATGTACTTGATGCCACTGAACTGTACACTCAAAACTGGTCCAGTGGTAAACCATGTGACATTTATTTTACCAAAAGGAAAATAATTATTTTCAACTAGGCTATCTGGATGAGAACCTGGATCAGGTAAGATTGGAGAAGCCTTAGTACCACAGGAAATAATCCTGATACAATGATGCCATCAGTCACAGTAGAGTCTCTGAAGGAGTTTCCTTCTGTGTGCACATGCTCAGAATCATTGGCTGGCAACAATTACAGTAATTAAAAGGGCAAAAGATGGTGGTGATAGAATGGTGGCTTCCAGTTTTTTACTACGAACTGTAAGTCAACCATTTATATTGTACCCTGCCAGATCAGTTTTATCATCCCAATCTAAAAAGTGAAAATCAAAATCTTAAAAGGTTAAGTGAAAGGCAAGTTGACCAACTCATAAAGGACAAAGTTGGGACGTGAACGAAAGTGACCGATTTCAAGGGCTTTGCCATTATCGTGAGAGACGAGAGTGGAAGGGGAGAGGTAGAGAGGAGAGGGCTTGACTGGACTTGACCTCTCACTGTGCATGGGAGAGGTGTCCCCTGAGTACTGGGAGAGTAACACCAGTTACATCAATGGCTGAAACAGGGGGATTTAAAGGAGAAACTGACCTGAAGGGGCAACAGCAAATTCATTCAGTTTGGGAACGCTGAGTGGCAGTTAACAGGACTACTGAAAGAGAAGATCTGGCTAGTTTCTATCAATAAGAAATGTGTCCAGCTGTGCTGTCAGGGATGGGAACAGACAATTTAGGGTCTTGTGCAACATGGGGAGAGTTGAAACTAGAAAAGTGAATGAGATTGAGGGAAAATAAAAGGGCAAGAGTGGGAAGGAAGGAAGGAAGGAAGGGAGGAAGGAAGGAAGGAAGGAGGGAAGGAAACTGGGAAGAGAGGAGAGGCAAGGAATAAAGTCACTACTTAGCCTGGGATCGTGGCACATGCCTGTAATTCCAGCAGCTCAGGAGGTTGAGGCAGGAGGATTACAGGTTCAAAGCCAGCCTCAGTAGTGAGGCTGTAGGCAACTTCGTCTCAAAATAAAAAAATGAACCTGACTGGGGATGCGGCTCAGTGATTAAGTGCCCCTGAGTTCAATCCCCAGTACCAAAAAAGAAAAGGAGCTGCATAATGCACATTTGGAGTTAAGAAGAAATAAAAGGGATTTACGAAGGCGACCTCCACTCAAAAGTAACTAGAAAATAAGACAAAAAAAATGTTCAAGTTTGCCTACATAAAAGGAAAGAGCACAGATTTCTCATTGAAGTGTTATTAATGGTTACATCACAGTACATGGGGCTTTGAATTCTGTTTCTCAAAAACTGGAGAGTGAGGAGAACGAGAGTGAGAATGAGAGCAAAGCAGATGAGACTGGGAAATCTAAAAATTGGGGGAGTATTTGATGGACATTAGGAGACAACTTCATTATTCAGGGTATAATAATGATATTGCAGCTAGGTTTTCTTAAAGAGTACTTGTCTTTTAGAGATAGTTGCCAAAATATTTACAGATGAAATTAAATGATTGGCTTCAAAATTCATCTAGGGAAGGTAGAGGAAGAAATAGATTAGGGTATAAGAGAAATAAGACTGGGGATAAATTGGTTGATAATGGTTGGTGTTGGTTGATGAGTATATGAGGTTCATTATACTGAACACCTTCTGTGTATGTTTGCATTTTTTCATAATAAATGGTTTAAAAAGTTATCAATGGTTAAAACTCCAAGGAATGTAGCAACGAGGTAGCTGCAAGTCTTTGTCCCAAATAAGCCCACAGAGCATAATAATCTGAAATTTAAGGTAAATTAAACCCAGCAAGTGTTCATTTCATTTTAGAATATGAGCTGCATTATTTAATAATGTAGTTTAAATTATTCAGTGCCAGAACAGGTTCTAAAAATAAATGTAGAACTCATTAATTTTAAGTAATTCAAAATTAAAACAATAATGTGTTACCATCTTGCATTTTTTTTAAACCAGTAAATCTAAAGGGTAAAAAAGTAGATAAGACATTACCAGCAAGATAATGGGGAAATAGAATATTCACTGCTAGTGTAAGTTGATTCCACCTTTTTTTGATAACTTTTAACTGATTATAAAACAACATATATTCACAGTGAAATATGATAGTGCACAGAAAAGTAAATATTATTTTAATAGACAAGACTCTCAGAAAGCACAACAGATTATATTTCCCTCTAGATTTATGATGCATGTGAGCATATTTTGTTTTACAATAACTATTTTTAAATAATTATGTGTACATAAATTTCTGACATGCTTTCTTTTTTTAACACATCATGAACATTTTTCATAACTTTTAGTAGTCAATAAAAGTTTTATTTTTAATAGCTACATATCATTCCACCACCTTGTTAACATTCCACTATAGGACATTTAACTAGCTGCCAAAATTTTTGTTATTCGAAAAATGATTTCAGTGGCCTATGTACATATATCTATTAATTTCTTTATTTCTCCAGGCTAACTACAGAGGACTGAAATTCCAAAATGAAAAATGTATTAATATTTTTAAAAGTTCTTGAGACATATTACCAAATTTCTGTCCTGAACATTTGTTCCAGTTTATTCCCAGAAGCAGCATGTTAAAGCCGCACTACTCAAACATTAATGTACATATGAATCACCCAGGAACTTAATAAAATGCAAGTTCTGATTCAGTAGGTTTGGGAAGGGGCTAGAGATTCTGCCTTTCTAACTAGATCTCACATATTATTTGCACTGATGATCAGGGCCATGTTTTAAATAGGGAAATAATAAAGACCTATTTTCTTTTTAACGTTTTTATTTTTGCTGCTACTTCACTAACACAAAGCATTAGTACTCATTTCTTCATGAATTTGAATATCAACATAGGTACATATTTATTTTACTTTCATTCCTTGTATTGTTAATGATGATGCACATGCACTATTGGCCATTATCTAAATTTTATTTTTGTTTATGAAGAAATGGATCGTGCCCCTAACCTATTTTTATATTGGGTATCAGCCCTTTCCTTTTTTATTGGTAAGCACAGTTCATACATTGGGATTACCACTTTATTATTTGTGCTGCAATCATTTTTTCCCAAGATTGCTATTTGAATCTGCATTTTGTTTATGTTTCTTGTGACTGACAGAAATTTTAAATTTTGGTTGTCAATATTTTTATGATTTCTTTCTTTAAATCTCTGCTCTAAAGATCTTTCCCTACAGAATCTCAGAAGAATATTTCCCTATATATTCTTTTTGCAGAATTATTGAAACTTACCTACTTGATACATTTCCTTTTTTAATCACAAAAGCAATATGCTTATGTGGAGTATTTAGAAAATACAAGTAAGGAAGCCCATTGTTGACATTTTAGTATATAATTTAGATATTTTCATATGCAAATAGGTCTAAATATATATACATATTATTTATATAACTCATTTAAAAATAGAATCAATTCAAACTTTCTTTCACTTAATAATATATCACAAGTAAAAATTATCATCCAAGGGCAACAAATATCTTATAGCTTCAATCTTTCTTTGTGGGAGGCACCAAGGATTGAACCCAGAGGTGCTTTACCACTGAGCTAAATACCCAATACTTTTTATTTTTTATTTTGAAGCAGAGTCTCACTAAGTTGTTTAGGGCCTCTAAATTGCTAAAGCTAGCCCCCGATTTGTGATCCTCCTGCCTCAGCCTTCTGAGCTGTTGAGATTACAGGCATGCCCAGGTATAACATCAAATCTTAATGGCTTTGTAGTACTCCATCATTTGCATGCACCATCATTTATTCAACCAGTTCCCATATTTTTGTATATTGTATAGTTTCCAATTTATGAACATTATAAAAGTGCAGGGAACAACTAGTTACTTATGAATGAATATAACAATAATAGTAATCCCCCATCATTATGTACCATTATGCACTAATAAAAAACATGGAAGCTGGGTACGGTGGCTCACACCTGTAATCCCAGCACTTCGGGAGGCTGAGACAGGAGATTCGCGAGTTCAAAGCCAGCCTGAACAATGGTGAGGTGCTGAGCAATTCAGTGAGACCCTGTCTCTAAATAAAACAGGGAATGTGGCTCAGTGGTTGAGTACCCCTGAGTTCAATTCCCAGGACCAAAAAAAAAAAAAAAAAACCATGCAAAAGGCCAGGCGTGGTAGTGCATGTCTATAACCCCAGCGGCTCAGGAGGCTGAGGCAGGAGGATTGCAAGTTCAAAGCCAGCCTCAGCAACTTAGTGAGGTCCTAAACAGCTCAGTGAGATCTTGTCTCTAAATAAAATACAAAAAAGGTGTGGGGGAGGCTTACAATGTGGCTCACTGGTTGAGTGCCCCTGGTTCAATCCCAAGTACTAATAAATAAATATATATATGTATGAAAATTACAAAGTCTTTACATTGCACAACCCTTTACCAGGAACTATTCCAAGAACTTTACAAAATTCAAGCCATTTGCGCCGTCACAGAAATATATGTCAGGTATTATCATCTCTATGTCACAGATGAGGCACAGAGGATCACAGAACTAGCAACAGGAAGGGTCAGGGTTTGGACTGATATTTTTATCCTCTCTCTCTCTCTCCTCTATTTCTCTCTTCCTCCTTCTATCACTGCCTCCCTCTCTCAACATATGACAGTCAAGCATTCATCATTAAAATTAGGACATAAATGTTAATGTGGAACTGTGGTTCTCAAAGTCTAGTCCAGGGACTTGAAGCATCAACATCCCCTGAGAATTTGTTAGAAATGCAAAATCTCAGTTGCCACCCCAGATTTATTGAACCAGAACTCCAAGGTGGAGTATGTGTTATCACACACCCTCAGTTGTTCAAATGCATGCTTAAGTTTGAGGAAGAGGTTGTCATGAGAAGAGGACTCACCCAGAAAGCCAGAAGTCATGTAAAATTAGCATGCTTGGGGATCATCATGTGAGGGCTGTGTCTATACCAGGCAGCTACCACTTCGCTCATCTATAAAATGGGAACAGGGACCAAAATGGGGGTTGAAGGAAAACAGATTAGGTGACTTTTACCATTAATTTAAAATCTACATCTCTATGACTCTCAGGCCATGAACACTTGGTTTAAATAGTCCCCAACTTACAATGATTTTTTATTTGACTTATGATTTTTTATTTCATAATGATGAGAAAAGAGCACATGTTCAGTATGCATTGCATTTCAAATTTTGAACTCTTCTCCCTGGCTAGCAATATGCTGGCTGATCCTTTCTGATGATGCTGGGCAGCAACAGCAACCATAGCTCCCAGGCTCCCTTGCAATAACAGAATGAACTGACACTCTGTGGTGTACTCTGTCACTAAACTGAGAAGTTCAATAGGTTAGGTGCATTAAATGCATAGAGTTATTAGGACATAACCCCATCATAAACTGAGGAGCATCTGAATATGATAAACTAAAAAAGAACCATTAAAATTGTGCAAGGGGATATTACAAAGAAGTGTAAAAAAAGAAATGTCAATATTACAAAATTCCATGTGTGCTATTTTAAAGCTAATTTTATAATAAAGAGACATTTTTAAAATATTGCCATTAGCACACTAACAATGTCTTTGTTTCCTTAGGTCTCTGAATTAAGACAACAGCTTCGAATACGGGGTTTGCCGGTGTCAGGCACCAAAACGGCCCTCATGGACCGGCTTCGACCCTTTCAGGACTGTTCCGGCAACTCTGTGCCCAACTTTGGGGATATAACTACCGTCACTTTTCCCGTTACACCCAACACGCTGCCCAATTACCAGTCCTCCCCTTCCACCAGTGCCTTATCCAACGGCTTCTACCGCTTTGGCAGCACCAGCTCCAGCCCCCCAATCTCCCCCGCCTCGTCCGACCTGTCGGTGGCAGGGTCCCTGCCTGACACCTTCAACGACGCCTCCCCGTCCTTTGGCCTGCACCCATCCCCAGTGCATGCCTGCACTGAGGAAAGTCTCATGAGCAGCCTGAATGGGGGCTCAGGTCCTTCTGAGTTGGACGGGCTGGATTCCGAGAAGGACAAGATGCTGGTGGAGAAGCAGAAGGTGATAAATGAACTTACCTGGAAACTGCAGCAAGAACAAAGGCAGGTGGAAGAGCTGAGGATGCAGCTCCAGAAGCAGAAAAGCAATAACTGTTCAGAGAAGAAGCCCCTGCCTTTCTTAGCTGCCCCCATCAAGCAGGAAGATGCGGTCTCCAGCTGTCCTTTTGCATCCCAACAAGTATCTGTGAAAGGACGAAACAGCTCCGAAAGTCAACCACCGGCTTGCGAAGCTGCTCAACTCTTACCCCTTGGAAACGCTCACTGTGTGGAGTCCTCAGGTCAAACCAACGTACTTTCTTCCACATTTCTCAGCCCCCAGTGCTCCCCTCAGCATTCGCCACTGGGAGCTCTGAAAAGCCCACAGCACATCAGTCTGCCCCCATCGCCCAACAACCACTACTTTCTACCCTCATCTTCAGGGGTGCAGGGAGAAGGGCACAGGGGCTCCTCACCCATCAGCCAGGTGTGCACCGCACAGGTAAGAACACTTTGCAACACACCCAATATATCCCTCTTTCGGGAAGTAGAAGGCAAATTTCAAACTAATAAAGAGGTGGTACAACTGAATTGCCTTCACAAGCCTCCACCGTAGACTAAATTCACTTATGCTCTAAAACAGGGCTGGCATACTTGTTCCATAACTGGCCAGATGGAGCCAGGTACCCATGGTTCAAACCTGCAATGCAGCAATTTGAGAGGCTGAGGCAGGAGGATTACAAGTTGGAGGGCAGTCTGGGGAACTTAGCAAAACTTGTCTCAAAATAAAAAATTAGAAAAGGCTGGGGATACAGCTTAATGGTAAAGTGCTTCCGGACTCAATTCGTTGTACCAAATTAATTAATGAAAAGAATGTACTAGATGGTAAATATTTGGGACTTTGCAGGTCACACCTACTTAGTTTTGCCCTTTCATCACATAAACATCTTGTAAATGAATGCATAAGGCTCCAATAAAACTTTATTTGCAAAAACAGGCAGTAAGCACAATTTAATTTATGGGTTATAGTTTGCTGACGAATGCTCTCAGGACTGCTTGGAATCAACCCTTATGGGAGCCCAAATCATTTCATCCAGTGAGCTGAAGAGGAACTTACCAAAACTTATTCTCTCCATGTCATAGTCTGTATAGATCTATTTATCCAGCACCTACTATGTGCCATGCTGTATTCTAGCCACTGGAGATTAGTGCTGAACTAACCAAATAATCTCTAGTTTCATGGGAAGATATTTTTCTTAAAGTAACTTATATAATGTATCAGAAGATGATACAACTTATGGAGAAAGAACAGAGTGTTGTATTTGTGTGAGAAGTTTAAAAGTTTATAACCTTGAATGAAATGGCTAGGGACATTTGAGCAGAACCTTGAAAGAGTTAAAGGAGAAAAACCTCATGAATATTTTGGGTGAAGTCACTGAAGGCAAAAGAAGAACAGAAAGAACATAGGTCCTGAGGTGGGAGAATGTGTGGAATGTTTCGAAATTAGGAGTTAGAAAAGTTGTAGACTTGAAAGAGTAATTCAAAGACTAGACCAACATGATCAGCAAAGACTTTCATCTTGTCCATGAAGATGAAGAATGATTGAGAAAGTTTTTATGAGTCTATTTGAGAAAGTAAATTATATCATGAAAAAGTTCTGGAATTAGAAAAGGAAGAAACCCCGTACCAACTGAATATGTGACAAATGCTATGTATATAGAGACACGCATGTAAGTAATTCATTGTCACAACTCTGAGTTATTCTTTAGTCATCATTGAGGGAAACGAAGCTCAGGGAGGTTATACCCATTGCCCAGGATCACATGAATCAGGATTAGTGGATTCTAAAGTTCATGTCCTTTTCACACTGAATATTGCTACCGTGGGAGTGTGAGGTATGGCTAAAGATAATGACAATACATTGGCACAAGCTTACCAAAACAACACATTCAAATGAATGATACCCATTCCTGAGGAGTTCTCTGGGGAGCATTGGGTCTAAAATGGATTATCATCACTGTTAATAAATATTTATTGAATGCATAGTATCCTAGGCAATAATGGTAAAAAAAAATAGCTCTGGGCCATAGTTTTTTTCAGTTTTGATGATTTTGGTGCTGTCAAGAAGAACTAATATTTATACGTGATTTATGGTTTACAAAGACTCTTTGAAGACATTAACAATTTCATGATAAAAAGGTAACAATTTAGATAGGACTGTGCCTACAACATTAAATGCTGCACAAAGTTGGTGGGGGTGGGGAAAAAGGACAAGAAAGATCTAAGATTTTCTGAATGGGTCAGACTTTACAGGAAGTGTAACATTAAAATAGGGAGCTGGCCAGATGCGGTTGGTGCACACCTGTAATCCCAGTGGCTCAGGAGGCTGAAGCAGGAGGATTCCGAGTTCAAAGCCAGCTCAGCAACAATGAGGCACTGAGCAACTCTGTGAGACCCTATCTCTAAATAAAATACAAAAAAAATTAGGGCTGGGGATGTGGCTCAGTGGTCGAGTGCCCCCTGAGTTCAGTCCCTGGTAAATGCCCTCCCTAAAAAAAAATAGGGAGGGAAGCAAGAAAAGGACATTTCATGTGAACAAAGATAGTGAGGTAGACTACAGAGATGTGTTGTTCATGTTCGGTGTCAGAATTTAAGCTTTTAGAGAAGTAAATAGCACCAGAAGCAAAGTGCAAATTGAACACTTAGGCACGTTGGAGGAGGAGATCCTATGCTGGAATTTGTGAGAGGCACTGGAAATTTATGAGCAATATGTGAAAAGTGCGAAGGCAGATTCTAGGCACATTCATCTGCTAATGGAATTTAGGAATTCCTGTAAGGATATGACTCCAAGGGGCACAGGGCAGGGACCAGGAGTGTCAGCAAAAGCAATATGAGAGCATCCTCTGACATTTAGCTAGCACTTCTTCCTTTCTACAGAACTCAGGGGCACACGATGGCCACCCTCCAAGCTTCTCTCCCCAGCCTTCCAGCCTCCATCCTCCTTTCTCTGGAGCCCAGGCAGATAGCAGTCATGGTGCTGGGGGCAATCCTTGTCCCAAAAGCCCAAGTGTACAGCCAAAGGTAAGTACCTGGTAAAATTTGGACCTGAGATGCACATCACCTCTTCTCTCTTCTGTGCTTCTCTCCCCCGTCCTCAAGTACAAATAACAAGGTTCAAAGGCAGAAGAAAATTTCATTTCAGAGAGAAACGAGTCCACTTGAAATGCCTTGAAATGAATGTACAAATTCATATCAGGAATGAATTTGTAGGAAATCTCCTAGGGGATCATTGCTGGGAGTAATTCCAGAAATCATGGTGACGAAAATGGCATGGTGTATTTGCAAAGTACTGTAGGCAACAAACCAGTCCCTGCAAAGTTGAAGATTGGAATAGAGGTGTACATAAAAAGAATGTTGGAGGAAAGGCAAGGGACAGGGATTCGTGGAAAGAACCAGAGAAGTACAAAAATTTGGGATCACAGTGCCATATCTCTATGGCAAAAAGGGAGAAATAAAATGCAGCATCTGGCAGAAGAAACCAGGTGTGAAGGATCCCAGATGTGGGATGTATCAAGGCGCAATGAGGCAGCAGGAGAGAGACAAACATAAGCTAATCATGACACAAAAGAGCAACATGCCACAGATCAGAGAAAGGAGGGGGGCCCTGACATGGGCCAGGCACCCCACAGAAGAACATACTTAACAATAAACAAAGTTGGTTCGGACAGAGACCCCAGTAATGCCTCCAACTCAGCAAACACACGCTTGAATGAAATGACCCAGGAAATGAATTGCTCTAGAAATTCCTGGGTTGGTAAATTCCTTTGTACTGGATTAACTCTGATTTCCTTTTCTTGTTTTCTTCTGAGAAGAAGGTGTTCTTTAGAGGGAAAAATAAAGTTATAGGGTTCCCACTTTAAGAAGCCACCAGCAATAAATCCCCAGGAATATATACTACTGTTGATAAATAAGATTTAGTTATTATTATCTTATCTCTGGCTAGTTACTGTTGTTGTTGTTATTGTCTTAGATCTATATTTTTTTAAGTATCTTGTGGATTCTAGAACAGAAACAGTACCACTTCTGATCCATGAATTGAATGCCTTTCTCTGTATTTTCCTGACACACAGATGGCTGGTTTACATTCTTCTGATAAGGCGGGGCCCAAGTTTTCAATTGCATCCCCAACTTTTTCTAAGTCAAGTTCAACAGTTTCAGAGATAACACAACCTCCTTCCTATGAAGATGCAGTCAAGCAGGTAATCACATGGTTTGTTTCTTACAGAAGATCAGATGGACTCAATGGATATTGTTGTGTATTATTCAACTTTATGCGGTCTGTAAATTCTGATGTGGAATGTGTTGGGTGCCTCTCTAACAGAACGAACAAAGTATACACTAAGAGTAGAGGGTATTATATGTGTATACAGATGGTTCCAATTTAGGATGGTTCAACTTTTGATGTTTCAACTTTATGATGGTATGAAGCAATACACTGTACACTGCACTCAAAACCGTACTTTGAGTTTGGATCCTTTCCCGGGCTGATGATGTGATACAATCTTCTCTGGAGGCTGGGCAGCAGCAGCAAGCCCCAGTTCCTAGTCAGCCTCACAGTCATGACAGAAAGCAACTCATGCTCCAGTGTGTTGCTAAGCCATATGCTGGGCAGGTTAGATATATTCAATGCATTTTTGACCTGTGGTATTGTTAGTTGACAGTGGACTTTACTGGATGTAATCCCACCATAAGTCAAGGAGCTTCCATAGAAGCTGAGAGATGCAGGAAGAAGAGGCTAGGCTGGCATCCAGGATTCCTGGCCTTAGTGCCAGCTCTGCCACCTGCCACTGCCACTAAGGTTGGGCACATATTCAGCTTCTATAAAAGAGGGTCCATATTTATTTTGTAAGGATTCTACATAATCTAGCACTTGCCATATTGTTTGGGCACATGATAGATTCTCAATGCATGAGAACAGTTGTCAAGGCAATACTTTCTAAGATTCTTCCTAGCTTTAAAATCCAACAGTCTCGGCAAAATATTGATGGTTGTTGAAGCTGAATGATAAATGTAGGGAGATGCCTTGTAGTCTCTACTTTCATTGGTGTTAGGAAAGTTTCAAAATACAAAAGTAAGAAAACGAAAAACAGGCCCAGTGTGGTGGTATATGTCTGTAATCCCAGTGGCTGGGGAGGCTGAGGCAGAAGGATCACAATTTCAAAGCCAGTCTCAGAAATTTAGCAAGGTGCTATGCAACTTAGGGAGACCCTGTCTCAAAACAAAATATAAAAAAAAGGCTGGGGATGTGAATCAGTGGTTAAGTGTTCCTGGGTTCAATCCCTGGCACTAAACAGAACAAAAAACAAAGAAAATATATAGTCAACCTGTGGTGTCATGGATTCAATCAGCTATGGATTAAACATGCTTTGGGAAAATAATTTCTGAAAGTTAAAAAAAACCAAAACTTGAATTGACCACATGCCAAGCACTATGAAGAATCCAAGCAAATGAAGTGATGTGTACCTTCTGTTAGCCACTTCACAGATCCTCCATCTCTTTCCAACATTTGTTTGAGCATCGTCCACCTCATGTCCCATTCAGATAGTATCTTAGGCCGGTGATGGCTGCATCTGTAAAGACAGGTACAGTTGGGTACATGATTCCCTAAACAATACTGTACAACAACTATTTACATAGCATTTACATATATCAGGTAATATTAGTAATTTAAAGATTATTTAAAGTATACAGGAGGATGCATGTAGGTTCTATGCAAATACTACATGATTTTATACAAGGAACTTGAGTGGGGATTTGGATGTCCAGTGGGGGTCCTGGAACCAATCCCCTGAGGATACGGTTGGTCTGAGCTTGGATGTGCTCAGTCCAGAAAAGAACATTACATTGGTTGCTGCCCACTGAATGGTATCCCAAGAGCAAGACTAGTTGTCAATAAGTTTCCTTTGGTATAGAACGTGCTAAAGATCAGGGGATGCTATGAAAAATAAGTTTTCTCATTTCTGAAAAACTAGGGAATCTGCCAGCATGGGAGCCACTTTTCTGCCAAACAACAATGACCTAAAGCAGAGGACCCAGTGTTTCTCTGAGCCATAGCTGTGGTCTGCATTCTTCCTCTCTTCTATTTTTGGCTCATTTACATTACCTGCCAGAACTTGTAGCATGTGGTGCCTTCTGGATTGGCAAATGACTCACTCTTGGAGCAGTGTTCCCATCCATATTGATTATCGATGCCCATATATATTGGCTTTGGGCTCTCAGAGGAGAGAGAGAGATGCTTTGATGCCCTTGCTGTCTCCATCTCATCCTCCTCGACTTTGAAACATCAGCTGATCTTTCACAATTTCAATAGAAAAGCAAAAGGTCAGGCAGAGTGGACTTTTAGAAATGAGGCAGCACTCAGATGAGCGAAGGGAGAAGGGAACTCTACAACGGTCTACCAGTTCCTCAAGCTTTTGCAAAGAGGAACTGAGGAAATGTGGGCCAGGTTCCACACGAGTCAAATAAGAGATGGATTCTCACTTCACAGTGAGAAAAGGTATTTTTTCTGGGTTTAAGATGACCCTGCTCCTAGGATTACACCTAAAAACAGCCAGACTTATTCTAAAGTACATATTCTGCATTGGGAGTCATTCTGCCTGTTTTCTCCTTTTCTTATATTAGTGGCTTCTTTCACCTGCCTAAAATTTACACTGAGAGTTAATCATGCATAGTTCAAAAACCTTTCACCACTGAACCCAAGATCATAACAGTATTATTCACTACAGCCAGAAGGTGGAAACAACCCAAGTGTCCATCGACAGGTGAATGAATAAACAAAATGTAGTAGATCCTTAGAGTGGAATATTATTCAGTCTTCAAAAATGAAAAGAACTGGGTGCCATGGCACACACCCATAATCTCAGTAACTCAAGAGCATGAAGCAGGGGGATCACAAGTTCAAAGCCAGCCTCAGCAGGTTAGCAAAGCCCTGAGAAACTTAGTGAGACTTTGTCTCAAAATAAAAAAATAAAAAGGCCAAGGATATGGCTCAGTGGTTAACTATTCCTGGGTTCATTCCCCTATACCAAGAATAAAAATTTTAAAATTAAAGAAAATGATGACACATGCCACAACATACATGAAGCCTGAGGACACTATGCTTAGTGAAATAAAAGTCACAAAAGAAGAAATACAGTATGATTTCACTTATATAAGGAACCTACGGTAGTCAAATTCATGAAGAAAGAAGGTAGGATAGTTGGATGCTAGGGGTTGGGGGAGGGATAGGCTGGGAAGTTATTCTTTAATGGGTACAGAGTTTTAGTTTTGTAAGATAAAAAGAGTTCTGGAGATGGATGATGGTGATGGTTGCCCAAAAATGTGAGTGTACTTAATGTCATTGAATGGTACACTTAAAATGTTCTAGATTGTGAATTATGTTATTTGTATTTTATTACTATTTTTAAAAATACTTAGCCAAATCTAGTTTGAAAACCTATAGTGCCACCTTAATGATTTCCTGCATAAGTAAACACCTTCTAATTGCTCTGTTCTCCTTTGGTTAATTTGCAACAGCAAATGACTCGGAGTCAGCAGATGGATGAACTCCTGGATGTCCTCATTGAGAGTGGAGGTAAGACTGCCTTGTGTCCTGCCCATCAGGTCCCTCTGCATCTATGGAAACTCTAGGGAAAGAATGCCCAGGACCAAGATCCGATGCACACTGAATCAGGTGCACCAGGTTGGCTGCAGGTAGACAGTCATTTCCTCTGAGTTTTGGGTGTACTTTTGGAGCAGATAAAAGAAGCTTAGTGGATGATGCCTCTCTGCCTTCATCCAAAGAACACTTTGCTGTCCTCATTTAAGTTTTCACTTTTCAACTCTGTCTCTATTTCCCTAAATGTTTTCTCTTGCTACATAATTTCTTTCTACAGTTCTAATCTCAATGTCCCTGTCTTAATTATAAGAGAAAAGGAACCAAGTAGATAATGAAAGTTTTGTGCTACCTACTCAAAGTGAAATTCAATTAGTAATCTTCCACTGGATGGTCCATTCATGCTTGAATGTTATTCAAGTTAACAAAAAATAATCATCATGTTCTTTTTGCTTCCTTTCAACTCGTTCACTTATTGATTTTAAAACATTATGAAATATGCACCTAGAATTTAAAAACAAAAATGAGTAAGAGGGTCAAAAGAGAATATGTGTAGATATAATGAAAAGTTCAGGGCCAAACCCTTCAGCAATTATATGAAAGCTTGAGAAGACTCAGAGAAGGAGTGCCTAGGCACCATGCTAAGGCTCAGTTCTACAATAGACAAAATCTCTTCCTCTATGGAATGAATAGCAAGTGAACAGATATTTCCTGTTGAAAAAAGAAGAAAGAAGAAAGAGATGTGTGCATGCCAGTTTGCGTATGCATGTAAGTCTTGTGATGGAAAGATGAGAGTTCATATCAGATGTCCCCCTTTTTTGTGGTCAGTACATTTTTTTGTGGTGCTGGGGATGGAACCTAGGGCCTTACACATGCTAGGCAAACACTTTACCATGGAGCTGCATCTCATCTCTATCCCTCAGATGCCCCCTTTTAAAGGAAGTAGTTGGCAATGTCAGCAAACAATGTGGGTGCAGAGGGAATGGTGTGGGAGAGCCAAGGAGAGAAGAATAGTCTCCAGTTAATCACGAATGAATTGGGTGTGAGGCTCGGGGTATGAGGCAGTACTAATGCTAATGGTGGGCTTGACACTATGAATTTAAAATGAAACTAGTCAGCTCAGTTGTATAATTTTTTTCCATTCAAACATCCAGGTAATTCAGGGAAAGCCAACGGTAAGGCTAATCTAGTCTTGACGTTTTGCTAGGTTGGTAAAGTGAAAAGTCAACAGAGAGGAGGTAGAGCATATTTGACAAAAAGTAACTCTCATGATGGATCAGATAATATGGAGGGTGTGATGCATGAAGAGCTGATGGATGGCAGGGTTAGCAGACTGAAGTGACTCAAAAGGGCTGAGAAATTTTTGCCCTGGGGTACTTACTGAGTGAGCGGAAGAGATGAGACAGGAGGGACAGAGAGTGGGAAATTTTGCTTGAAATGGAACTTACAGGGGGATGCATTATTTGGGGGTAAGATCCAAGGTGTGTACAACAGTGGGGGAATGCAGGCATCACTAAGGGCGCAGACAAGGAACTGAGAGGCCAGCATGGACACTGGGTGGTTCCTGAAGATGCAACAATGACAGAGAATGAGAAAAACGGAAGTGGAAAAAAAGGCCGTGGATCAGGGATTAGAGGCATCAGCGGATGAGAAGGGGTGATCAGGAGGCTGGGCCTCTGGAGATGGGTGGACCCCTCAGAACTACTGAGGAGCGATTGGAAGGAGGGGGAATAATGATCACAGAAGTAGCCATCATCCACCTGCTGGCCCTGAAGTAAGTGGGCCCCGTGGAGAATGTGAGAGAACACTGAAGTCCTCAGGCCACAGCCAGGGGCCAGGGAGGAGGAGGCAAAGGAATCTTCAGAGATGAGAGCTCCTTAATCAGAGTGGAAGTTCCAGAACAGAAGGGTTTGAGGAGAGATCTGAGGGAAGAAGAATTAGGGATTCAGAGAGTTTAGGGATGAAACAGGGTAATGGACAATGAGTAGAGAAGCATGGCTATATTTTGTATCTCAGTGTAACTTATTCATTCTAAATACTCCTATCGTATGCCATGCTCAATTTAAACTGACTTAACAATTTGCATTGTGTTTTGCCAACAGAAATGCCAGCTGATGCCAGAGAGGATCACTCATGTCTTCAAAAAGTCCCAAAGATACCCGGGCCTTCCCGAAGCCCTGCTGCAGTCCTCCCCAAGCCCTCGGCTTCCTTTGAACCAGCATCTGCAGGAGGACAGCTCTCCTTTGATCACTATGCTGCTGACAGCGACGAGCACCTGGAAGTCTTATTAAATTCCCACAGCCCCTTAGGAAAAATGAGCGACGTCGCCCTTCTCAAAATTGGGAACGAGGAACCTCCTTTCGATGGGATCATGGATGGCTTCTCCGGAAAGGCTGCAGAAGACCTCTTCAATGCACATGAGATCTTGCCAGGCCCCCTCTCCCCCATGCAGACACAGTTTTCACCCTCTCCTGTGGACAGCAGTGGGCTGCAATTAAGCTTCACAGAATCTCCATGGGAAACCATGGAATGGCTGGACCTCACTCCACCAAGCTCCACACCAGGCTTTAGTTCCCTTGCCACCAGTGCCCCCAGCATCTTCAACATTGATTTCCTGGATGTCACAGATCTCAATTTGAATTCTCCTATGGACCTTCACTTACAGCAGTGGTAGAATGCCAGTACTAAGGAAGACCCATAGGAATTCTATGGGGGATATCTACCATACAACCATTAAGTACTTACGTTATCCAGAAGAAGAAGAAAATTCAAAAGAAGCAACGGAGGCTTCTGTGACAATCAACAAAAATAAGGAGTCATTTTTTAAAAAATATATATGATGTTATATTTACTAACATTCAGTAACTGCTCATAATTTCAGCAATGTGTTCAGAAATGTGCATTCTCAGAGTACAGATGCAAAAAAAAAATTTTCACTGTTTTTTGAATACCAATATTTTTTCTAGCCCATAGTTTTTCTCAGGCCTTATTGAAGCATAAGCTCATACTGTGAGCTTTTGTCTTGAATTTACTAGACATACTATGGAAAAAAGCATTAAGTCTTTGGGGAACATGAGGGAGCCAACCCCTAAAAGATTATGAAAGATATATTGATAGTGGAGGCTGCTTCCTATGTCTCCATTATCTATCTTTCAAAAGAGCAACCAGGTCCAACTTCAGTTAAGGAGTCCTTGAGGCAATAGAGGGACGGAACCAATTCATTCCCAGGAAAGTAAAATCAACATAATATCCTTCCACCCCAAAACTTCCCCCACTGGAATGGTTCCAATCCAAACTGACAATAACTAACTTACATTGAGTCCAGAGAACTCCATTTAGACCTTTTGTTCTTTTTCAGCCAGTAACCCAGTCATTCCCACCACTCGTGTGCTGATAAGCATTATGTAATAGGTGAAAACTTTGAAGCAAGAAAATCATGGAAGATTCTCCAGCATAAACCCCTTTAGTTCCAAAAGCTAGAGATAGGCAGGCAGAAAGGTATCTCTAGACCCAGGAAGCCATTATCAGGGATAATTTAGATGGGGCTAGAAAACAATATTCTTCACACATACTAGGAATGCGTACCATGGATTACAGTTACAGGACTGTTACTCATTGAGGTCCAACTTGTTGTTATTTTGTTCTTGTTCTTGCTTATTTTGGGAAGCAGGGGGTCCACCTCAGTTCATCTTTCTCCCACTCCATTTTTCTTTCAAGATGTCGATCCTTTCTCACTCCTCTTTTGAAGATTTCTTTTTTGGCCCAATATTGAGAGGAGAGGATGTCTCAGCTCTAACAAGCTGCCATACTCCTAATAAAGCCATTTTCTTAGAAAGTTAAAAGTGCAGGTTCTCCTGCAGAACCTATTCTCTTGCACAGTTTGCTGCCAAAGGAAGTGGCAACAATTTCCTTAGGAAGAAATTGGTGACTTGGCCCATCGGTCACAAAGCTCATGCTTACTCTCATTTGATTTACAATCTTAGATTTGTGTTGCTCTGGGAAAATTGGAAATCATTATCTTGTACAGATAAGTATGGATGATATTTACAGGAGAGAGTATTTCAGGTCTGGGTTTCTGAAGGAAAGCACAATTGCACATTGAATGTGATGGAAGGAACAAAAGACCATGGTCTAATGAGCATTCCTCGTTATCTCTTGTGCTTTGGAAGGGAGTAGGGAAAAAAAAAACAACAACTCGATTTTCAGGACAGTCTCTCTAAGGCTCACAGTGCCTCCAGTTCACCATTTTATAATGTTGCATGCTGTAGAAAGTAGCTATTGCTGTTTTATTTTTTTAATTTAAGTCACTAAGTCACTGTTTTCTTCTTTTGTAAAAAAAAAATGTTGTTCACTGTGCACTTATAGAGAACATAACCAAAAATGTTGTGATGTTAAAAAGTTCTCAGTTTGGTTTCTTCTAAACCAAAAATTTAGAAGTCATTCCATTGTTAACTTGTAAAAATGTGTGAACACAGAGTGTTTTGGGTGACTGCTACTCTGAAAGCTGCCAGATCTTATTTGGGGTGGAGGGTACACACATACACACACATCTAGATCTATACATATGTGCATGTTACATGTGTGTGCATATGCACATACGTATATATGCGTACATACACACACATATGTGTGTGCATGTATTTTAAAAACGGTGTTACAGAGTTCCATACCAGAAGCCTTTAACCCTCAATCTGCTGTGAATGATACCTGGCCTTTCTCACTATGTGTTCCTGTTAATTAACCAGAATACACGTTGCCGCTCTGTGTATGACTAAGGGTTCCAGCCCAGTGACTCACAGCCACTTGCTGACCATGAACAAGCTCCTCTTGCCAATGAATATGGATGTGAAAAGACAGATCGGCTTCACCATTAGCAGCTGCGGATGGTAATAGTCATTTGTAGAAGAGTACATAAAAAGAACATGAAAATCATCTTACATTCCTTGATCTGCATTGTGCTTGAAAAGATCTGCATGGTAAATTTTATTATTTTGCTGGTATGTCAGTTATCAGAACAATAACAACAACAACAAAAAATCTAGAGGGAAAAATCCCTATGAAGATGAAGCTATGGGAAAGAGACCTTACTGACACATTCCGCACATTGGTTTATTCCTCAGACGTTGATGTTTTATTTGAGTCTTGACAAAGTTTGCTGCTTGGTCCACTTTTGTATATTATTTCCATCTCCCCTCCCTTTCTTTTTCCTTTTGGAAAACAAATTCACATGGTATCCCGACTTCAAGACCTGGTCTGAGGGTTAATGATATTTTCCTTTGGGAATTTCTAGCTGATGGATTAGACCTGGTTGGGAGGCCTCAGTACTTGCCCAGATTGTGCCTTTTCATTATGTGGGTTTTCACATATTCCTCAAGACTGAAATACAAGACCCACGGTAGACCAAAGACAAGATGGCTGCTATTTGCTACCACAAATTAACACAGTTAAAAGGGCAGATCCCTAAAAAACTGGTCTCAACCGCCTCCCACAGTCTCCACATGCTATATTCACTCCAATGTCTGAGAAATTGGGGGGAGAAAACTGGAGATACTCCGATGGGAAGCGATTAAGATGGGCTACACCCAATCAGATAATTTGTGTTAATCCATCTATCTCGTATTGGGGATTTTTATTTTAAATTCTTGGTTGTGTTCTCCTTTGTGGTGGCAAATTGGGTATGACTAAAAGATACGCAGAGAAGTGACCACATTCCTGTTTCTTAATGCTTTTAGAGCTGAAGATGACCATGTGTAGTTAAGAGCCCTGGACCTACCATGGTGATACAGAAATGCAGACCTTTGCAGCAGTTCCTGATCTGGTCACAATCTAGTTGGTTCATACTTACCTAATGGAATCAGAAAATGTATTCGTGCAAGCACTCTCAGTAAGCCTATTCTCATTAGGAATGACTCTGCCTGTTAAAATGATACTGAGACTACATCCACAAGGGAAAGAGAGGGAGGGGGAGAGGAAGAGAAGAAGGAAGGGAATGAAGGAGGGAGGGAAGGAGGAAGGAGAAAGGAAAGAGGAAAGAAGGAAGAAAGAAAGAGAGAAGTTACAAGGGAAAGGAGGAAAGATAAAAGGGCCCAACTTCCTGATCTATGAACCTCTTAGTTCAGCTAATATATTACATTATGAAAACTGAATCAAATTTGTAAATGAGAAGCCATGTTTAACAATCTAGTGATTGCACCTGTAAATGTGGAAAGCAAGACAACCTCCACCTGAATTCTCCAAGGTCTGTGAAGTGAGAGTCTTATGCCATTCCAAAACATCAATTTCTAATCTGAGAGAAAAAATAATAACACCTTTCCAAGCATTCAAGATGATTCTTTTTAAAAATTGTTTAGTATAAATTCAATCTTCTAGAGCAATCTGGCTGAAAACTCCTACATCAAATTTACTCATCTAGTGGATAATTATTTGATGCCTACTGCATGCAAAGCATGAGATATCCAATACTGGATTGGTTCAGCACAGATTATTCAGATGTTGAATGATTAAGGACTTGTATTTGCTATAAGCAAGGACACTGGAATCTCCCAATTCTCAAACTAGAATCCTTTAGCTATCATAAAAGAGGCCTTTGTTTTTCCAGAAGGGAAATTGGAGGGCCCTTTCAGGATAAAAGCTGTCTTCCATGCAAAGATTTTTATCTTTTTCTCCATGGTCAAATGGCAGTAGTCTATCACTTGGAGATCTGTATCTCCCACAACTTAAACCAACTGTCAGAATTTTAGGATTTGTTTTGATGGCCAGATACAGAAACCATTTGAAAATAAGGGAAGAGTGGAGGAAATACTTTGTGTGTATGTCATCTCTTGTTTCAGTCATAATAAAAAGCTTTTCTGGACAAAAGGGGCACTTACTCTAGGTGGGGAGAAATTAGATATCCATGGTGAGCCTCCATCCCTTAAGAGAAAAGCTTCAGAGAATGTGAAGGGAACTTGATTTCCCCTTCATCTCAGGCTTTTGCTACATTCCTCACAGTGAGAAGCATACAAATGCTGAGCATGGTTTGCCATCAGATCTGAGACAACTTGGAATAGAAAGAGTCTAGGGTCTTCATTTCCCCATAAATCTAATTATAAACCAGCAGGGCAGCTCAGATGCTAATATTGCTGATGCTTTATTAGATGTTGTTAATAGACAGAGTTCAGGTACTAAGACAAGATAGTTCTGTAGTGCTGAGAGTTGGTTGGTTGTATTCAATGACCCTGGCTAGGCTGAGACTGTAGGGAGATGATTTCAAGCCAGGAAGGGGTTTGTGAAGAATTTTGTGGTCATCAGCCAGGAATATTGTGCTAAGATTCATTGGATCCAATAACATGTGAATAAGTTCCCTTCCAATTTTAGGATTCAGTGATATTCCCTGTGGATTAAGGCAAACAAACCTCTAGAATTCTCTTGTGTTTATTTTAACCACATGCTCCCTGCATGAACACTGGGAAGATGTGTTTTCTATAGATGACCAAACTGTTCCTGGGTATTTATGGAAAGGGAGTATAGAAATGGGGCTCCTGGAAGCTATTTAAATGTTTTCCAAAGGAACAAGACCCACACTGCTCCCCAGAGCTCAGTTCCAATGGCCTTGCAGTGAGGAACAACAGCAATGGATTGCTGGGTCTTAAAATTCTCCCTCAGTGAAACATAAGGAGGCACTTTGTAAAGAACAAAGGAGCAAGCATGTGCTGTCTGCAAAGCCCTGTGTGGTGGTGTATTCACATTGGTCTCCTTTGCTCGACTCTATAAGAAAGAAATGTGGATTACTGAGAAGAGCAAAGAAGCAATGGCTAAAGTACCAAAGTTGGCATGTGTTCTTTTTTTTAAAAAAAATGCATATATTTTTAAATAAAATGTTTATTTTAAAAAGATGTCAACCTTTTTTCTTGATCCTGGTACTGTGCTATGTTCTTTATAAGCACCATTTCCTTTTATCCTTATAACAGCCTGATGAAGCCATGTTCATATTAATTTTATATCTCCACAATATATTTTATATAGTATATCTCCAATTTTCAAATGAAGAAATAGGCTCAGAGAGGCTAAGCAAATTGCCTAAGGTTACATAATTTAAAACATGGCAGAGACAACAGTCAGATTTTGATTCACCCTCCTCCAAAGACCTTGTTACTAAGCACTGCACAACATGCCTGCACTTTTTTCATTTCATAGAAGAAAAGACAATGGGAATCTCCCAGTCCTCAAACTAGAAACCTTTTAACTATCACAAAAGGAGTTTTCATTTTTCCAACAGGGAAAGAAAGACTTTTATGTTAAAAGCTATCTTCCATGCAAAGATTCTTATCTTTTTCTTCATGGTCAAATGGCAGTAGTCTATCATTTCGAGATCTATATCTCTCACAATTTAAAACAACTCTCAGAGTTTTAGAATTTGTTTGGGTGGCCAGATACAGAAACTCCTTGGAAATAAGGAAAGAGTGGGGGGGGGACATTTTTTTGGTCCCATTTCTTGCTTTAGTCATCAGAATAAGTTTTTCTGGACAAAAGAGACGCTTACTATGGGTGGGGAGAAATGCGGTATCCATGGCGAACCTCTATCCCTTAAAAGAAAAGTTCCAGAGTGTGTGAAAGCAATATGACCTTCTGGTCATACTAATACAATGAGCACTTTTGCAAAACAAATTCTCAAGCTATATTAATATGCCCATTAAATTTTCCATACACCTTAGCCAACCCAAGGTCTTCATCAATTTAGCAACTGAGCAAACTAAATACAACATAGAATAAATTGAGCATAAGATAACTATAAGATACATGTAGCCTTCCTAAGTGACACTTCCCTAAGAGACTTGCTTTTCTCTCCTAAATGTATTTATGCCTATCATTTTCATATTGGCAAATATATAATGCATGTGGAAAGAACTGTGATAACTAATAAGCTCTGGTCTAGGGGGTCTGAGATGCTGGTTTAGATGAGGATTGATTTTTTACTATGCCATGGTTCTGCTTTCCCTTGCATTGGTCTTGCTTTCTGATGGATTCATCGCATGAACAAGCAAAGAGGTTGCCAGCATTCCCAAGTGTAAGAATTGCAACATGGTCTAGTTTCTCATTCCTGCATTGTAAGAGACACCTCGCAGTGGCTCTCAGTGGTCTGGGCAGATCACAACCATCCCTGACCCCAGCCCTGTGGTCAAGAGAAGGAGGCACAAATTCATTCACAGGCTATGGATTCCCTTCTCTGCACTGAGCTACGGAGGATTCTTTGAATCTCATGGACAGACAGGAAGGAAAGTGAGGTTCTTCTAAGGGAAATTGAGGTGCTATTACCATGAAGGGAGCTGGATACTGAAAAGACAAAAACAGATTTCTACTGTGTAATTCCTGTTTTCAAAAATTTGTCATGTAGTGGACAGAGACAAATAAATAGGAATGACACACAGTCTGAAAAGTGTGTGTTATGGGCTACGAGAAGGGCATTTGGTCTTGGCTGGGAGAGAAGGCAGTAAGGAAGAACCCTCTGGAGACCACTAAACCACGATATTGATGACAGAGGAGTTGAGGCAGCAAACAGCGAAGGAAAAGAGCATTCCAGGCAGAGGGGCCAGCCTGTGCACATGCCTGGAGAGAAGAGGATTTACCATATTCAAGATAGTTGGAATACAGACAGGGGCAGGAGTGCTGGGGTGGACATGTGGGAAGAAAAAGAGAAAAAGCTGGGAACTATCTTTGCTTTCTAGGGCTACATAAGAAAGTCAAACAAACTGGTGGCTTAAACAATAGGAAATTATTGTCTCATGGTTCTGGATGCTGACAGTTTGAAATCAATGTGTATCAGTAAACTTGGTCTCCTTTGAGGGCAGTGAGGGAAGGCTGTACTCCAGGACCCTCTCCTGGGCTGGTAGATGGCTGTCTGCATGTTCACATAGCATTCTCCCTGTATCTTCACATCTTATTCCTTCTGTGTGCATCTGTCTCTGTGCCCAAAATTTCCCTGTTTTTAAGGACAATGATCATGTTGAATTAGGGCTTACCCTAATAACTTCATGGTAAGCTGATCACCTCTGTGAAGACTGTATCTCCAAATAAGGTCGCACTCTGAGGTACTGAGGAATGGTCTTCAATTTTGAAGGGACACCGTTCAAGCCCTACCAGGAGCCAAGATCATGAAGGGTCTCAAGTCATGCTGAAATGCATGAACTTGTCTTTCAAACAGTGGGGGCATTCTTAAAGAGTTTTAAGCCAGGAAGTGTTATAATAATTCTCACACTATAGTAACATGACTCTGGCCATGATGTGGATGGGAGTAGGAAGGATGAAGGAAGGGCAGTCCAGTATATTTTTATGAATTAATCTGATGCATCACAGGTGCCGTCCTTGTTCTATTACTTGAGAACTTACAGGGAAATGATGAGTGACCCAATGTACTGCATTGAGTACATGAAGAAGGACAGAGGAGGGGCAAGAGTGAAGATCATGACATAAGTGGCTGTTGCAGTCACCCAGATATGAGGCAGTCAGAGACTCCCACCAGAAAAGTGGGGGTGGAAATTGAGAGAGAAAAGCAGGTGTATTTGTCAACCTTTCATCACTATAACAAAATAGGCTACTTAAGAAAAGAAGATGATTGATTTACTCAGACTTCTAGAGTTTCAAAGTCTAAACAGCAAAGTATAGGCTTGGTGGCTTCCCCTTGGCTGCAATACCTCCTGGTATGGATAGCAATGGTAGGAACATGTGTTCAACACATGGTTACATCCAAAACTAGAGCAGAGAGAGGGAAAGAGAGACTGGGCCACCACAATCCTCTCTGAAGTCACTCCTTCAATCACCTGAGGCCCTACCTGCTAAAGGTCCACAGCACCACCTAATAGTACCATGCTGGAGAGACCAAGACTTTTATACAGACCTTGAGTGTCGGGGGATCACTGCCCATACATAAGCCATCACAGTAGTCTAGGAACAGGTTGATAGAATAAAAAGGATGGGACATGATCATTGGATGTGGATGGTAAAGGGGAAGGAAGTTTAGGATTTGGGTTAAGGAGAGCTGGATATTTGGTATATGTTAGTGCCACTCCTAGAGGCAAAAGACTCAGGATGAAGAATAGTCATTTAATAGGAAAAATGATGCATTTGACTTTTCAGTGTCCGTGGTCCGTGGAACACTGAAGTCAAAGGTGTTCATTGCACAGGTCTGAAACTCAGAGTTTTTACTTTTCATGGAAGTGTCAGTGTACAGATGTTAAATGAAATCATGGAAAGTGCTAACTATACAAGGTGTGGAATGAGGGCAGGGAGAGAAGATCCTGAGGAATCCCAACACTTAAAGTATTGGCAAAAGAGAAAGAAAGGGACTGGCTGGAAATCTAGGAGGAAAACCAGAAGAGGATGGCATTCCTGCAACCAGTGCAGGAGAAAATTCCAATTGGGAGCTTTTATTTCTGTGTACTATGTTCCACTAACGTAAGGGCTAAGACAAGGAATGAGGAGTGTTCCTTTAATTTCATTTTAAGGAAGTGGTTGCTAACCAATGTGAGAGCAACTTGAATGCAGCGATAAGGTCAGGTAAGCCCAGACAAGCATTAAAAGGAGGTGATAAAGTGGAGATGATGAATCCAGAGGTGTCGTTCAAGGAACTTGGTAATATGGGAGGAAAACACGAAAGACCAAAACACGGTGTCAAAATTTAATAGACTGATTTTCAAGAGGAGAGAAATCTGAGCTGATATAAAATCTAATGAGAATTAGGCAGTACAAAAAAGAAGAAGAAAAAGGTGGTAGAGAATGAGGTCCAGGTTAATTTACCTTTGGGAAGAAGAAAACTGTTATGGTAAGAGAGAAAGAGGAGAATGGGTGGAAATGCAGGTATGTGTACAGGTAGTATGGGTATGGAGCTAGGACAGTAAGGGAGTTCTCAGATGATGGCTTCTGTCTCATACTTGAGACAAGATGGAGAGATGATGCTCATTGATGGGTGGAAGTTTTAGTAAAAACAAAGAAAGGCTGAATTAAGAGCTATGAAGAATGGAAGAGACAGCTGATTAGGAGACACAGAAGGATGACTGGGTAGAATTGGGAAACTGACTGGAGATCAAGTCCTCCACACAATGGTGGGATGGACCATTGCAACAAAACAGCCCAGGAGTGGATGCAGAGAAGGTAGAGAGGTGAGTGGAGGCAAGGTAGGATGCTGCAGGAATGGATAAGAAAGCAAGAAACCAGAACTGGGTAACTCAGGATATGACTAAAGAGGAAGTCCAAGGGTGAACTATGGTGTATACCATGTATTATTCTAGGGAAAGGAGTGGAACTTGGAGACAATAAGCGTAGAATCAAAAAACTAGAAATGAATAAATATTAATGCAATACTACTAATAATGTAATCATATTATGTAATTATTATCATAATAATGTAAATGGGTACCCACATTTACAGTGTAGTGGGGATGCGAAACAGTCCTCCAGGAATGGTCTAACAAAAAAGCCTTGGTCCCTCACATGCTTAGATTAAATGAAGTCCACTTTATCATGGCAAAACTCATTATCACTCCCAA
>CM053402.1:51272594-51594365 GCA_028644305.1 Xerus rutilus
CACTGTTGGGTTCAACCACTGTTTCTGGGTTCCCCAGAAAGTCCACCTGGTAGAGCATCTTTGACAGGTACAAATGAATCACCTATAGTATGGAGTGGCTTGAAACCTGTAGAGTTATCTCCTAGCTCTCAAAAGAGGCATAAATTTGAGTTAGGTGGAACAAACACTTATGAAAAAGCCTTGTGGTCTGTGATAAAGGTACCTGCAACAGCGACCTACATAAACCAACATCCAGAAATAGGATGCGTACACAGGCTACTGATCAGAGCATGACAAAGAAACCTGAGTTTCAATTTAGGGAAAGGAGATAACTCTCAAATGTTTAATGTTTTTGCTACTCAGTAAAATGGTTTTCAAAATTCAGAGTTCATCTATAGAAAAATACATCTGAGATTGTGGATTAAGACTTCAACCTGCAATTCTTTCTCATTCCTAATGTCAGTGTTTTCTCTCTTGGATTATTATATATTTGTTCTTTTGTTAAATGATCATAACAAATGATTTTATATTTATTAATACAATTTTTCTTTCTTATCCATATTCCTGTACTATCTGTATTAATATAGATTTCTCCATGTATCTGTCATTGATTTGATAATTTTACTCTTTTTGAACTTGTTTGGGTGAAAGCTTCATTTACTTCTTTTTTTTTCTGGTAATACTGAAAACATTTAGGACTATAAATTTCCTTCAGAATGTAGTTTTGAGATAAAACTATGAGATTTATATAGTGTTCACAAAAATTATATTTCTAAATAGTATCTAATTACTGTCTTGATTTCCTCTTCAATTCAGAAAATAACTTAAAAGCGTGCTATATAATTTCCAAGTGTCTATTTGTTAATTTCTATGTAAACACTAATTTTAAAATATAAGGTGCCTATAGAAAAGTGCACAGATCATAGGTGTAGAGCCTGATGAATATGCTCAGTATAACCATCACTTAGATCAAGAAATATAATGTATTACCAGAACCATAGAAACCCCCTAAGTGTTCCTCCACACACTTCTATGCCCTCCTCAAGCTCCAAAAATAGCTCTACTATAATTAATTTGTTGTGCTTTCTTTTAAACTTTATATAAATAAAATCACATGGCATGTACTCTTCTAGATCTAGTTTTTTGCTTAGTCTTGCTGTGAGATTCACACGTTTCCACTAAATGAAGCAGTAATGCATTCATTTTCTTTGATGTATACTATTCCATTGTATGAATTGACCACCATTTATTTAACTACTCTATCATCAATAGACATTTCAATTGCTTCCAAATTTTTTTAGTATTACAAATATGATTAACATAAACATTCTTCCATGTGCCTTTTGTTGCAAATATGTTCATCTTTCTGTTGAACAGGTAAAATTGCTGGGTTATGTAATGTGCATATTGCCTAATTTTAGCAGATACTGTAAAATTGTTCTCTATAGTGCTCCTATTGATTTCACTCCCACCAAAATATATGAGAGCTATAGTTTGTCTCCTTTCTCACCAGTACATCATTTAGCCAGTCTCTTTCAATTTCAGCCATTTTGTGGGTGTGTGGTTGTCTCATTGTAATAGCAATATTGACTACTGCAAACTGGGACCTATTTGGACAAAGTAGGTCACTGTGGGGCACACACTTTGGAAGGGTTTATCTTCTCTCCAGTCCCTTCCTTCTTCTCTCTCTCTCTCTGTCTCCTTGCTTCAGGTTTCCTCTGCTTAGCCTTTCATCATGATATTTCTCCTCACCTCAGACCCAAAGTTTTTTTTTTTAAAGATTTTTTTTTAATTGTAGATGAACACAATGTCTTTATTTTATTGCTTTGTATGTGGTGCTGAGGATCGAACCCGGGGCCTCACGCATGCAAGGCAAGCGCTCTACCGCTGAGCTACAATCCCAGTCCCTTAAGATTAGAGTTTTTGATGTCATGTTTAAGAAATCATTTTCTATCACAAGGACATAAATAAGTATTTCTCCCTTTTTATTTTATGTCTTTTGGAAAGAATAATTTTTGAGTAGTATTTTTGAAACAGAAAGAATGGGTAGTTGATAAATCTTTCCAGTCATTACATGGCTAGAAATGACTTCCTTTTGCCATTGTTGGGGAATGTTAGGCCAGATGTAGACCTTTTGAGCCGCACTGCAGTTACAATCTATTTCCACTGGAGCTCTGTAAATGTTGCTCCAAATTGCATTGGCATTGAGTGTTTCAGATGTGAAGCATGAGATAAAGCAAACTCTCCTTTCCAGAGACCAACTGGAAAAGAGAGGTTACTTCTTTTCTCAAGATAATTCTTGTACATATTTGGATTTATCATTGAATATCATAAGTTTAGCCCAGATGCATCTAGAGTTTTCTTCCCCTTTGAAGTAATATTTTCTGGCATTTCGTAAATTAGTTTAATTTTGACTTGGGTCTTTCTTCAGCTCTGCAAAATGTTTGTCTAGTGTTTTATGCTTATTTCTTCTTCATCATCATCTGCTTTGGAAATTCTATTACGTGGCTTTTTTTTTTCTTTTGTGAATGTTCTGAAAAAGGATTCTGTGTCTCTCTCCATTGCATTACCTACTTTTTCCCTTTGAGTTTTGGGAGCACTCTTCCAGCCCATCTTCTAATGCACAAATTCCATTTTGGGCAGTGCCAAATCTGTGATTTCCTGCCTCTATTGAGTTTCATTAGTTTGGAAGTCATGTGTTTCTTATCCAAGAACTCTTTCTTGTTTAATGTGGCTCTTTTTCATGGCAACCAGCTCCTGTTATATTAAAGCAATGCTCTCTCAGTTCTCACCAAGAATACAAATTAGAATGAAAACATTTATTTCCCTTACTCCCTGCATAACTTTTTCGCTGGAGGCCATCTCTGAATTCTCGGAGTAGTCTCTCTATTTTATGTAGGAAGTAGTCTGTAATAAAAGCACATGCATATATATATATATATCCATTTACATATATGTACACACATATACACACATATATGAATGGAGTTTTAGTTTTATTACATATATGTACACACATATACACACATATATAAATGGAGTTTTAGTTTTCAGTTTTAAATTAATTTATTTTTAAATGATATACAAAACATAAAAATTATACTTATTAGTGGCGCAATATATGATGTTTTAATACATGTATAATTGTGTAAGAAGCACAGGCATTTGGACTAGAAAAACCTAGGTTTGAATCCTGGTTCTGACACTTGATTGGTATTTACCTAAACCCTCTGTGCTCTGAATTTGTTGAGCGTAATAAAACTCTCATCTCAGAGTTCTTTTAAGGATTAAATAAGATAATGTATCTTAAGGTACAGAGAGTAGTACTGGGCTATATCATTTATTATTACCTCCATAATCATTGTCAGTCATCATTTCTGTTATATTGAACTACTGAGTCTTTTTTTTTTCTATTTGTTTAATCTCAAATAGAGAGGTTTGGTTGGTCTAGATCTGGAGAGAGAGGTGCTTTGTCAGAGGTGGTGTAGGTATCGGTTTACTTTCCCCTAAAGGATTTCCACACTGTAGAATCAGCCTGGCTGGTTCTCCCCTCACTAAGAAACCACCTATACCATAATCTGCTGAGATGGCAAATGGGAGCTTTCTCTAATTTCCATGAATGACACTGAATTGCTCTATTATGTTTGAGGAGTTATTTCAAACTGATGTTGGAGAAAGAACTGAGTTGAAACTACTGGTTTTCATTAACATTTTGGTACGAAAAGTTGCATGGACATTTATTACACATAAAGGAATTTAAAACATTTCCGAAATGTTCACAGAAATGTGAACAGACAGTTGAATACGTCTAAACTTTGAGGATAAGGAAGGGTTTCTAAGCATTAAACCAGAGTCATAAAATATGAAGAAGAGAGGGATGAGTTTGACCACATCAAAAATGTAAAATTCCAGCAAGGTGTGGTGGTTCAAATCTCTATTTCCAGCTACTTGGGAGGCTGAGGCAGGAGGATTGCAAGTTTGCGGCCATCCTGGTCAACTTAGTGAGATACTGTCTCAAAGCAAAAAATAAAAAGGGCTGGGCATATAGCTCAGTGGTAGAATGTCCCTGGGTTCAATTCCTAGTACAACACACACACACAAAATGTAAAATTCCTAGAATATAAAAACAAACATTAGAGATGTTAAAATAGAAAGACCAAACTAGAGAAAATGAGCCATAAGATGCAATATCATCACTATAATTAATGTGACTAAAGAGTTTTTGAAATTAGTAACAAAATATGGAAACAACCAAAAAATGGCAGAAGACACAAAGAGATAAATAACCAACCAAGAGAAGCTATGGCCACAAAACATGCAGAACAATGTTTAATGTGATAAACACAAATATAAGTTAAAACAATATGATAATGCATTTATCATCTATTCATTTGGCAAGATTATTAAGAGTGATAACACCTGGCAATACCCATTGTAGGTCACGGTGTGGGGAAATAGCACATTTACACATTGTAGGAACATATAAACGAATACAAAATGTTTCCATTTGTTATCTAGAGGATAACTTGGCAATACATACAAGAAGCTTGAAAACATGATACCCTAGATTCAAAATTCTAATTATTTAATTTTGATCTTATATAAGTTTATGTGAAAAAATTTAACCACTAACATGTTTGATTACAGAAATATTCGGAATAGCAGAAAACAAGAAAGAACATATTGACCTAACAACACTGTTTTTTTTAAAATATTTTTTTGTTTTAGTTGTAGATGAACACAATATCTTTATTTATTTTATGTGGTGCTGAGGTTCGAACCCAGTGCCTCACATATGCGAGGCAAGCACTCAATCGCTGAGCCACAGCCCCAGCCCCACAACACTGTTTTTTATAACATCCTATTTTTGAAATACACTGATAAATTCACAGTGTTGTCTTGGTTAGTAAGAATATGGATGTTTTTCACTTATCTGAAATTTCTAAAGTTTGCTTCAATATCATTAAAATGTATGCATATTTATATTTAGGCACATAGACTGTTAGGTTTTATTTACTAACATTTTGTTAATAAATTTTCTATCAGTGAGTGATAATGCTGATGTTCATGAGTTTGTGCTGGCTTCATCAGGTTTGATAACAGGGTTGGGTCAGTTTCATGAGATGGGATGTGTTCGTTTTATTTTTGTACTCTGAAACACTTTAAATAGCATTAGAATTTTCTGTTCCTTGAAGCTTTGAAAGAACAAGATTCTGAATATTCTGAATCTTGTTCATTAGACCAGCATTCCCCATAAAACCATCTGGGCCTGCCTACTTTGGGAGGTATTTTTCCTTGACAACTTTTCCAGTTTCTTTAGTGTTCTTGGTCTATTATGCTTCTTACCTGTTTTTGAAACACATGTAACAATTTATCATGCCCTAATAGAGTCCTTTTTAAAAAAGTAAACATAAAAGTGCAAAAGTATCCTCATATTTTTTGGTGTCTATGATTATATCCTTTTTCTCATTTCTACTTTTACATGTTTCAGTTTTCTTTTCCCTTTAACTCAGATGTATTCACTTTTCTATCTTTTTAAAGTAACCACTCCTGGAATCAATTTTTTCATTACTTTTCTAATTTCAGTTACTGTCTGTACCAGGCTTGCTCCAAAAGTGTTCATTCTGGAGACAAAGGTAAGAGACAAGCAGCTACCTGCTGGTTTTTATGGCAGAGGGAGACGTGTAAAAGCACAAGAGGAATGGGCTGGGGGTGTGGCTCAGTGGTGGAGTGCTCGCCTCCCATGTGTGAGGCACTGGGTTCAATCCTCAGCACCACATAAAAAATAAAAAATAAAAATAAAGATATTGTGTCCATCTACAACTAAAAAATATTAAGAAAAAAGGACAAGAGGAAAATGTAAAAAGTCTGCTATGGCATAGCTTGGAGGCGCCACATATCTCTTTCCCTGCATGTTAATGGATTACATGAGACTACAGCAGTCTCATGGTCAAGTACAAAGTTATTAGGTGAGAAATACCCTCTGCCCATGATAAAGCCATTGTAAGGGTATAGATCCAAGGAAGGCTGAAAAATTGGAGTTAATAATGCAATTTACGATGTCCAAGATGGGAACATCTATCATTCTGTTCAAAAGATACCTTGGACTAGCAGATATGTTTTAATCATGCTAGTTTGATGCCTGTATTTATAAAGTTGTTTGGGATCCAAAAAGGACACATACTTGTACTAGAGCACTGAATTTTGTTTTGTGCACTAAACACTGTGAGACTTAGGAGTATCTACATCAACAACCATTTATTGAGCAAATGGATTGATCAATTAGTTGATTCCCCAAAACTTATGGCCTAGAGATCTTGTAGTACAGATCCTTACACAGTAATTTAGGAAAGAGTAGTCTGGAGGGGTCAAGAAAAATAATCTCAGATAGGCTGAGCTTGAACTCCAGTTCTGCTTTCATTCTTCTGTTGGGTCTTATATTCTGAATCTGGGTCTTCAGAACAGCACTGCCCAAAGGGATTTTCTGTAATGATGGAAACATTCTATTTTATATCATCCATACCATGGTAGCCACAAGCCACACATGATCATTGGACACTTGAAATATGGTTAATAGTTACGGAACTGATGTTTAAACTTTATTTAACCGAATTTAAAATTAAATTTAAATAACCACAGTGTAGCTAGTGATTCTGGTGTTTGACAGAGCAGCTCCAGTGAATGCTTGCACTCAGAAGGAAGAGGCTAAAGCCATTCCTATTCAAGTGCTCTGAAGTGGAATATCAGATTTCTAAGGAAACTAATTTCAGATAAATAGTACTATTGTATTGCTGATGCAAGTGAGAAGCCTGTATTTTGTTGTCAAGAACAACAACACTGAAGGTCTGCAGGTACAAGAAAGTGAAATTTTCCCATAGGTCAGTCAAGTATATAAGAAATAAAATTTTCCTCCTCCTCCTTTTACTCCCCTTTCTCCTTTTCCTCCTTTTTTCTTTTTCAAATGAAGTTAACTTTTCAGTTTATTTTTGTAGGCAGAAGAAATTAAATCCCAGGCAATTGGGGCTTCTTTGTTATACATCTTTGCCATTGCTGCTTTCTGATCATTTTTGACCCTAACAGCTTTCATATCCATCTTTCAGGTACTTTTGTTGACCAGTGTGGCACACATACACAATCATTGCACACAGCTTCAGTGCAGGGACCTTAAGGACCTTAAGGCTGCCATAGGACTGACATAGGCACTTTATGTCTCCACATAGACAACTTCACTGTGCCTTAGAAGGCAGAGGATCTCTGAGAACTTTGCCACTCCTAGCTTAGCTTTCATTCAAGAAGTGGAGGACATAATTTCATTCTTTTTTATGGCTGAGTAATATTCCATCATGTATATATACTGTCAATTCTACATCTTGCATGGATGCTAGAGACCAGATTCCCTGACACTTAAAGAACTGGCTAAAACCAGGCGTGGTGGTGCACCCTGGTAATCTCAGCACTTTGGGAGGCTAAGACAGGAGAATCATGAGTTCAAAGCCAGCCTCAGCAATGATGAGGCACTGAGCAACTCAGTCAGTGAGACCTTGTCTCAGCATAAAACACAAAATAGGGCTGGGGATGTGGCTCAGTGGTTGAGTGCTCCTGAGTTCAATCCCGGGTACCAAAAAAAGAACTGACTAAAAGAAATAAGGTGGCAAAAAAACCACAGAACACAGAAAATAGTTTCAAAACGCTGGGGTAGGATGAGGAGACCACAGCCAGATGATCCTTCAGGGTTCTGGCAGATGGCAAAATGGCAAAAGGGCAAAAGGGCTCCATGTGAGCTTTATTTATATGGAGGGGGGAGCTTCAAAGACCTTCCATGGAACATTCTTTCTCAAGGTAGGAAGAAGGTGGAGTCTTGCAGTCAGCAGGTTGATTGACATCTTGGCGGGTCACACCCATCTCAGAGGGGCTGCGGCTACAGCAGGTCAGCCCATGTCTACTGCTGTGTGGGACTCTTCTATGGTGGTCCACACACAGCCCATGGAAGGCTCTCTACAATCTATCATATTTTCTTTATCCATTCATCTGTTGAAGGGCACATAGGTTGGTTCCATAGCTAAGCTATTGTGAATTGAGCTGCTATAAACATTGTTGTGGCTGTGTCACTGTAGTAGGCTGATTTTAACTTCTTTGGGTATATACCAGGAAGTGGGATAACTAGGTCAAATGGTGGTTCCATTCCAGGTTTTCTGAGGAAACTTCATACTGCTTTGCAGAGTGGTTGCACCAAGAAGAATGAAATTGTGGCATTTGCTGGTAAATGGATGGACGTGGAGATCTCATGCTAAGTAAAATAAGCCAATCCCCAAAAACCAAGGGCTGAATATTCTCTCTGATATGCAGATGCTAACACACAATAAGGGGGGGAGGTGAGAGTGAAGAATAGAAGTTTATTAGATTAGGCTAAGGGGAGTGAAGGAAAGGGAGGGGAGATGGGAATAGGAAAGACAGTAGAATGAATCAGATATCTTTCCTATGTTCACGTATGAATACATATCCGGTGTAACTCCACATCATGTTCAACCACAAGAATGGGATCCTAACTAGAATAAGTTATATTCCATGTATGAATAATATGGCAAAACACATTCTACTGTCATATATATATATATCATATATATATATGTCAGTATATATATGTCATATATACATATGACAAATTTTATTTTATTTTATTTTTTTTTATTTTTTTAAATGTTTATTTTTTAGTTGTAGGTGACAGAATATCTTTATTTTATTTTTATGTGGTGCTGAGGATCGAACCCAGTGCCTTATGCGTGCTAGGCGAGCACGCTACCACTGCGCCATAATCCCAGCCCCTACATATGACAAATTTTAAAAAATGGAGGACAGATCCTTCACAGTGTCCAGATCCTTCAAAGGTATATGATAGGTCTGCCTCCAGCTCACCTGCCTCAACTTAAGTACTGACCACATGAAGGGACAAGATGCAAGCTACTTTATTGGTGATATCTACGACAGCAGTCAACTTGGACTCAATTATATTGCACTAAAAAACAACCTCCAAACGTATGACTTAGAACAGCCCAGGTACCTTTTTCACTCTAGCTGGATAACTGCATCTCTGCTCTGTGGCAGCACCTAACTGAGCCAGTGTTAGGATAGTGGTAGAGTGAAAAAAGAAGGGAGCAGAATCATAGATTGACTCTTAAAACTTCTGCATTTGGAAGTGGCATAAATCACTTCTGTGCATACTCATTGCCCAAAGAAAATCACATGGCTGATCTTGGCCTCAGTGGGAAAGTGAACTGCAATCCCATTCTATAGAGATAAACAGTGAAATTTTTGGATGATGATAGAATCTATACACATTTCCTTCTCTCTTTCTTCTCTATCTCCTCCATCACCATTTTTAACACTCCACAATCTGTATTTTTTCCCCTTGGTACTGGGAACATAACCGAGGACCTTGTACATGCTAGGCAAGCCCTCTACCACTGAGCTACATCCTCAGCCCAGGCTGTGGGTTCTTTAGGCAGGATAGTGCATCCTTCATGATCAAATTAAAAGTCCAAGGCTCATATTCTTGAAGCTCAAAATTCTTTTCTTTAAAACTCTATTTTCTTACATATGTTTCTGAAATCTGGTTTGAACGATCAAAAAAGTAGATTTTACATTTTTTTCTTTTCTTTTTATGCACTGTTATCCCTTTCCTGGGATAGGAAGGAGAAAATTCACTGGTAACTGTTAAGTAAGTCCAGGGTTAGGGTGACTGATAACTACATTTTAAATTTTATTTAATTTCAATTAATTTAAATTTCAATAGCCACATGTGGCCAGGGGCTAGTGTACTGGCTAATGCAGTTATCACCAGAAACAGTGTTGCTACATATCATACAGTGCCTTTTATGTCTCCCTATTATTTATATATATAGAATCATACTGTATCATTTTTAAAATATTAAAAGAATTTCAATTTGTATAAACATTATATTGACATTATAGGCATAAACGTTAGTTAAAAGCAAATAATTCCTCACTTGTTAATTGGCTGGAGCGGCCTGACCTAATAAGCAGAGGCTAAATTCACAATTAATTAAAGACTTCATGTTCACTCAGCCAAGACATGCCTCAAACCATCTTTTGTTCAGCTGGCCAGCCAGATCCTTAGAGCCATATTTAGGACATCTTGCAACTATAATCAACATATGCAAAATATCCCATTTTGAAAAAATTCTTTCATTCATCAGAATAGGAGTTCTGTTGTAGAAATAGAATTTTTCTCTGTTATGCTAATTATCATTATATTTGTTGTAGATGAATGTGACAATATACTACACAATAATTTATTTGTAATTTGATTACTGGCAATTTAACAAATAGTTCTATTTCTTTGCTACCTATCAAGCAGCATTATTTCTCTATTAGAGATGAGAAAACTGAAGCTTAGAAAGTTTAAGCAATTTTTCTAAGGTTATGTAACAGGTAGGTGGAATTCTACTATAGGAGCTCATATCTGTTTGACCCTACCATCCAACAATACTGTTATTACTTGATAAACAAAGTTAACATCAAACAGCAACCACCCATTTTTTTTCTAAGGATAACAACTGAAGAAAGCCACCACCCCTTTCCAAGAGTCAAGGGATGTCAATGGGATGCTGCTGTATAGAAAGCTCTGGGGCTGCTGCATCTGCTGCCACTTGGTCTTCTGGTGGTGGCAGACTGGTGAGAGTAGCTATGAGACCAGAATCTAAGCCATATAGCAAAGCTGTAGCAGTCAAGTTAGCCCAATAGACACGTTGCCACATTGATTACATCTTTTATATTGGTTTCCGGTTACTTACAGGGTTTGGTGAAAATTAAGGCTGACAATTCTGGGATGCAATGTTATGCGTGGTTCGAAATCTAGCGTCAATCCCTGTACCCCAAATTTAACCCTGCACAACATGAATGAGGTGCCTTTATTGATAAGCCACTAACACGCTAGCATAGATCATCCCCCTGTGAAATGGAACACGATTGTCTCACATTTACTTAAATGCAATAAGAGACACGCTCACTCTGTTTTTGCTATTGCATTCTTGGTTTGACTTTGTTATTTTAAAATACATATATGTCCTATTATATATAATATATGTATGTATACAACGTATATATACTTTACTAAAAATGGTGACGTGCAAAGCCGGTGGCGACGCCGCCTTTTCCTACCTCCACATTTCACTTGTCCTTGCAAACTTTGGACAGAGGAAAGGTGGGCACAAACTACAAGTCCCAGCATGCACGGCGCTCTCCGCACAGGCGCACGGGGACCACCCGGCCAGCCGGCCAGCTTGCCTGCGGAGACTCCCGGGTCCGCGCGCCGGCTGGGGCTGGGGGCTGCAGCCGGGGAGGACCCCGCTGGCGCCGAGGGCGGCCCCGGGCGTTGCTATGAGGGCATCGCGGTGCGCGTGAGGAGGATGCGGCAGGAGGCGGCGCGGCGGCAGGCGGAGTAGGCGGTGGTGCCCTCAGGAGGGAGCCGCTCGCGGGCCAGACGGCTCCCGGAGGCTCCGCAGTGCCGCCGCCGTCGCCGTCGCCCGGGAGGCTCCGCGCGGGAGCCATGTAACCCTGCGGCGGATTCCGGGCTGCTCTGTCCTTCCCCAGCTCCCGGGCTAGCGTGGTAGCAGGACCACGATGAAGAAGCAGTTCAATCGCATGCGCCAGCTGGCCAACCAGACGGTGGGCAGGTAGGTCACCCGCAGGCAGGCGGGCTGGTGCGCCCCTGCGAGGCTGCATCCGCCGGGGCGCGCAGGTGATGGAGCTCGCCTGGCCTCTTTCCCTCCCTCTCTCTGTCTGTCCTCGCTGTTTCTTCCTCCGCGCCCGCCGCTTCAGGGCTTCACTCGCAGGCGCGACCCCTCCTCTCTGAACTTTCCAGACCCTGGAGTCCTTCCCACTCCCTGCCTGCCGGTCCGGGGCTCTGGTTGCCAAGCGTAAAGTGTGACGCATCCTTTACCTGCGTCCCCAGTTGCCCCTTCACCTCGTCCTCCCTGCCGTTCCCTGGGACTCCCTTTTCCCTCTGGCCGCGTATCTTCCTGGAAACAGGTGTTTGCTCGGATTGTGCTGGAAGCAGCGGAACCGCAGTCAGTCTTCCGAGATCCTTCCCCTCCCCGGCGCCGAGTAAAGGGTTGCTTTGGGGTCCAGGGGAAGTGTTAGGCCTGATCGGCCTGCCCCTCCTGCCGTGTTTGTTTTTAGGGACTATGGCAGTACGAGATTCTGGATCACTTTCCTGGCCGGGTTTCTTAAAGCGTTTGGTGGTGGGGAGAGGATGGAGAGGGGGAGGGTGGGAGGGAAGGGAAGGTGCTGGTGGCATGGCGCTGCTCCTTAGACTGATTTCAGTGTAGGGAGAGAGGCTGCCGAAAGGGAGGTCCAACTCCTTTGGGAGATGAGATAAGCTAAGGTTCCTAGACAGGTAGAGGAGGCGGACAGAAAGCCAAGGCCCCACCAAGCTGCTCTCATCGTGGTGAAAATGGGCTGCATCTGGGCCAGTGTCTCCAGGAGCAGCTCTGCGGGATGCTAACATCTATTAAGGTTACATAAGGATTCTGGTGGGTCTCTTCCAAAGCAAGATATTCTTCTGAGCTCAAGAATATTAGATAGAGGTAGAGGGGATTTTTTTTTTTTCCTTAAGGGAGCTTCAGTTTCTGGGGAAGGATTCCCATCGACGCCGACGCCGTGGCAAAGGAATTTAGGTGTGCAGTTCTAAAACAATCTGAAAGCCAAGAACCCAGCCTTGGGTGCAATTCAAGTGCAAGCTCAACACATGGAGGGCTCTCCACTAGGTTTATCAAGAAACCAAATACCTTTCTTGGGTAGGAGGTGGAGCTTGAACTGGCACCTAGTATGGTGGGGGAGGGGACTTCCCTG
Organism: Xerus rutilus; assembly: GCA_028644305.1. NCBI lineage: Eukaryota > Metazoa > Chordata > Mammalia > Rodentia > Sciuridae > Xerus > Xerus rutilus. The sequence goes on from CM053402.1 coordinate 51,285,444, forward strand.
GGGAATAGGGGACATCTAAACTCCCATCTAAGCATACTGCCCTAGTTACAGTGGGCATTTGAGGGCAGGGGATGCGGTGGCTTCTTATGCTTCCAGGGACTCCAGATGGTTTCCAAGTAACAATGTCTAAAATTGACTTGGATTCGTTTTTTCCTTTCCAAACACATGTGCTTTAACATGAGGGGGAATTTATGAATAGCAGAGTCAGATTAGCCCAGATTTCTGGCATGGTATTGCCATAAATATAGCCTCACTTGGACTGACTTTGGTATGTTGGATGCTGAGATAGTGTTTTTCTGGTATTTGTTGGTTAGTGAATGACAGTCAAGATGACCCGTCTTTAATGTCTTGGTTTCCCAGGATCAGTCCACATCATTCACACATCAGACAACCAAGTGATCAGGAGGTTCCTGACTCTAGACATGGGTTGCTGTTTTCTCTTGCTCGTGGGGTTTCTATTCAGTGCTAGAACATAAATGTTCAGAACTAGTTCAGAACTAGTGCTAGAACATAAATGTATCCTTTTCCCTGGTCTCCCTGAAACATGACTCTCCTCACCCCCTAGGACTTATTTTTTTTAAGTGGTAAAATTTTTGAGCCAGGGGCATAATACCTTATTCTTTGCTCTTGTTCATGGAGGGAATGAAAAAGGGTGAGGGGAAATTGAGTTTCAGAAAAAGTAGTGTGTCTTACTGATGGCACATTCTTAGAAGTATAGGTAGCTGGTCATTCAGAAGTGCTTACTACTTGTATTTTGGGACTCTGCTGGATGAATTCTGTCTTTCTCCAATGGCACCCATTATGTCATGCCCCAGGTAAAGTGAGAACCAGTGTGTATCTATTTTGATGAAGTTCAGAGTAAATGTTATAAAGCAAGTGTCAGTTCATGTACCCTTTTGCTTAAAAACTTCAATGGAATCTTCATTCCACTTGTCATTCCCAGTCTTGCCAGTGGCCCTACAAGACCACACCTGATGTGACCCCTCTTTGTCTCACCATATTCATTCTGTCCCATCCTCTCCTCATCTCTGAACTCCAGCTACTTGGAGTTCCTTGCTACACACACCGGGCCCATTTTGTTCTTGCTGCCTTCCTTTTTCCCCTGCATGGCCAACGATGTACTCCTCGTAGATGCCTTTTCTTCATTGTTCAAATCTTAGCTCAAAGAGCTTTGAGAAGCTCTCCTGACCACTCACTCTCCAGCCCATCATCCTTTTCAATTTTGAACAGCACTCATCACTGTGGAAAGTGCTTTTATTTATTTTTCTTGACTGTCTGCCTCCAACAGAATGTATCGATTGCCCTCACAGGCCCAGTGCATATTAGTGAAATGCCTTATAGACAGTTGATGCTCAATCAATATTTATTGCCAAGGTTAAAACAGTTTACTCTTGGTCCATAAGGATAGATGAAGGGAATAGCATTTCCTTTATTCTGTTGAGAGTATTGTGAGTCAAGATCCTGTGTGTATGGGAGTAAAAGGGCCAGAATTCACTTCTTAATTTCTTCAGTCAGTAGAAGCACTTAGGATTGGAAGTTGGGACTTTGGGTGGGGAATTTTAGAGCACTTTGTAGAGTTGCTTTGGCATGCCATTTGACTCTCATCCTTGTGTGTTTTGGAAGTGGTGATTTCCCTCTCTCAGAGAGAAGACTAAGAAGTGAACTTGAGAGTTGACTTGCCATGTGGCTTGTTACTCAGGTCACCTTCAATAAATTGCAGGTTCTGGAGGAGTTATTCTGAATTGAAAACTATTAGGGATTGGCCCAAGTCACTGGAACAATATAGAGTTGCCCTACTTAAATGTGGTCTGTTGAGTTACTACTACTTTCCCTTGAATGCACATGTCCAAGAGTAGAGAGGACTTCAGGGATGAAAAAAGTTAATAAAACTCACTGGATTTAATGCAAAAAGTTTCCTCTTCTCCTTTATCTACTTCTGTAGTCTTTGCACATGTTCCTTCTGCTTTGAACTTTCACCTCTGTTCCTCTACTTCAGTTCATCCTTTGGGAAGGACTTCTTGGCCACTGTCTGTCTGATGTTAAGAGCATAGGCTTTTGATTTGGGTTTGCTGTTTACTGATCTTAAGCTTACCTCACATTAGTTTCCTTTTCTGCAAAATGAAACTGGTAAGGATTGTACTGTGGCAACTGTGATGGCAATGATGAGGTTACTTTGGAAATGTGCCACACAAGAGTATTCAGCACCAGAAAGCTAAAAGTATCTTTGGGCATGTGCTCTATTATTGGATTATGTGCACTATGGCCTGCTCACATTCATTCACTCAATAAGTATTTATTGAGTGCCTACTGTGTGCCAGCCACTGCTCTGGTTTAGGGAATATTGCAGTGCAGAACAAATAAAATCTCTGCTTTCAGAATTTGCATCCTGTTTATAATGGTTTAATTATGTTGTAATTTTTATCCTTTTTCATTCCTCTTCCTCACTAGACTTTAAACTTCATTATGTGGATCTTTTGTTAACTTAGTTATTCAGTTGCCAATGAATTTCAGAAGTATTAGGGCAGTGTCCCTACCTCTAATCTCTTGATGAGGTTTATTGTTAGTTTCTTCTTCTGCTTGTTCATTCAGTCTTCTGAAGACATTAGTTTTCCAAATATAAAGGGCTTCTTAGAAACTGATTCCGACAGCCACTGTAAATTGATGGCTTCAAATGGGGTGTGTGCTCTCATATGAAAACGGGTGATGTTCAAGGTGTCAGAGAGCAGGCAGGTAGCTACCGGAGGGCGCAAGGCTGGTGGGTCAGGTTGGATCGTGTGGTTTCAGTGGCTGTAAGTGGGGTGTAGAAGATGAAGTTCTGTCTCTGGAGCCCTGTTTTCTGTTCCTAGACTGCTTGGTGTACCAGAGGGACCTGAACAGGCCTTTGGTGACAACCTTGCCAAACATCACTGCTGCTATGTGCAGCTTTCACAATTTAACTGCAGTGATCCAGGCATCAGCCAGTGGTCCATAGCTGGATGCTGAGGTTGCAGCAGCTTCTAGGAGCTCTGGCACTGCAGGCATTTCTGCTCAGGCCAAAGATGACAGTGAGGATCTTTTCCTTGAAGGTTTCCTTGAGCCGTTTCTCTGCCCTTCAGCAGGCCTCTGAAAAGCCATGACCCAATCAATAGGACATCAAGAAGTCAGAATCAAGTCCAGATTAGTCATCAGGCCTCTTTGTTCCCTTCTTGCTATTTCCCTGACTGTGATTTCAGACCAACACAGGCCCAGCTGCAGGCTTCCTATCAGCCCTGCAGGTCTGTCCAGACCCAAACCTATCCTCCAAAGTTCTTCATTAGAGTTTGGCAGCACAGGCCTTATCCCCTGCTGATGTGTATCCATATGAGATAACACAATGTACTAAACCACTGATAACCAGGCTAGCTGATCTGGAGAGAATATTCTTTGCTTGTCTTCTAAGCTTCTAACTGTGCAGGTCTGACAGGGGGTTCCACGTTCTGCTGGGCTGTTCTAAGCAGTCAGCATGAGGCTGCCTGGATTTCTTGCAGAGTTCTTTCCAGACCTGCAAGTCATTGTGAGGAATCTATTCTCTTAAATAGCAATTAATCATTTCTCCTCCCATTTTGCCTCCATCAAAGGAATGCATCAACATCTGTTTGTATTTCTTTAGGATGGGTGATAATGACCATTTTTTCCTCTCTAGAAAAAGTAAATCTACTGATGTGAATAAAACAGTAATTTGTGGTAGTTCATTTTAGAGAGGATTAGTAAGCATCCCTTTTATTGGTAGTCAAAAGCAAATTACTTCAAGTGTTATGAGGACTGTAAATAATAAAATTATGATTCAGCTCTGTCTTGAGGTACCTAGAGTCGGAGAGATGATTAAGGGGAGAGATGGGAGGGTTGGGATTCCTCCTCGGGCACAGGAAACCTGGGACCCTGCTGCTTTAGGGTGGCTTGCTGCTGTCTAGCAATTTAAAACTCCTTTCTGTCCAGGAAGCAGATGTTTTTGGTTTCTTTTCCAACTTCAGAGCGTATTTTTAGAAGAAATGTTTATTTTCCCACAGAATTCAATTTACTTTTTTTAACTTTCTTTTTGGTTACATAAGTAATATTTGTTTATTGTAGAAAAACCATAAACTTATGGATGGGCAAAAAAGGAAAAAAATCAATAATCTCACTTCTGGGGACCACAGTTAATATTTTGGATATAGTGAGTGTGTATATTCATGTGTCACTTAGCTACAGGGATATTGCTAGGAGATTTCTTGGTTCTCCGAGTGTCATAGAATATACATGCACTAACATGGCTATGACATCACCAGGTGATGTCATCTTATGAGACCACCAGTGCATATGCTGTGTGTACTCTTATGAGACCACCATTGCATATGCAGTCTGTCTTTCACTGAAACATGATGGTGAGGCCCCCCCATGACTGTACATTCTTAAAAAAGAGAATGACCAGCATGCGTGAGGCCCTGGGTTTAATCCCCAGCACTGGGACTGAGGGAAAAAAAAGAGTAGTAGTGACCATACTATATACTATGTATAATGTTTTGTAAACTGTATTGTATCCTGAATATGTCAATAACTATACAGAGCACAATTTTTCTAGGTTATGTAATATTTTACTGTAGGTAACAGATTTTCTTTTATTGATCATTTGGCCAGTGTTTCTTAGCAATTGGCTTTTTTAGGATGAAGTCTTAGAAATGGGATTGCTGGGTTAAAGAGTATGAATCTTAAAACTCTATGTGTGTGTATATTTCATATATACAGATGTACATACACATTATTTTTCTGTTTTGGGTGGAATTGTCAGTCTTCTTTCTCCAGCCCTATCAGAAGCTAGTGTTACAGCTTTGTAAATTACATGAGTGAAAACAGAAAACTTTTCTTTTACCTCTTGCAATTTTTAGTAGGGTTGAGTTTTTTTGTTTTTGTTTTTTCTTAGTGTTTTCTGGGCATTTGTTGCCTTTTCTGAGTTTCTTGAATGTCTTTGACCTATTTTTCTAAAGTCATATTCAGAGCTATTTTCTTACTGATTTTTAGCTAATTTTTAATATGTAAGCATACATATGTTTTGCCACACATATTTCCCTATGGATTATTTTTCCCTCATAGAAATCTAATATTTGTGATCCTAAATCTATTAATTTATGGTTTGTGCTTCAATACTATATATATTTGGGAACCTTTTTCTCAGCCCTAGACTATATTAATATATATTTTCATTACTTATTATAATAATTCTATTTTACCATCAAATCTTCAATTCGCCAGTCATTAATTTTGACATGACATGAAGTAGATGTCACATTTAGTTTTTCTTTCTTTAAAATTAGTTACCCTACTCTCGAATAGTATATTTCACATGTTCTATATTGACATATCATTATTATCATGAACTAAAAGATTTCATCTATTTGTAGCTATTGGTAGGATTTCCAGTTTTTTCCTTTGGCTTATCAATTCTGGCAGGAGTTGTCCATAAGCTCAGCTGTGCAGTTGAGTGATGATAGAGTGATCCTTACTGTGAGTTCCTAAGCCTTGAGTAGGAAGAGCAATGGAGTCAGACTGGACCCTCTTCCTAGCTCCAGCATGGACTGGTTGCACCTTGGCTTGGTGATTAGAACTCAAAGCCTTTGTCCAAGGATCTTCTGTGCCTCCATCACATCAGATCTCCAAGTTGCTCCCTTGTGAAGGAAAGTTGATCATATTTTTTTGACTATGATCACTGTTTATTCTCTCCCAGTATTTTCTTAAATGTATATATTAAGATGGGGAAAATTGATGTTTTTTCAATTTTGAATATAATGAGAATTCATTCGGGAATAGAGTATGTTTGTTCAAGTCAGTTTATGGCCCTGTAAAGTGGTTTTTGTCCATTTAGGTCCTGCACAATTGTGCTTTCATTTTTAGATAATGCGTTCTTGCTGTTAATGTAGCTTCAATGATTAGAGTCAGTTGTTGTATTTTTTCTTACTTTTTCTTGCTAAAGTATAAGAAAGCTGTTGATTTTTATATCATTATATTAGCCATCTTCATGAACTTATTACTTTTACTTTAAAAACAAGTCCATAGGATTTCTAGTAGACAATCATATCTTCTGCAAATAAGAATCTTGTATCTTCCTTTGTAGTGTTTATACTGATTTTCTTTTCTTGTCTAATTGTATTGTTTAGTACTTGTAGAACTGTTAAAATAACAAGATGTAACATTAAAGATGAGGAATGTGTATAATGATCACTCAGTTATTTTGTTTTAAAATTGGTCACTACTGTATCTAATGTTTGTGTGGTTTGGATGATGTTTTAACTTTCACTTTAAACTGAAATTTTAACGGAATAAATTAAAATGAAAACAAAAAAAAATCAGGCTTCCATGTTTTCTTGTTAATCTTCACAAATAGACATGATTAGTTTGAGAGATTTTTTTTTGTTTTCTATTACATAATTTTATTCTTTTCCTTTGAATTTTTCTTTGGTACCAAAGTTAAATTTGATTTGTTATCATGGCCTTTACCAATAATCATGATAGTCTACTCTGTTTTTTTCTTTTAATTCATTAATATTCATTCAGTGATTCTTTCCATAATTATTTACGAGCACTTGCTATGTTCTAGACATTGTTCTGTGTGCTGAGGATATAGCAATGATGGAGTCCTACCCAGTGGTCCTTACATGTATTTTGGGTGTTTGAACCTTGATGGATTTTCTAATATTGAACTCTCCTTGCCTTCTTAAAATCAATCAGATGAGGGTTTGTTAATTTTATTCCGTATAGCTAGATTTAATGTATTGTTTTTTTAAAGATTTTGCCATTCTTAAGTGCGAACATTTGGATCTTTCTTTTGCTATACCTGTCACATTTTGATAATTGTAGAAATGAGTTGTTTAGCATTTCTTTTTCTTTGAAATGGGGAGATGAGGAATTGCTTAGTTCTTTGAAGTTTGAGAATAACTTTCCAAGGATGCTTTTTATATGTAGTTCATTGTCAGTTTCCAACTTTCTTTAATAGTCTTTGGATTATTCATGTTTTCTTTTTTTGAGTCACTTTAAATAACATTTTTATAGAAAAGCGTCCATTGTATTATGATTTTGATGTTTTTTTAAAGTTTAATAGAATCTTTTGAATATGTAGTTGTATTTCCAATGTCATTCCTAACTTGCTTTCTCTCTCTTCTTTTTCCTTTGACTAGTTTTGCCCCAGAGAATCCCCTTGCCTCTGAAGTCAGCTCTTGGGTTTAGTTTATGTTCATTTGGATTCCTTTCTCATTTGCTCTTAATCAGAATTTTTTTTTGTAATAATCTCTGCTGTTTTTATGTCCATATTCTTTCCTCCTGATTTTCTTGGGATTATTTTGTGTTTTTCCTAGTCTTCCATCTTCCATGTTGTGTTTCAGGGTAGATTAGACTCTGCCGTGATCTCAGGTGAGCTGGAATCTCAGTGGCTTAACATAACCAAAGTTTATTTTAGGCTCATTGAAAATGTGCCTTGAGTCTGAGGGACTCCCAGGGATAGCTGTTCTCCATGCAGAATTTGGGAATCTAGCCTGTATTCATCCTCTTCTCCTCTTCCCTCCTCCTTCAGTACAGCTAAAGGTGAAGAGAGAATATAGAAATGGCATTCTGGCTCTTAAATGCCTTGGCTTGGAATTTACAAAGGTTACTTCTGTTCACATTTCATTGCCTGGAACTACTAGTCACAAAGATTCTCTGGATAATTGGAGACAAGGAGCCTCTACCACAGTTAAATCAGAACCACTGGGAGCATTCTCTCCCTCCTCTCCTTGGCTCTATTATGTTTTCATTTCTTCTGTCCACCCTATTGCCCCCTCTGTCCTGCCTTCTCCTCAGTTTCCGGGTGTGAGAAGCTCTGTCTCAATCACAGGAAGGTGGTATAGATTCTCATCCTCCTCCACAGGAATCGGTCAGATCCATCAGAGAGCAGCGACATCAGGAAAACAAACTTTTCCCTTCCTTCCATTTACAGCCTCTCATGTCAAAATTAGTTTTTAAAGTATATATATTTTTAAATGCCCTTCCTATAATGATGAGAATAATGAAGAGAACAGAAAATATCCTCCTACATTACTGGAATGACACCTACTTTATCTGGTTAAATAAGATCATAAACATGATATCCTTAGCATAACTCCTGGTTATGATAAGCAGTCAATACATTTTAGTTATTACCACTGTCCCTTGCTGTGCTGAAATCTCTTTGACATAAAGCATTTATTTTGACCTTATTTATATTTCTGAGTACTTGAAAATTACCACTTGAAATTAATACCCATTTGTCTTTTCTCAAATCAAAGTTTTTCTTTGGTTAGCCAAGAGCCTGGCTGGACTTGAGGTATCAATAATGGTAATGGCCTTTCCCATTTGTTACCCATGGTGACTGATAGGTATTGTATTACTCTGGTTATTCTGGGTTAAGAGCCCCTCTGCTCTGCCTCAGTGGACTGGGATGGGGGGGGCAGCCCTCCCAGACTGTTGTGGGCTCTGTACCACCCATCCCTCTGTAATGGCAGAGGCATGAAATGAGGAAGCAGTGAATCCCTGGCTCCTAATGTTTCTTCTGGAAGTGACATTTGCCACTTCTGGCATTTCATTGACCAAAGAGGATCAGTTGGTTGCACCAACCCCAAATGAAGCAGGGAAAGGCAGTGCTCCCTTGGATGTGAAAGGAGAATCACAAGAGCCACGTCTCTGTCACTTGTTACAGGAATCTGGCTGTGTACTTTACAGGCATTATTATATCCCCAGCCCTTTTATTACATTTTTGATTTTGGGACAAGGTCTCACTATGTTGCCTAGTCTGGCCTTGAACCTGGTGATCCTCCTGCCTCAGCCTCCCAAGAAGCTGGGATTACAGGACTGGGGTATCATCGCTGCACCTGGTAATAGGCATTATTTTAATTTACTCACTGCAACATCTCTATGAATTGGGTACTGTTTACGGCCCTGTTTTGCAGATGGGGGAAAAGGAGGCTGAAAGAGACAGAGCCAAGCTTGAACTGCATTCTAAGTAGGTCAAGGTCAGGCAACTGCCTTCCCCCAGTTTCTGTCCTAACTGTTTCTCTGCAGCCTTCAGAGCCCCTCAAGTTACTTCAGTTTAGGTGGTTTTAGAGATGCTAATTAACTGCTCCTGACTTGAATAAAAATAAAAATGTCACATTCATTTAAGATAATGGAGTATCTTGTATGTAGCCTTAACCACAAAGAGCATAAAATAAAATTTCTGCCAATAGAATATTCTTTACTTTGTTTCCTTATTGCAGTTTCACCAGAAAGGGTAAGAATGTGCCCTTTGAAGTTTCCCCCCGCCACTTTGTTGAAAGAAGGCAATTTCTGTATCTGCAAAAGTCCCTTCAGACTGCTCCTCAGTGTGTTAACCAAACGGGGACCTGAAAACATACTTTGGAAGAAAGGAATGTGACAAATGAACAGAGTGACAAATGAATAGAACTTTGAGCTCAGAGAATCTTACGCACACCTCTGCCTCCATAGACAATATGCCTGTACCCACTTTGTTTTCCTAAGTGCTGTTTATTAAGTATGTCCCATGACAAAGGTTGTGTAATACCTTACAGATGTCCCTGGTTAGCCCTTGCACCCATTCCAAGAGTAGATTCTCCTGTTTCCCCCATTTTCTACACTAGTCCCAGGGCAGGTGAGCTGTGGCTGCTGATTGCACAGTTGGTGAGGGAAGTAACTGGAGTTTGCTTCCAGATCTGTTGGCTCCAATATCATTGATGCTCTGCATTGCTATTCTCTAGTGACTATACAGTAGAGGGAAAAAAGTGGAACAAAGTTTTAACATCTAATGTTAATGGAATGAATAAGTAAATTCTGGTACGTTTACACAATTGTGATTATTTTAGTGTTTTCTTAACATTAAGAAAAAATTTAAGGGTGTAGAAAAATGTTTAAGATAAGGAAACAGGATACAGAAGTGCATACAGAGTTGAGATTGTACAGTATTAAAACAAACTACATAGAAAGGACTAGAAGGGAATCAGGAAACACTGGAAGTTAAGCCTGTGGTGTTTATCTCTGGGTGGAATGACGACTGATTTGCTTTCTGTTGCTTGTACTTTAGCTTCCAAACTCTTTAAAATATACATGTATCTTATTAAAAAAAATCCCAGAACTCAAAATGAACAACTGTAATCTGAATTTCTTATAATAATATTTTAACTTTGAGATCCTAATAAGCCTAAATACATATATGTTTGAAGTTCTCTTGAGCCTTGGTTTCAAACATGGGAATCTCTTACCTTCAGCATTCTGGAAAGGACATTGATGTTAAATCTCATTTTCTAGGATAAAATAGTCTACTTTTAGGAAATGGTATGCCAATAGCCTTTTATATCACTGCTGCTAATTTTCTTTGTTTTTGAGGGCTTATAGATGATTTTACTTTTTTCTATTTGCTTGTATCTCTTTTTTTTATTAAACGACATGTATTTCTGGGATACAGTATGATAATTTGGTCACATGTCTGTAGTGTAGAATGACCAAATTAGGATAATTAGCATTTTCATCTCAAACATTTGTCATTTCTTGTTTTAGCTGATACATAATATTGAACATAGTCATGGGGTACCATGTGATGTTTGATACATGTATACATTGTGCCGTTCAAATCAGCATATGCATTTGTCTTCTCAAACATCATTTTGTTTGTAGTGAAAATATTTCACAATCTGTTCTAGCTTTTCTGAAATATCCAATACATTATCTATAGTCTCTCTATTAATGCTAGTGTTTCATTGCTGCAAATTTTAAAAACATAACATTTTGGAATATGGTCTGTGTGCTGTGTAGCTGAGGACTAGTTCTCCTATGATCAGTGAAGCTGCTCTGGTTGAAGCAGCAGAAATAGATTCTGGCTGATTTAAGAGAAAAAAGAGTTTGGGGAAGGGTGGGGGCATTCCCCCAAAACCAATGGAAGAGCTGGGCTCCAAAGCCTGGGAGTGACTACTAAGTGCCCTGCTGCAGGGGCAGCAGGAGAGCCAAAGGGGGGCCTCCCAATTGTTTCCTGTCGTAGAGCCACTCAGGTGATTCACAGGATTAGAGTTTAATTAGCCAAGTTTGGGTTATGTCACCTGATCATCCTTTAGGAGCAATAGGAGGATAGGAAGTTCTTTTGATAGTCCACAAAGGTAGCAAAGAGGGCAGAGGTGTCTGGCAAAACGAAAATCAGAGACTCCTGCCCACAGGACAGAGATGTGACGATACTGTTCGGTAAACCCCAGTGTTTTTGCTGGCCTCTCTAATCAGGACTCCATCTTGATCAATTTGCCTGTGTTCTACCAATGCTTGTTTCCTAGCATTCAAAGAAATCATTCCCCCCTACATTTCCAGTTAGGGACTAGGAATCTGTCCCCCATTACAGTTTGTCTATGTCTTCATCATCTTAGTGACAGTCTGTGTCTTTAGTCTTGACTCTTGCAATGACCCCCTGGCTTGTACTCTTGCCTTGAACATCTTCTGTTTTCCTGCAGGACAGGCCAGACCGCATTTTTGAGTCCATGGATTGAATAATGTCATTTTTCTTTATCAAGTTTTGTTCTGTGGGAAAAGAAATTCTAGGACTGTGGGAAATGCTATGCACTATACATTTGTCTTAGAAATTGACAATCCATAATTATATTTAAGGCTCAGACGAGTTGTACAAGAAAGAAAACTTTTGATCATTTGATCAAAATGCTTAGAATTTATTAGAATTCTAAGAATTTATTAAAATTTTATTAGAAATTTATTAGCATTTTATTAGAATGCTTTTAGTTATTAGTAACAGATGTCATCATTGAGAGTAGCTTAAACAATAAGAAAACTTTGTGTAATTTTTTAAGTGACATAAAATCAGACACATTTATGGGGTGCCATGTGATGTTTCAATCCATGTGTACATTGTGTAATGTTCAAATAGTATTAAGGAAGCTTTCTTTCAGATCACAGGTCATTTAAATGTAGGCAGGCCAGATACTTTGTGACTTAGGGCACCTGCTGTCTTTCTGTTCGTTTTTCTTTGGTGACCCTTATTGGTGTCTTACCTTTCTTCTCAGGCTGTTTTCAAGGTCAAAATACAGCTGCTCACAGCAACTAAGGTGATTTGTACCTATGTTTATAAGAATCATTACATATGGAAGGCAGTGAAAGGAAGCAGACCCGGGCAGAGGGAGTTAAGTTGTAATGCATTTCCCATGAACACCTTCAGCAGGTTCCGTGTTAGCTTCTGGAGTTGGGATGACTTCACTGTTGTTCTTAGTTAAGAGAAGCTGAGTGAACCTTTATACCTTTGCAATTAGGTATAAAAGGTTAGTCATTGCAATTAGGCTTCCCTTGTGTTATGGTTTGGATCTGGAATGTACCCTGAAAAGTGCATGTTTTCAAAGCATGATCCCCAGTGTGGCAAGGTTCAGAGGTAGAGCTTTTAGGCAGTAATCAGAGCTGTAACCTCATCAGAGGATTAATCCATTTGCTGGATTAATAATTTGATGGACTACTGGGTGGTAACTATAGTCAGGTGGGTGTGACTGGAGAAAGTAGGTCACTGGGGGTATGCCTATGGGGATTATATCTTGTCCTTGGCTCCTTGAATGCTCTTTCTGCTTCCCAGCTGCTGTGGGCTGACAACTTTTCTCTACCTTACCCTTCTGTCATGAGGTTCTGTCTTACCTTAGGTCCAGAGCAATGAAGTCAGGCATCCATGGGCTGAACTTCCTGAAACCATGAACCAAAATAAACATTTTCTTCTCTAAATACTTCTTGTCAGATATTTTGGTCATAGCAATGAAAAGTTGGCTAATATGCCCTGGAAGATAAGGCTTTTGGATCATAAGCATGGATTCTGATGTCAGATTCCCATAAGTTCATATTTTGGCTCTATCATTTACTGGTTGTTAAATCTTGGACAAGTCATTTGGGTTTTATAAATTCCAATTTTCTTATCTGAAAAATACCTACCTTTGTGGGTATTATCTTAATGATTTAAGACATACAAATTACTTAAAATAGTTCCTAGGACAGATAAATTCTCAGTAAGAGTGCTGTGCTGCTATTATTCTTTTGAACAGGGATAGAAAGGTCACGCATGAGGTTTAGAGATTGCTCTGAATGCATAATTGAGAACCAAATGGAGGTGAGCAAGACTGGTGTGATAGAGACTAGTTAGGATATGATACAATTAATTAGGAGACCAGTTAGGCAGTATGGTTTGGATGAGTGTACCCCAAAGAATCCATGTGTAAATGTGACCCCAGGGTGGTGACATTGGGAGAAGTCTAGAAGGCAGCTATTATAAAGCTCTGGAGCTTAGGAGAGAGGTCTAGGGGAAGACGACTTAGGAATCATCAACAGGCAGGTGGAATTCAATTGGGGAGGGTGCTGAGATCAGAGGAGGGCTGAGGAATGCCCTGATGGACGTTGGGTGGTATGGAAACAAAGGAATGCACAGACTGTTTCCGTTTTAACTTCCAGTCTTAACTACAGGGAAATCCTTTCTCTACTCACTGAGTTAGTTTTCACAGCCTGCTCTAACAAATCATCACAAACTAGGTGGCTTAAAATAACAGAAATTTATTCTCTTACAGTTCTGGATGCCTGAAGTCCTAAATCAAGGTGTCAGCAGAACCTCACTCTCTCTGAAGACTGGAGGGGAGAATTGATTCCATGGAGTAGTATAATAAAGGGTGTCTTGTCTTTGTCCCCAATTCCTGGCACAGAGCTTCAGAAATCTTTGCAATTTCTTGAGTGATGGGAGTATCTATCTTATGCTAATAAGATGACTAATGGTAGGAAGCATTAGATAGCTTCAGGAGAGGGGCTGGTCACCAGAAAGACCAACCCTGTGATTAAAGGGTAGGAATTTTTGGGCTAGTCCAACACTCTTGAGAGGGGAGGGAAGGGGAAGAGAACTGAAGATAGGGTTCAGTTCTGTGGCCAAGGATTTAATCAATCATGCTTATCTAATGAAACCCCATCTGAAAACTCTAGACACTTAAGCCCTGTGGAGCTTCCTAGCTGGTGAACATATTGATGTACCAGGAGGGTAATGCACCTGGATGTCATGAGGAGAGGGTGTGGGAGCTGTGCATCTCCTCACTACCCTAGACTTGCTCCATGTAGCTCTTTTATTTGAATGTTGCTGAGTTGTGTCCTTTGAATAGTTATATCCTTGACATAGTTATGTCTCATATATAACTACATGTTTATGTAGTTATAACTTATATATTATGACTTCATATATGTGATTATAATTGCAAATGTCGTGCTTTCAGTGTGTTCTGTGAATCAGTCTAATGAATTATTTCATCTGAGGAGTTTGTGGGAAGCCCTTAATTTGTAACCAGCTGGGTGGAAATATAGTAGTTTAAGAATACCCAAAACTTGTGGTTAGGATCTGAAGTGGGGGGCAGTCTTATGAAGCACTTCGTCTTGAAGTTGTTGGGTCTATGCTAACTCTGGGCAGTTATTATCAGAATTGAACTGTAGGACACCTAGCTGCTATAGAAAATAGTGTCTGAATAGACTCGCCTTCCTATTAGCATCTGGTGCTGCCAGGATCCTTAGAGCTCTTTGGCTTATGGGCACATTTCTCCAGTCTCTGCTGACATTACCACATAGTGTTGTCCCCAAGTATCCCTGTTTCTGCGTCTCTTCTCTTCTTGTAACACCACCATTTGTATTGGATTAAAGGTCCGCCTCATTCCAGTACAACCTCCTCTTTTTTTTTTTTTGGATACTGGGGGTTGAACCCAGGGGTGCTTTGCCACTGAGCCACATCCCTAGCCCTTTTTATTTTTTGAGACAGGGTCTTGCTATAAGTTGCTTAGTCCTTGCCAGGTTGCTGAGGCTGACCTTGAACTTGTGATCCTCCTGTCTCAGCCTCCTGAGTTGCTGGGATCATGGGTCTGTGACTTTACGCCTGGCTAGTACAACCTGATTTTTTTTAACAACTGTGATTCCAACTAGGGCCACTTCTGGAGTTCCTGTGGTTAGGATTTCACATTTTGGAAGAAGGGTGGGACACAATTCAACCCGTAATGCCTACATAGTACACATTTCTCATTCAACACAAGATATTTTTTTCTGGCTTTTTAGGTGCCAGGCTCAGTGATAGGATTCCTGAGGCAAACCTAGATGAGGAAGTCAGAAAGTCTTGCCCTTGAGAGTTTATATTCCACTAGGGAAAATAAGATGTAAACATATTACAGATATTCAAAGCTAGTTTTTTGGTTTTTACTTATGCCCAAAGTAGTATGAAACGCTTGAATGGAAGGGCAGAATAATCACTTCTGATTTTAGTAATCAGCCAGGATTCAAGGGACAGAAGGTGAGCTAAGTTGGATTCTGGAAGGAAGTATGGGATTTGATGAAGGAAAAAATAAGCTCACAAAATGCACAATAGGAAAGGGCCATGCAAATCTAAGGCATGTGTCTGAATGTGTGTAGAATTTATTCTTTTGAAAATCAACTCATTAACTAGATTGTGAGACTTCTATAGATTGAATACTCTCTGAATCAGATCTGGATGCACCAACATGGAGCCATTTCCAAGACACCCTGACAGGTGGAAGAGCACAAAGCACAATGGCATTTATTTTATTTGACCTGATTTTTTTGGGGAAAAAAAGGAGGGGGTGAATATGTTTCCAAATGTGCATAGTTAATATGCTTGTGAATGCAGAGAACATCTCTGGAAGAATATAAAAAATTGCCCACAGTGCCTCCAGATGACTGAGGACAGGGAAGGGAAGAGGCCCACATTTCTCACTATATGTAGGAGCTAGCTTCAGTTCTTTTTAAAAACAAATTACTATTTTATTTTATTTTATTTTTTTTAAACATTTTTTAGTTGTAGGTGGACACAATATCTTTATTTTATTTATTTTTATATGGTGCTGAGGATCGAACCCAGTGCCTCACGCATGCGAGGCAAGCACTCTACCACTGAGCCACAATCCCAGCCCCCAAATTACTATTTTAATTGACCTTACTTTTTGCACTTTGAAATAAAAGGCAATAGACTTAGAGATCCACAGTCCTACTATGTTCTACTTATTCAGAGTGCTGCTTTCATCAATCCAGTCATTAAATAGTGGCAGGCCCCATGTGAACATGCCAAGGTTCTTGGTTAATGAGCCCTGGTGTCCTCAGACTTCTTATCTCTCACTATTGGCCAAGGTTGCAGTCAGGCCAGTGTTGTTGGAGTGGTGCTGCACCATCCTACCCTCTCTGTCGTGTGTTGTGGATTTGCTTTGTGTGTGTAGGGAGCTGCACATACCCTCATTGTGGTTCAACATCTACAAATGTCTGGCCACAGGAATACATGGCACCTGACTACTAAGACTCACATGTGGGCAGGTTATCCCCAGATGGATGCAGGAAGGCTGAAATTTGCCTTGCTGAGAAGCAGCGTGGAACTGGAACTTGCTCTGTCCAGCTTCTCTCTTCATGGCTCACTAGCCTGTTTGACTTCATTCCTTTGGTGTCAGATTTTGGGATTTCTTCTCAAGGTTTATAAGAGCAGTTACTTCCTTCTCTACCCAGGCTATTGGTGATGTTTTCTTTTTATTGCCAGTTAAAAAGCGCAGCAATCTACAGCAGTGTTTTCCAGGCGTTCTTAGTCAGTGTTCCTTTTTGATAAGCCTAAAATGCACATTCTCTCCTCAGTGGGGGCTTTTGGATCGGATTCTGATACACCCTCCCTTGGGTGGTTGGGAACGTGCCAAGTCCCACACCTACATTTGTCATTGTGCATACATTGACTGTGCTTGTTTTTGTAATTTTTTTTTTACTGAGCAGATACAGATAAATTTCTTGAGTCCAGAATGAAAGACGAGAAAGCTCATATATAAATGTAAATGCATGTATGTGTGTATATATGTGTGTATATACATATCATATATGCACATTTATAAGCATAGATGTTATACCCCCACATATACACAGGACAGATATATCCAGTGGTTTTAGTTCTTTAGGTCTGTCTGGCACACTCTTCCACTGGAGTAACTCTCATTTCTCTCTCCCTTTCCTTTTTTTTTTTTAAATATTTTATTTTTTTAGTTGTAGGTGGACGGAATATCTTTATTTTATTTTTTATGTGGTGCTGAGGATCGAACCCAGTGCCTCACGCATGCTAGGCGAGCATGCTACCACTGTGCCATAATCTCAGCCCCTCTCTTTCCTTTTTTAATATTTATTTTTTTACATTCTGCTCTCTGTTTTTACTTTTGATTTATTTTTTCTCTTTTTCTTTTAAAACCTCCTTTACATTTTATAGTGGTAGATATTCTGAAATGGTGTTGGCTGTCAAGTCACTGTGAGGAAACCACTCGACTTTCCCACTCCCCACACCCTGTCTTACCCATACACAGTACATTGGAAACCCCAATTTGATTTCCAGTGAAATTCCTCCTACCTGCCTTTATTGCCCATCTCTCCTGGTTTCAGACAGAAGTCAGGACAAAAGGACTCTGCTACAGGTGGTTCTTCTGATTTTTTTTTCCTAAATATTTTTTTATCAGTTGTTGATGGGCTTTTATTTTTTCCTTTATTTATATGTGGTGCTGAGAATCAAACCCGGTGCCTCACACATGCTAGGCAAGTGCTTTACCACTGAGCCACACCTCAGCCCCTGTTCTTCTGATTTTTAAGAGACCCTTGTCTCCTGGGCTTCTGTAAAATATGATAAAGAAGAGAGGGGAGGCAGGGTACCCCACTGCTATGTTTTACGTACGTACAGTGTGCAAGTTTATCTGCAGTTGCCTTTTGCATTTCCATGCAAGATACCCCCTTTATACCCTCAGTGAGGGAAATAGAGTCTCCCCACATGGTCAGCAAATGTTTGTTGTGTTCAGTGCTGGGAAACATACAGAAATAGACTTGGTAGGGTGGAAAAGACTGGAATAGGGAACAAGATAATGTAGCATATAACAAAGGAATAATGAATCAAAGATCAGAAGGATTTCAGGTAGATGAGTGGAACGATCTCTGGGAACTATAGGAGGTGTACAGGCATGTGTTGCTTAAAGACATTTCAGTAAAGAGACTGCCTATAAGATGGTATCCTATAGGTTGTATCAGCTAGTGACATCTTAGGCTTCTTGCAGTCATCTTGGTTTGTGTGAGTACATTCTTTGATGTTTGTACAACAAAGTTGCCTGAGGTCCGGTTTACCAGTGTGTATCCCTGTTATTGAGTGACATGTTACAATACAAAATATAATGCAGTTAGAGTCCCATGGTTCATCTTAGAAGAGAAAGGTAAGAGATTTGCTCAAATTCAAACCAAATATGTGGCAGACTAGAACCAAGATGAATCCAGGTCCTGCCTAGTTTCCCAACCGGCTACTGGGTAGATACAGATAATCCTGAAAAAGCTTGTGAATAATACTGCAAAAACTTTTGAAAACTCTCCGTTTCTTGCTTGAGAAGCTTCATGGAGGAAATGGAACTTGAAAGTGAGCCTTTAAGAGTAGTTCAGAGTTAAATGAGGAGATGAGCAGACAGTCTGCAGGAAGGAAACCAATACAAGGAGGTGGGAAAAGATGTGTTTGTTTCACAGGTGGTGGGCCAGGTAGAACTACTTAGGAGGAAGTGGGTGGTGTACAGCTTGATGTTGGGGAGGCTGGACTGTGGAGAGTTGGGACTTTGAGCAGGGCGCTGAGATGTTGTCTTTTAGGCAAAGTGAGGTACGGCATGCAGTAGAAAGGGGAGTGAGGTTATAGATGTGGTGGTTTTGAAACCATTCCGTAGATGTAGTATAGGAGGTGGATTGCAGAAGGGAAGCCCAGAATGAAGGAAGCCCGGAATAACAAAGAGAATGTCAAATAGAAAACAGGTCTGGTTGAGCCTCTGGACTTTTAGTCATATTTGGGCTTTATGTAATGGTTTTCTTTGTTGCTCACTTTTATTAATATATTTGAAGCTGTGAGCTTAAGAAAAGACAAACTTTCATAATCAAGAAGGTATAAAAGTAAATATACAATCCCCTGTTAAAAGTACTGCACAGGGAGGGAAAGGAGAGATATTAGAGAATGAAATCGACCAAGTTGTGTTATGTGCATGTATAAATATGTCACAATGAATCCCCTACTATGTATAATTATAATGAACCAATAAAAATTGCATAAGTTTTAGGCTAAGATAAGAGGAAGCTTTTAATTTGAGTACAGTGTGATGCAGGATTGTATTGTGGTAAGAATGTGACATATCCTTCCCTGTCATTCCAAGAATAAGTCATAATGAAGTTTTTGAATGGGATGAAAGTAATAAAATTGGAAAGAAACCCCAAAGTATCATTATTTTGTGATGTGGTTATCTATGTAGAAAGCCCAAATATCTCTGCAAACAAATAATTAGAATTATTAAGAGTTTATTAATTCAAAAGAAAGAGTGGCAAGAGTAGTATCAAATATACTAGACTTCAGACTGAGGACCATTTCAGGAATAAAGAAAGACATTACATAATGATGAAAGGTTCAGCCCATCAAAAGACATAATAGTCCTACATGTACATGCTACTGAGAACAGAGGTTCAAAATACATGAAGCAAAAAGTGGGTGGAACTGAAAGGAGAAGTAGACATATCCACAGTTAGAGATGAGGCATTCAGTACTCCTTGGAGATATTGATAGAATCAGTACTCAAATTGAGCAAGGCCATAGAAGAAATGAGCAACACCATGGATGAACTGCATTTAATTGACATTTATAGAACACTTTACCCAGCAATAAGAGAATGCACATTCTTTTCAAGAGCTCATGAAACATTCACCAAATTTGACCATATCTTCATTTATAAAATTAACAAAGTTAAAAATTGGTAATCATAGAAAGTATTTTCTGTTTATAATTAAATGCAAATAGTAATCAATAAAAAGATAAGTAGGAAACCTGAAATGTTAAACAGAATTCTTATAATCCCTAGGTCAAAAGGAAATTTCATGGGAAATTAAAAAACTATTTTGAACTGAATGAAAATGAAAATTTAATGTAAAATTCATGGGATATAGTTAAAATGTAGAGGGAACTTAATAATATTAAATGTTTGTATTGAAAAAGATGAATAATTTCAAAGCAGCAATCTCAGCTTTCACCTAAAGATCAAAAAAGAGGAACAAAGTAAACTCAAATCAAGCAGAAGGAAAGAAGTAATAAGCCACATCCCCAGCCCTGTTTTGTGTTTATGTAGAGACAAGGTCTCACTGACTTGCTCAGTACCTCGCTGTTGTTCAGGCTGGCTTTGAACTCGCGAATCTCCTGTCTCAGCCTCCCAAAGTGCTAGGATTACAGGTGTGTGACACCGTGCCCATGTTATTTCTATATACTTTCAGTGACAATTGTAAACTAAAATTTAGAAAGCAATACATAGAGGTAAATTTAACAAAACACGTAGGATTTATATGTGTTTTCAGCTACAAAACATTGATGAAGCAAAATTTAAAAGACCTTTAAGCACAGAGACATGCCATATTCAAAACTGCAAGACTCAATCTAGTAATGTCAATTCTCTCCATATTCTCTGTAGTTTAGCACAGTTCTAATCAATATTTCAGCAAGGTATTTTTGTAGATACTGACATGCTGACTTTAAAATTTACATGGAACAGCAAAGCTACCAAGCTCTTTAAATGCACATACATACACACAAATAATATAGCATGTGCTCTTTATGTCTGGCTTCTTTCTCAACATGTTATTCTTGAGATTTATTCATTTTATTTTATCCATTGGTAGTTTATTTTTTTTTCTTATTTTTAGTATTTAATTGCTCAAGTATGCCATAATTTTTCTATCCATTCACCTACTGGTGGATATTTGAATTGTTTCTACTTTTTGGCTTTTCTGAAAAAATAAGCTGTCAATATTCTTGAGTAAATCCTTTTTGTGAACATATGTTTTAATTTTTTTGGTAAGTGACCAGGAGTATAATTGCTAGGTCAGTTGTATAGGAAACTACCTAACAGTTTTCTAAAGTGTTTATATTATTTGTATACTCCCACTAGTTATGTTTAGTTATTCCATAACTTTGTCAGTACTTGATATTATTAGTCCTTTTGACTTTTGTCACTCCAGTGGATGTGTAGTGGAGTCTTGTTATGTTCTTAATTTCCATTTCCCTAACATTTAATGAAGATAAACGCCTTTTCATGAGTTTATTGGATATTCAGAGATCTCCTTTTGTGAAATGCCTGTTCAGTGTTTTGCTTATACTTCAATTAGATTCTTTGTCTCATCATTATTGCTTTGTAGGATTTCTTTGTATGTTTCTGATATGTCATTTTCTAGTTATATGATTGCCAATGCTTTCCTAAAATTAGCAATGATATTTTTACCCAATGTTTTTTGCCTTTTCACTTCCTCAAAGTCTATTGATGGAAAAAAGTTTTAAATCACGAGAGTCCATGTTATCATTTTTTCTTTTCCTGGTTAGTAGTTTTTAATATCCTGTTGAAGAAATCATTGGCTTCCCCATAGAAGAAGATATTCTTTTGTTTTCTTCTAGAGGTTTTATTATTTTATATTTAGTCTATAACTTACCTCAAATTACCTTTTGAATGTGTTATATATAACATAGGAGTCAGTTGCATCCTTTTTCCTGATGAATATCCAGTTTCTGTAGCACCATCTATTGGAAAGCCCATCTTTAGAAATTCTTTTTAAATCTTTTTTTTTTAACAACCTTTATTTTATTTATTTATGTATGTATTTTGTATGTGGTGCTGAGGATCGAACCCAGTGCCTCACGCATGCAAGGCAAGCGCTCTACCACTGAGCCACGACCCCAGCCCCCATCTTTAGAAATTCTTTTGCATTTCACTGGACACTGTCACAAATCAGTTGCTAGTATATGTGGGTCTGTTTCTGGAATGTGTTTCTTTTCCATTTTACCCATCTTTTAAATGTTCTTGTAACTACTCAATATTGAATGGTATAATTTTTAAAATTTCAAGAAAGAAAAAGTTATTAGTCATGGTAGATGTAGAGTATTTACACTCATGTTTAAATAAATTAAGGTTTAGATTTACTTCCAGGTTATGACCTAGAAATGAATTGGATAAACTGTTGTTAAGCCTGTGCTGTGTACTTGGCTCTACTGTCAGAGTATATAAATGAATGAGATGAATCCCGTCATGGAGCGATATATGGACTAGTGAGAGACCATACAGATCATATGTCTATGTTTATAGTAAATCTGCTCTTTCAGGACCATGTGAATGCCTTCACTCAGGTACTATACAGTGTGGAAGATCAAGTGATTACAGGATTTCCAAGTAGATATGGCTACCAAGCAGTTATAATTAAAAGAGCTTCTCACTTTCCTATGTTCCCATATGAATACATGAGCAGTGTAACTCCACATCGTGTACAACCACAAGAATGGGAAGTTATACTCTATGTATGTGTGGTATGTCAAAATACATTCTACTGTCATATATAACTAAAAAGAACAGATACGAAAGGAAAAGAAAAAATAAAAGAGCTTGAAAGAGAGGATCGAGTGATGAGGCTTTATATCATCGTGGTGTGATCATTATAGAAGACGGGAATGTATGACTCTGGGAAGAGGAATCTTTGTTTCCTTCACTTTTTCTTACAGTCAAAGGCCCTTGAGAAGGGATAAATGTCCTTTGGGTGCACGAAAGAGGAAAAAGTCAAAGGTTTTAGCTGTGGTTAATTGCCCTAATCTTCATGTTTTTTCCAAATGTGCCCATTAGATTTTAGTTTGGCATTTGGAAGATGTTTGGCATTGATAATTTGGAGGATTTAGGATCTATGTGAACAAACAGCTGAGTTGGAAGAGGCAACATTGTGGGCCAACTGAAGGCATTGGCCAAAACGGACTCCAATAAAAACAGAACAGTTGCATAACTCGACAAGGATTAAAAGCAAAACAGTGTAGGCATGGTGATGAGTGAGGGATTTGTCTTTAGGTGTTTCTGTTTACCTGGGTATCAGTGAGGGAGAAGAGTGTTCACAGTGCTGCTGAAGTTTGGAGTCAGGATTATATTGTTTGTTTTTTCACAATCTGGCCAGAAGGTTGTTCACAAGAAGAATTCTAAGAGGACCTTGAGCTTAGTGATTTGCATGGCCACATTTATACTGCCATCTCAGCCTTAAGACAAACAAAATTGCATTCTGTATTGTGCAATGTTTGAAAACTGATCTCTCTTGTTACTGTGTGAAGAGTTTCAGGAGTTTGACAACCTTGATGGGGCAGATAGCTTTCCCTGAGCTACCATTAACTAGAGCGACATCACAGTGGGTATCTTACCATTGATCTCCAGCTTTAATCCTCAAATGCCAACTATAGAAAATAGAAAAGCAAGAAAATAGGAACATTTTTTTTTCCTTTAGAATGATTTCCAAGCAATATGAATCATAGCCTTTTGGATTTCACTTTCACGATATTGCTTGTTTAAAAATCAAACACACCTCAGCTTTGTATTACGGATCAACTGACTTGCTGTAGGAAAAGATTAGTGTAGTCTAATTTTACTTTGTTTTATTTCCTTGACACCTTCCAAGGATCATTTTGACAACATCGGTAGAAGATTATCAACCAATTACCCATTAAGAAGTAAAGACCACTGTGGTCCTGGTGAAAGGGTAGCCCTGGGATTCCATTAGCTGCAGGTGCCAATTCCCCTTGATTGATACTTTGCTGGAGCACCATCTTTTAAAATGTTGAGAATTTGAACTTGGATTTGGTCAAGGATAGCTACAATAAATAAGCCAACTTTTCCGTACAGAGGCAGATGATAAATCTTTTAGATTTTGAGAGAAATTACTGAACTCTGCTGTTACAGTGGGGGGAAAAGAGATAATACCTAAAAGCATTGCTGTGGTCCAATTAAATTAGTTATACACATTGATATTCATGTTTTATGTATTTGCATTTATCACAAAACATTCCTTTGATTTTTTTAACTATTTAAATATGTACAAGTTATTCTTATCTTATGAAACATTCAAAAGCAGGTGAAGGGCTGGATTTGGCCTGTAGGCCGTACATAGTTTGCCAGTCTATTTGCAGTAGATCATCATTGACTGCTGTTGGGTTGGGAGAGGGACTGGTGGCATTCCTGCTATTTACCTGGATTAGAACTCTGATGCCTCAGATAATTCAATGCCAAGAAGTCTATGAAGCATAAGTAAGGCCATCTTCTGTTTAATAAACTGTTGCTGTTAACTTTTCAGAGAAAGAAACCAAAGTCTAGAGTGCAAGCCATTTGCAAAAACCAGGGTAGAATTGTCTTGTTGCCTTAGGCCTTGAGTGGCAGTGATGAGAATGGAACAAAAGCAGCAGAGCCAGGAAGAAGATAGACTGAATAATGCAGGCATGGTTCTCTTGGCTGCCCTCCATTCCCGAGGCACATTTCTGACTCTGGCGCTGGACTTAGATAATTCAGTGTTAAATCTATGAAAGAGGAAGCTATCGTGCCTATCCACGTTGTTCTCAAAGCAAACAAACTTTGGACAGATCACGCTCTGTTAATTATCAAGATGGTGGTGGGGCTAGACCAATAGATGTTGCTTTCTGTCATCCTTCATCCACTGAGACTCTTAATTCAGAAATCTACCTTGGTAAAATCTCAACTTAGTGTAGACCCTATAATGTATTCTGTCTGGTAGTCTCTCTTGCTGGTGGATATCATCAACAGCTTGCTTCTTGGGAGGGCATGCTAATCTTTATGAAAGTGAATCTTCAGCATTCTGAGGTCCTTTAATACTTCTGTTCAACTTGCTAACTGTCAGACCCTCTTGAAATTCTTGCCGTGATCACTTGCATACAAGCATATAAACCGAACTGGAAGAAGGGATTCAGCAAGACCGGTTGGTGCCACTGTAAATTTTTCACTACCTAACTTCTGTAGGTCCCACCTGTTGCCTCCAAATCCTCTTCTGTCAGATCAGCTTGTTCTTGCACTTTCCAGCACCATCATATTTCTTCCTTTCTCTGCTTCCCTCAAACTTCTGCCTTCCTAGCTCTTTCTCTCACAACCAACCTCAACCTTCCATTTCCTAGAGAAAATTGAAGGTCTGTCAGATGGACGGTGTAATGGTTAATTTTAGTTGTCAACTTGACCAAATGAAGGGATACCCAGATAGTCGGAAAATCATTGCTTTGGGGCAGCTGTGAGGATGTTTCTGGAAGAAATTAGTGAATTAGTGAACTGAGTAAGGAAGATCACTCCATGTGGGTGGGTGTCATTCAGTTGTCGGAGGACTTGATGGAAGAAAGAACAGGAAAGGAGAATTCTACATATCTATGTCATGAGATTGGTTCCATCTCTCTGGAAAACCCTGGCTAACACAGATGGGATGACTTCAATGTTCAGAATTGAAGCCACATAACTACCTATATGTAGAACCATCTGTCTCCTTCCACACCTGTTCTAATAGAAGAGGTTTCTGTTCTCTCTTGTCTGTTTCTTCCTCTGTGCTCTGCTTCTTATCTCCTCTGACCCATGTATTATCAAGTATCTCTTCTCTCTCTCTCTTGTATATTTACTAATCTTTCAAATAGTTTGTTCTGTCAACATTGGAACATGTTTGATCTTTTCCCATTCAACAACTGAAGCTCCCTTAAGAACCTCCCCTGCTTCCCTGGGCATCATTTTCTTGACTTTCATAGCCAAACTTTTGGGAAGACTTGTCTGTATCCACTGTCTCCATTTTCTTGCTTCTTATTCACTGTATGTCTTGCCCTACCTGGCTTCTAGCCCTGTCACATGACCCAAACTGCTCTGCTCAAGCTCAGCAGAGTAGCAAAGGCTCCCAATGCCATATTGGTGAGTTCAATGGACATCTTTGCGTCTTTTGTATTTGACCGTTCCACAGCAGTCGGCACTGTTGATCACCTTTTCATGAAGGGCTTCCCCTTACCCTCTTAGTGATACAAGCATTCTTCAGGGATTTTTCCGGCTATTCCTTATCTGTCTCCCCTGCAGGAAATAATGGATTTCCTCATGGATTACCCTGTAATCTCCCCTGTGCAATTTCCTTCATGCCCTTGGATTCAGTGACCATTCTGTGCAGATGAGTCACAAAACTTCTCATCATCCCATATTGAGCTGCAGATGGGCTTTATCCACCAGGGAAAAGAGTTTAAATTTTGAGCCAATGAGTATTATGATTTTGTTGGCATTTTAAAAACACCCCACTTCTGCTGTGTGCAGAAGAAACAGTAGAGAGGTGGGAATGGAAGCAGGAGACCTTGTTAGGAGGCCCATGTCCAGGAAAGAAATCGTGGGAGCCTGTTGGTCTAGCATGTCACATCTACTTAGATCGTCAAAGGTACCTCAGAGTCAACATGTCTAAGACCTAGTTTCTAATCTTCTGCTCAGACTTCCCCACTGTGTTATCTGATATCACCAACTGTCTAGTCGGATGAATCACAAACCTTGAAGACCCCACTTTCTCCTTCTAATTCACTATTATGCACCTGGTCCTGTTCCACATGGTCTCTAACACAGTAGCCAGAGTGGTTGTCAGAATGCAAATCTGATGTCATCCCCAGGTTAATTCCTTTCAGTGCTTCCCAACCATCTGAGGATGACTGAAAAATCTTAATACAGTCAGCCAGCCTTATCTGTGGGGGATGTATTCCAGACCTCCTGTAGATGCCTGAAACTGGATAGTGCCAAACCCTATTTATACTATGTCTTCAACTATACACACAAATTAATAATAAAATTTAAAAATTAGGCACAGTAAGAGATGAATAATAATAAGTAATGGTAAAACAGAATAATTTAAAAAATATGTTATAAAAGTTACGTGAGTGTGGTCTCTTTTTGTCAAAATATCTTACTGTACATTCACTTTTCACTTAAAGGAAGCAACTTTACAACTTCTCTTTGGCCTGTTGGAATTGTCAGCATCATTACTCTTGGGCTTTGGGTCCATTATTAAGAAAAATAAGGGTTACATGAATACAAGTGGTGTGACACTGTGACAGTGGAATGGATAACCAGGATGACTACTAAAGGGCAAGACAGAGCAGGATGGCTTGTGATTTCATCATGCTACTAAGAACCACTCACAGTTTAAGACTTATGAATTTTTGTTTCTGGAATTTTCCATTTAACATTTATAGATCATGTTATGGTTTGAACATGTGATGTCCCTCCAAACTCTTGAGACATTGTAGCAGTGTTCAGTGAAATGGTTAGATTATGGGAGCTGTGACGTGATCCATGGACTAAACCATTTTGATAGATTAATAATTTGAAAGGCCTACTGTACTTGGTGGTGACTGTGGCTAAGAGGGGTGTGGCTAAAGGAGGTGGGCCAAGGGGCGTGTCCTTGGGAATTATATCTTGTCCTCAGCCTCTCACTCCCGCCTCCACCTCAGCCTGCTATGAATAGAGCAGATCTCTTCTGCCACGCCTTTCTACCTTGACTTTCTGTCTCTTCTTGAGCCCAGAGCAATAGATTTGGGCAGCCATGAAGTGAACCTCTGAAACTGTGAGCCAAAGTAAACTTTTCCTCTGAGTTGCTCTTGTGAGGGCTTTGGATCACTGCAACTACTAGCTGACTAGCACAGATCACAGTTGACCAAAACTGTGGAAAGTGAAACTGTGGGTGAGAGGATTCTACTAGATGACCCGATAAACCTCTTCACAATCTGGATGTGTCTCTCCAGCCTACTTTCCTGCCTCCCTCCCTCTGCTTCTCCACTACTCTATCTTCTGCTGGCCTTGCTCTTTGCTACCTGACCACTTGTTACCTCTGTTTTCTATTCTTCCACAATCTTGGCTGACATCACTTTGGGGGAAGATTTCCTATAACGCTTAGCTATAGTTTAGATTGGATTCTTTTATGTTATTATGGAACTCATTTCTTTCCTTTTGTATGCTTAATTTCCAAATATATTTAGAAATATATTTGGAATGTTGATAGGCTTATTTGATACTGTTTTTATGGCATGAGGGACTATATTAGGGTTTTCCAAAGAAACAGAACTGACAGTGTGTGTGTGTGTCTAAGAGATGAATACAGAGACAGAGCAAGACAGATATTGCCTGGAAGCAATTGGTTCATGGATTGTGCAGGTTGGCAAGTCTGAAATCTGCAGAGCCAACTGCTTGGCTGGAGATTCAGGAAGAATTGATATTGCAGTATTAAGTTTGTAGATTCATCTTAACCTCAGTCTTTTCTCTTAAGAACTTCAATTGACTGAATGAGGCCCAATCATATTATGGAAGGTCATCTGCTTTACTTAAAGTCTATTGATTTAAATTTTCATCACATCTAAAAACTACTTCACAGCAACTTATAGACTGGAGCTTAGCCAAAAACTGGATATTGTTGTGTAGCCAAGTTGATGTTCGGAATTAACCATCATGGGTACCGTGATTGTTTCTGTCCATGATTGTCTCCTCAGTGAGAAGGCACCTCTGAGAAGGCATTCAATAGATATTGATTGTATGGATTTGGGAGTGTCTGATTTCTACTTTCCATCTACAGCCATTGCCCGCGGCTGTAATGCATTTCATGGCTTTGGGCACTGTTCTTTGTTCCTTTTGTGTCCACTCTGAAATTATTCTATTACTAAACACTTTGCAGAAACAGCTCTATTTTTTATTTTTCTTATTTGTTTTATTTACTTGTTTGGAATACATTTATGATCTGTCTTAGCCTGTTTCTTTGCAGACCCTTTTAGTCTGGTCCGATAAAATAGCCTTATCACCCTTTTGACTTGATCATTTGATTTGCTCTTCTCTGGTCTTCCTCTTGATATTTTTTTTTCCCCTGTATTTTCTTGGGTGTAGTAGCCAGAGCCAGCTTTGTTCTCAGTGTAGTTGGACCATGACTTTATTTAAGGAGATAATCCGCACTTTTATTTCCCAATACTCTTAAATTTTATTGGCCATTCTGGCTACAGCAGTACACTGTGCTGTATTTTCTCTTTCTAAAATCAAACTTATCATCCTGGCCCCGTCTCCAGAGTTTTCTATTTCTGTCATTGGTGCCAGACACCAAGGCAAGAATGCTTGGAGTCATCCTTGACTTTTCCTCCCCCGCCCTTCCCATTTAATTATAAGATTCTCTTGGCTTTTTTCTTCCCTTTGAACCTCAAAAGTGATCTTTCTTGTTTTTCCATTTCTTCCAACAGGCCCTATAGGCTCATGCCATGATAGATTGACTTCTGGTATCCCTGACACTGTTCTGTCCCAATTTCATCTTACTGTAGCCCACAGTGCCAGCTCTGTCTTCAGGAATCAGCTCGAGTACACTTCCCTCTGCCTCACTCCCAGCATGCACTTGGAAACTTGTGGTCCTCTGGACACCCTGGATTAGCATCCAGACATGATGTCCCTCACTTGCTGGACCTTCAGTACAGAGGACTAAGTTGATTTTACTTCTCAGGTCATGGCGCACTATCATCATTGGTCTTCATACTCTTATTCTCATATTTAATTCTCTGTTTGTGTGTTCTCATGGAAACAATTGGAATGTATTTTCTTTTGCATTTGTTTGTTCTTATAAACTATGTATTGTTGTCTTACATGAATTTTTACTCTTGATCTTATTTTATTTTGTTTTGTTTTATGTATTTTACTGTCTTTCAGATCTATCCATGATGTCATGTGAACGCGTAGTTCAATGACTCTAATAACTATTCCTCTTTTTATTCACATCATTCTCTGTATTTAATAGAGTTAATACTTTTTTCCATAGAGGTCTAATGCATGGGTTAATTTTTGTTGTTTGTATTGCTTTTATGAATGATGTTGTGCTATATTTTATAGCTGAATTTTGCCTTTATAGAGTTATGAGATTGATTTTTTATGTTAACAACCTTGGTGAAGTCTCTAATTCTCAAAGTTACTTATCAGTTAATTTTTAAAAACATTACACTAAACTATATGGCATTGCTGATATTTGACTGTTTTCACCTGTAAAAATTCTAATATCAAATGGTTTAACCCAGTGGATTATCATATTGTCTGCGAGTGTAGTTATTCTTTTCATTTATGCCTTATATTTTCCTTTCTTTTGATTTGTTCAAACTTTCAGATGACATTAAATAGTACTGATTATAAGTATCTTA
This sequence comes from Xerus rutilus, assembly GCA_028644305.1. Classification (NCBI taxonomy): domain Eukaryota; kingdom Metazoa; phylum Chordata; class Mammalia; order Rodentia; family Sciuridae; genus Xerus; species Xerus rutilus. The sequence continues at coordinate 51,315,493 of CM053402.1, forward strand.
CAGTTTTCCTGTTAACTATATTTGTTCTAGAATTTTGGTTCATGTAGAGATACTTAATCAAGTTTAAGAAAATTTCCTCTATCTAAACACACAATTAAGTGTTTTCATTTTCACTTTTTTTCTACTTAGAATAAATATTGAATTGTCTTAAATACTTTCTGTATCCATTCAGATAACCATATAGTTTTTCTTTTTGCTTGTATATGAATGAAATGATTGAAACCGGTAGATTATTTTTTATGTTGAATCATCCACATGTAGGTATAAACACTACTAAATTATAATGTGTTTAAAAATATGCAGTTGGATTTGTTTAGCTAAGCTTTTATTTTGGATTTATGTGATTTGTATTTTATTTTGCATTTGTATTTAATATGTAAATATATTTTATTATATTCACAAGGATATTGGCCTATAGCTTTATTATCCTATGTGGCTTAGGAATCAAGTTTGCAAAGTTTAGTCTTGTTAAATAATTGAGGCAACTTCATTTCTATTTTCTGGAACAATCTGTATAAAGTAAATATCACTTATTCTGTGACAGGCAGAGTTCACCTGAAAACTGTTGGGTTACAGGGGTCCAAACTACCTGTCCATTCCAGCCATTAGCTGTGTCCCTGTGTCCCCCTTCCATCTATTCAAGCTGGCCTGTGACTCCTAGTTCTGTTTCAGTGTTTCCTCTTGTTGTTCTTCTTGCTATAGTGACTTCTTTTTTCTCTGTTTATCTAAGCCTTGACCTTTCAGGTCCCTGGTGCCTCCAGAATCATTCTCAAAACCCTTTCTTATGCTGCAGGCATTCCAACAGCTCTCCTGTTTTTGGCTTCTAATAGCATTTGTTATCTGTTGCACTCTTTTGACCCCTAGTACAAATTACTTTGTATGATGATCCCCGCCCCCCACCTTTGTGTCTTAGACTCCTCCACCTCTCTTCCCTGTACTTGGATAGTAGGCTTCACACAGTGGCTCATTTCTCTGATATGCTCTAGTTGCTGATGGTGATCACTTGATTTTATTATGCTCCCATTTGGTCCATTTGGACCTTTTCATAGTTCTGTATCACACCAAAGATAGTCCTTCCATAAGGCTTTTGTTCTATATCTTTCCTCTCCTTGGAATGTGCTTTTATATCATACCTACATGAGTTATTTCCTGTATTAAGTCGTTTTTCAAATGTCACTTCCTTAATATTCCTTTGATTGCACTATTTTAAAATTGTAATCTCACTGCCTCACATTCACGACCCAACCCCCACACCCTGCTTTATTTTTCTCCCAAATCATGTATTATTTATTAATTGTACATACATATTGTTTTTTTTCTTTTTTAAAAATGTATTTTTTAGTTGTAGATGGACACATTATCTTTATTTTATGTATTTTTATGTGATGCTGAGGATTGAACCCAGTGCCCCACGCCTGTGAGGCAAGTGCTCTACCACTGAGCCACAATCCCAGCCCCACATCCTATTTTTTTCTTATCCCACTATAATAGGGTTTTCAGAGACAGAGATTTGGATCTTCTTTGCTCACTGATGTATCTTGGTTCCTAAATGAGTGACTGGGACATATTTCATACTCAGTAAATAGTAGTAGAAATGAATAAAATAAAATATACGGGGCTTCCATTAAGAATTTATCCTGCAATTTTAGGCTTCCTACCCACTCCATGGTAACAGGCGTACTGGTTGTATACCTTCTAGAGGGTCAGGATTGCAGTGGGATTGAGTCTTTTCCCAAATGTTTATTTAAATACTTCTTGAAATTTCTTTGCCAAAAAAGGGGTATGTGTCTTTTTCTTTCAATTGCTAAATTCTCTGGGGCCTGGAGACCTTTGTTCTCTTTGGATATTATGCTGAGGAAACTTTACAATAGTAGTCTTTGGAGCTCCTCCCGAGAAGGGTGCCCTAATTTTTTCCTTGCTTCTCCCATCATTCTCAGAGCTCCTTCAGCCCTGCTTCTTTAGAGTCAAACAAGGGAGGTGAGGGAGGATTGATTTTTCAGATTGTTACATCTTCTCGTCTCAGATTGTTTTAAATTCAGTGTCTCATGACTCAGGTTTCTTGTCATCATTGGAAATATTCCCGGGTCTGTGTTATAATTCCCTTCATGCTGTTAATATGAGGCATCAGCAAGGTGTGTGAGATGAGCTTCTAGGTCTAGTATAGTTACCCACGGACGGACGGCTGTGGGAGCTCGGGCAGGTTCATAACCTCTGGAGGCTGAAGGCTCCCCGAACCCCCACCCTCACCATGGAACAAAGGAACCAGACTAGGAGTCCTGTAAATTGCTTTTACCAGCAGTGAATTAAAATTTAAAAAAAATCCATGAAATGTGTTATTATTATTTTTTCTTTTGATGGGGAGTTCTTCCAGACAGCTCTCATCTGGTGTTTTGCTTAATTTACACACAATGATTAATTCACACACAAGCTCAGCCTGTATCCCTTGGCAACACTTAGTAACTGCCCGTTTTCGGAAAGCAGTTCAGTTAGGTGGATTAAAGGGACATTATCTCATATATCAGAACGAGAATTGAGGATCAAGTTTACATCCTCTGGGGACACATCCTCTTCTGATTTGGCACTTATTTTTTCTTTAAAAATGTATTACATTTTAAAGGAAAAGGTCAGCCCTAAAAAGGCCTGGCTTCCAGCAGAACAAGGAAGACATGTGGTTTTATGACTTGGAACCACATTCATTCAAGGAACCAGCCTTGAACCATTAGGAAGGATCTTTACAGACTTCAGGTGCTTCAACTTTTCAAACAAGAGGGGTGATAGTTGCTGTCCTTTAGCAGATGCTAGCCGGGCCCCTCTGAGCCTTCTTCTCTGTGAAGCTTACCTCGGCCTCCAAGAAGTAGACTTCAGTACAAATGCTCCCATCCAACCCGCTTGCTGAGATTGTCAGACTTTACAAACACTAGCACAATTTCTCACACAGTTTTTTAGAGGTCTACTTTGCATCCTTAGGATGACTGCCCCACCCCTTTAAGTGCCCACCTGAAAAAGCTCAAGGCTGCCAAAAAGTTTACTGTTTTTCTACCCAATACCTACCCCTACTCCCCTGATCACTGTTTCTTAGGTCCTTTACTGTAACAAGGGCTTATCCTTTTAAACCCTTCCTCTGTCCCTTTGAGATGGACACATATGTTTCCCACAGCTAACAAGTATCTTTCTCAAGGACTTGAGATCTTTGAAATGTCACTATCAGGAAGGACAGTGCCTCTGTCTCCCAGTCTTTGAGGGAGGACAAGACTCCTGCCTCCCATCGTTGCCAGCTACCATTACATCTACAGCTCAGTAGCCTAATCACTGACCAGCCCTTTGTAATTTTTCACTCCTTGATTCTTCTGAACCCCTGCTGGCTCCTCTCCTTACTTCCTCGTCCTCTCTTTAAAAGACCCAGTTGCTCTTCCTCACGTGGAAGTTACCTTCCCTTCACTCTGCACCCTCTTGCCCATTGCAATGGAGCATCACCACTGAAACTCCATCCTTATCACTTCACTAGTGTCCAGCTTAGTTTATCTTTGACAGGGCTAAGTAAGTGACTTCAGTGAAATAAAGGAAGAGAGTACGCAGCATAGTGTCCTGATTCAGGCGGCCCAGCCACTGACGGCTGGGTCCTGTCACTGACCAGCTGTGCATCCAGAGGACATTTTCCTGAAATGGACATAACACCTTCTACCTCGTTGAGCTTGCTGAAGAATTAAGTGAGGTACTGTGTAGCATGAATTTAGGGCCATGTTCTGGAACAGACTAACCACTGAATATGTAATTCCTAAAAATGATAGCAGGAACAGACTTCCATTTTATTAAACCTTGTAAAAACTATGCACATTGGCAAAAACCAGGGTCTGATTAAAGAGAGAACCTTTGTCATTCCTCTTGTTGTCAAGTTGAAGCAGTGAAGTATGGAAAGATTGTTCTTCATGGTCCAAGGTTGGTTTCTTGAATAAATTGGGTTCCAAGTTATAATCACAGGTCTTGCTTGTTCTGCTAGAAACCAGACCTCGTTTGGACTCACCGTTTCCTTCCCCCACGGTGGACTGTGTTTTGCTGTATTTAGAAACGGCATCTGTGCCCGAGCTTGGTACTGCTTGGGGCCTCCCTGCATCCTCATTCCACTCCCAGGATGTGGCAGAGCTGGGAGAGTGTCTCATGCCATCCAGAAGCAACTCAGGGTCATCTGTGTTTCCATTGTGTCTGAGAAGGCACTGCAGCTGGACGGGGGCAAAGGTTGGGGAAGGAAGTGGCAAGATAGGAATTACCATGGACAGTGCGGGGTGGTTGGATTAGAGCCGCGTGCGGCTTTGGCTGTACAGGAGAGTTTCCTGGTGATGAACTCCTCACAGTGTATGTCTGGTCCATATGCATCATAACTCTGTGATGCGGAGGTATAAATACCACCACTTTACAGCTGGGAAACTTGTTCAAGCAGCCTACACTCAGTTCCTCTTTGGCTGTCATGTGCATTTTTGTGTTTTTCCTTTCTTTTTTTTTTTTAATGACTTTATTTTTATTTATTAATTTGTATGTGGTGCTGAGGATCGAACCCAGTGCCTCACCCGTGCTAGGTGAGCACTCTACCGCTGAGCCACAACCCCAGCCTTGTGTTTTTCGTTTTCTACATGAGCAAATTCACATTTCCCTTGGGTTGTGTTGCAGAGCATTATGTCTGTGGTGCCGATGGGCCCCTTGGATCACCACCCTACTCTGCTCATCCTCCTCTTTGAATTTTCATCTTTGCCAACCCCCTCTGTTTTAAGAGGCTTACCAAATGTCAGGTGCTGCTCCTTTATCCCCACGCCACTGTCTGCTTTTCTTGTTCCTGCCCCTCAGCCATTGAATCTTCATATTGACCTCTTTCTTGAACCTTCTTCCATGTGTCCAGCTGACAAATGTGCTACTGCTGTGCTAAAGGTATAGATTAGGTTTATAGTTGTCCCCTCTTAACTGTGAGAGAGGTATTCCAAGACCCCCAGTGGATGCCTGAAGTCACTGATTATACTAAGCCCTAATATATATCATGGTTTTCTGTGTGTACATGCCTATGATAAAATTCAATTTAGAAATTAGGCACAGTGGGCTGGGGTTATGGAGCAGTGGTAGCGTGCTCGCCTAGCACGCGTAAGGCACTGGGTTCGATCCTCAGCACCACATAAAAATAAAATAAAGATATTCTGTCCACCTACAACTAAAAAATAAGTATTTAAAAAAAAAGAAATTAGGCACAGTAAGAGATTGGTAACTAAAATAAAGCAGAACATTTATAACAATATACAAAATAATAAAGTTTATGTGAATGTGGTCTCTCTTAAAATATTTTACAGTACTATACTCACCCCTTTTCTTGTGATGATGCAAGATGATAACAATGCCTATGTGATGAGATCAAGTGAGGTGAATGTCAGACATTGTGATAACTACATAAAGATTACTTAAACACAAACACAAACATAGTCAATCTTAAAACGAAAATGCCTACTGAGTAATGGGAGGGTAGTGTATACGGTATTGATACACTGGACAAAGGGATGATTCATGTTCTGGAGTGGGACATTGGAAGATTTTATCACACTAGTCATAGTAGCTCGTAATTTCAAACTTATGAATAGTTTATTTCTGGAATTTTTTGTTTAATATTTTGGGACTGTGGTTGACTGACTGCACATAAACGACACTGGAGAAAGTGAATCCATAGATAAGATATCACATCCTCTACATAAAGAATGTACCTGTTAGATTTGCAACCAGAGAAATGGAAAAACTGAGCTCTATATATGCGCTATGACTTGAAATGCGATTAAATAAACTAAAAAAAAAAAAAAAAAAAGAATGTACCTGTTAGAATTTTTCCAGCATTGGAAAGCTAGCTGTTTGAAACTCAAGTCTTGTATTAGATTATGAGATTTGCCTACTCAGTCACCTATTACATGTTTCTTATGTTCCTTTCATTGTGTTGGTATTGGGTATAAAATACATCATTCCTTTATGGAATTTATTTTCAAGTAGAGGTGATTTTCTCAGAGGAGGTGTGACATTTGGATGCAGGAAAATAAGGTGAAGAAATCAGTAGGAAATAGATAACTTGCGGAAACTTTAAGCATATTTTTAAAAAATTTTCTCTTATAATGCTAGCATCCCTTTATTAATAATCATTTAAATATATGATATAATTTTATTTATCCTATAATTATATTTAGCATATTAAGTTTTAAAAGTCTAGTTTGTGGTAATCGTTGAGAGTTTAATTGCTTTTAATTATTTTGAGTTTTGTGTTGCTAAGGAGACTAAAAGACAGGCTTGCTAAGAGGGTTGGAGAGATCTGAAAAACAAAATGCATTTTTTCTTTATCCCAGAAACTCTTATATAAAAGAAAGATTCAGTGTGATCCAGAGAGAGGGGAATGTCCCTCAAAACCCTTGTGGCTTTAGGGTGTAGGCTTCCGACAAGCTTAATTTAGCAAGGACACATCAAACTTTGAGGAAAGGTTTTCAACCAAGGTATATATGACCAAATAGTGTCAGTGTAAATTTAAAATGAAAACCTAAAACTCAGTTGAGTAGAGTCTTGCCAGTTCCCTTAAGAATAAGAGAAGTGTGTGTGTGTGTGTGTGTGTGTGTGTGCGCGCGCGCGTGCAAGAAAAAGAGAGAAAGACAGAGACAGAGAGACAGAGAGAATGTGTGTGAATGTATTGGATATTATTTTTGGTCATGTTAATATGGTCATGTTAGCTTTCTGTCAGTCAACAAAATGCCTGAGATAATAATAAAAAAAAAAGTTTATTTTGGTTAATAGTCTTAGAGGTTTTAGTCCATGATCAATTGGCCTCCTTGCCATCATAGTGGGGATTGTGTGGTAGAGGACTGTGTTCACCTCATATCCTGGAACAAAAATGTAAGAGGAAGAGACTGTGGTCCCATAATCCTCTCAGTGACCTAAAGAGACCTCGCCTCTTGAAGTTTCTTCTCTTTCTCAATAGTGGCAAGCTGGGGACCAAGCCTTTAACACATGGGCCTTGGGAAACATTCTAGATTCAAATTATAGCAGCCATGTTCAAACAAGATGAAGAATAAGAACTGTCAGTAATGGTTTTAGGGATCATGTTCAAATAAGTCAAAGAATATAATTTTCTACCTTCATGACAAAGTATAGAAAAGAAAATCTAATTACTTGAGCTCGATGATGTATGTTGGTATATAAAAAGTAGAAACTTAGATTCCCCAATTACTTTTTATTTCCCATCTCCTGAGAATAGGAATCTGATTTAAAAGGGTAAAATGCGCATTAGTGGTTTGGAATTAAGCTTTAGATTTTGTAAGATAACATGACCTCATTTTTACCATTGTTATTTGGCCTTGTCCAATAGCCAAAAATGTTGGTGACTTTTACTTATAAGAAAATAATTAATTGTAAAAAGCACAACATAAAGTATACCATCTTAACGGTGCTTAAGTTCTGTATTGTTAAGTACAGTCACAATGTTGTGTGAGAGATCTCCAGACCTTTTCCCCATGTTTCCAAAGTGACACTGTGTACCCATGAAGCAGTAACTCCCATTTCCTTCCTTTGGCTCCCAGCAACCACCAGTCCAGCTAATGTCTCTGAATTTGACTACTTTAGTTACATCACGTAGGTGGAATCATATGACACTTACCTTTGTGTGTCTGACCTAGCATTTTACTCAGCATAGTGTACTTGAGGTTATATATTTAAATGTAAAATAGAGTCAGTTTTACTCTTGGGACATTTTTGTCCTTATTAACTGGTGACTTGAGATCTCATAGAGACAGGCATGCTTAAAGAGTAGAGCATGTTATACTAATTTATGCTAGTTTATTTTTTCTTAAAGAGTGTTTTAAAGCTAATTTAAACTATATGCCTCAGCCTCTTGAGCCACGGGGATCATAGGTGTGCACCACTGTGCCTGGTGAACTTGCCTTTTTGTATAGATAGATCTCCAGGTACATGTAAATTTCATGAAGCTATTTTGCTTTTCTCTTGTTAATCAGTTTTTCTATTAATTGGGTTTCAGCCCAAGGCCACCTAAGAACCAAGGAGGGGGTGATCTTTCTCTCCTCCATGGTTTGAGTAAATAATCAGGTTTTGAAGATGATTCATGCGCATCATTCAGAACCCAGAACCAATCCTTTGGAACTGGGGTGTAGTCTGCATACCATATGTGGGGCCCAGAATTTGATCCATAGCATAGAAGAAAAAAAGGGGAGGGGTAAAAACCTACCCTTTAACTTCTCTAGCATAGTTTGTCCTCCACTTCCCATGACTCTGTGGTGGCCTTCCTACGGCTCCCTCTTAGCCAGTTTTCTTTCCTCCCCACTCTTTGATAAAAGGTAAACCAGTGGGCTATATTTTGTTGTTCATTTCCTCATCATAATAAATATTGAAACAATATTTTGTAAAAAGCCAATGTGGTCTTTTCATATCTCTTATTTATCACTAAAAGTGGTGTGTTTACAGAATTTTTCAAGACCTAAAAGAAAAAACAAGTGTTTTCTGGGAAATATTAAGTGGGGAAAAAAGTAGGATACTCATTTATATTTGTATGTGTATGTTTGCAGTTTTGTTAAAAATTTCTATCTGCACGTAGAATGTCTGGAGGAAAATGCATCCAAAAGTGAAGAAAAGTTGAGAATATTTCAGATTTTGTTTCCTTAGTAATTTCTTGCAAAACGATCAACTTTGAAAACTAGTGTTACTGATACCAGGTTACTGCTGTGGTCTGAATTCTGAATGTATCCCCCAGAGTTCATGTGTTAGAAACTTAATCCCCAGAGTCATAGGCTAATGGTATTTGAAGGTGAGGCCTTTAAAAGGTAATTGGAATTAGTTGAGGTTGCCACAGTGGGGCCACCCATGATGGCATTAGTGGCTTTATATGAAGAGAGACCTGCCTGAGCATGCTGGCTCCATCCCACCACAGGATGCCCTCTAACACATTATAGTGTAGCAAGAAGACCCAGATGTTGGGCTGATGCTGGCACCGTAGTCTTGAACTTCCTTCAGAACTTTGAGCTGAGCAAGTTTCCATTATCTGTATTAACTAGACTGTGGTGATTTAGTATAGCTCCAGAAAATGGATGGAAACAGTTACCTTTTTTCATGTTCACCGGACCTTCTTTAATTGTGTCCAGTGAGAATTTTACTCAGTGGAGAGACAGCAGCAACACTGTCGACACTGTTGAATGGTGTCTTCAGCAGGCGCAGAGCTGGCACGAAAGGATCAGCCATTTGTCCTTCATGGTCTGCTTCAGAGTATTTTCTTTCCCCTTGGATTTGCCTTCATAGAGGTAGTGATCTTTCCGTCTTCTGGCTGGAGACTTGTCATCTTTGCGGCAACTGCCTCTTGAGTCTCCCCAGCTCTTACAAGCGGGGCCTCTTTGAACTGGTCCGGTTTCCCCTCAGTTACCTATGCATCCTCTTGCACCATAACCTGTGACCTTTCTTAGTAGCAATGAAATCCAATTTGTTTAACCTCATCTCTCCTTGAATTACTGCAAACGGTAGTTCATTCTCAATGAAACAGAGTGCATACGTTTTGTGTGTTCTCTTATTTAAACTGGCGAGACTTGGTCTTAGATGTCTTTTATTATTTCCATGTCTGAACTTGCTGGGAATTATTTGTAGATTCTTGGTGGGATTATATTCCACATCAGGAGTTTTTCAAACCAGATAAGTGGAAACTTGTAAAGACCAATAAGCCTAGGCTTCCAGGTTTTTTATTTATTTATTTATTTTTAATTTGTTGTTGTCTGTTTCTTTGAAATATGAAGACTTCAGTATTTTAAATCATGAGCATTTTATTATTATTTTTCTTTCTTCCTAACTCCTTTTTTTGTTTCTAGATGATACCTCATCTTCATGTAGGTATTAATTTCCAAATATAGCAAAGAGATTAACCCAGAAATGAAACAGGGCAACTACTGATTCTTATAGGTTAATAATATGTTAATTTCCCCCCCTGGTTCCCAGAGACTAGCCTAACAGTGGGGAAAAAAAATAATGAACACCATTTACACTCAAATATTTATTTTCTCAGTTTTAAAAATTTTAAATACATTCTACTCTAGCCCTCAAGCACATCCCCCATTGTTCTATAGTGACATAGCAGTCTTAAGTTTTGCCTTGTTACCACTTGCTGTGTATAAGTGTTCATTAAAATTTAATTTCTTAATCAGTCATTAATTAATGATTTAGAGTTTCGGTATTGAGATTTTGGTCATCAGAAAGTTGAATGGTAAACATATCTTATTTCATATCTCCAGTCTTTTATCTTAATCTGTTTCAATGACCCATGTCCTTGCACAGCCTGGTGCCACGCCCCTCACTGTGTCAGCCCCTGGGAGAATGCAGGTGGTAAAGGTGAGAACACAGTTTACCATGGCCGGAGGGTCCTAGGTATATGTTCTTAGCTTCCTCATGAGGAGTTTTTCATGCCTTGGTTTTATCCTGATCTCACATTCAAGAAGGGCCGATTCTGTTCAGAACCGAGGACCCAGCCATGTTTTAGATCTCAGGATGCTGACCGAGGGAGCTGAGCTCCAACCAGTCACCTTTGTTCCTCACTCACTGGCCCCTCTCCTCATGGCATGTGTCCTTCCGCTGCTTTCTCCCCCTACCCCAGTGTCTTGGGATGCAGCTTCTATTCCAGGTCACCTCACTCTCTTCCATGAGGATAGGAGCAAGCTGTGTCTAGCCTGGAAGAACCAAGTGGGGTGAGTGAGGAGAGGCAGATGGATGGCTCATCTGGTCACAAAAATAGAGATGTCCTATAGCTGGGATTTCAAAGAGCCCTCAAAGGCCCACTTATTAAAAATTTAGTCCTCAGAGTGGTGCCATTGGGAGAATGTGGAGATTTAAGAGGAAGGGCCTAGTGGATATTCTTCAGGTCATTGAGGGGATTGTGGGACCCCAGGCCTCTTCGTCACTTTCTTTTGCTTCCTGACTAAAGCAGTTTAGCTCTGCCACATGCTCCTGTCATGATGTGTTGCTTTACTAGGTCTAAAACAATGAGGCCAACTGGCCTTGGACTAGAACCCTTTTTTCCTTGTCTCAGGTATTTTGTTATAGTGAGGGGAAGGTAACTTGCACAAGGTGCTACTCCTTGAGACAGCAGATTAGGGGTCCAACTCAGTGTCCCCATGAAGGAGACTGTAGGTTTTACCTGCTGGGATGCCACACATAAGAGGATGTGATTCATGAAGTAGATAAACATTGGCCGGAGGTGCCCAGGTAGTCAAGTAGATATTGGGTTTCCCAGCTGAGTTGTGGAACTGAAGGAAAAATGATCCAGTCTATATCAATCCTGCTGGCGCCCCCCTAGTATGAACACACCCTTGTCTTTGCATGTGATGGTCTGGTGACTCAACCTGACTCAGGAATCCTCTGAGGTCAGTTCCTAGTCCTGCAGGACTCTGACCCTGACCTAGTTCCTTCATGGTGTATATGGGTGGTGGGAGTGCTGTCTAGGGCCCCTGAGGAACATGTGAGCAGGTGAGGGCAACATGGATGAGTCTGTGGGATTATTCAGGGCTCCTGTCTGCCAGACTTCTGGAAAGTTCTAGGAAGAACTTTTCACACAGGTACATAATAACCTTAAAGCAGTCTTACTTGAGGAAGAAGTACCTTTTCCAGTTTGCATAAAGCTACATCCTGCTCCAGTATTAGCCTTGATAATACATAGGAAAGCACAGCTGGGTGTAAATGTACCACACATGAGATCCACCTGGAAATGAGTCCCAGAGCTAGGAAATGGAACTACCAGTGGCTCTGAGATTCTTCTTCAGTACACAGTCTTTTGGGGGACACTCTTGGGCTCTATTTTACTCCTCTCCCTTCCTAGCTTGTGTGATCTTGGGCATGATGCTTCACCTCTCCCAGCTGCAATTTCTTCATTTTTTAGATGGAGATAATTGAGGCAAATTCATTTTTTCCTAGTCATGAAGCTCATAGGATTTGGGGACCCACTTGAAAGAATTTTTAAAATTTATCTTTTCAGCTGGGTGCAGTGGCTCATGCTTGTAATCCCAGCACTTTGGGAGGCCGAGACAGGAAAATCGCGAGTTCAAAGCCAGCCTCAGCAACAACGAGGCACTAAGCAACTCAGTGAGACCCTGTCTCTAAATAACACCTTACAGGGCTGGAGATGTGGCTCAGTGGTTGAGCACCCCTGAGTTCAATCCCCAGATTCAGAAAAAAAAAATTATCTTTTCATAGATTTTACAAGCATATGTAACTCTGTGAATATTTTGAGAAAAATCCTCCCAGTAGAGGAAATAGTGTGAACAAAGCCCAAAAAGTTTGAAACCAATTTGCAGAAATAAAAGTAATTCTGCATAATTTCCAGGGTAAGGAGAATACAGAGAGTGGTGTGGTACAGCTCATCTTTGAATGAGCATGAGAATTACCCAGGAACTGCCAATGCTGGTGCATGAATCATACTCCCAAAAGCCTTACATCATTGGTCTGAGGTGCAGCTCAACCACTGGGTTTTAAAAAGCAATCCTCCCAGGTAATCAGATATGCTGCCAAGTTTGAGAACATTGATGTGAAGCAGTGTTCCTCCAAATTTTATTTTATTTTATTTTTGGTACCAGGGATTGAACTCAGGGGTACTTGACCACTGAGCCACATCCCCAGCCCTGTTTTGTGTTTTATGTAGAGACAGGGTCTCACTGAGTTGCTTAGCGCCTTGCTGTTTCTGAGGCTGGCTTTGAACTCCCGATTCTCCTGTCTTAGCCTCCTTAAGTGCTGGGATTACAGGCGTGCGCCACTGTGCCCGGCTTCCTCCAACTTTTATATGCATCCTTATTCCCCGGAAAACTTGTTAAAACTTAGATTGCAGGGTTCCACCCCCAGAGTTTATGACTCCACCCAGATTTAGTGATTGGAGCCAGTGCATTCCTAACAATTTTCCAGGTACTGTTGATGCTGCAGGTCAGGGACCACACTTTGAGAACTTCTGGCCTAGGCATTGTGGGTAGTGTGTGATTTTTGATTAATCCCTGAATGTTCATCCTTGAGCACCGAAATCAGGGGAAAACCTTAGAAAAACTGCCCTAAGTGTGACAGTATGTAAGGATTAGAGTATATTAAAATATGATGGATACAGTCCACTTAACACTTTAGGTAACACACATTATTCTTCAAGCCACTCAGGCCTCTGATCGCTTCTGTTGCCCCTAGGTTCAGAAGGGCAGTAAGTTCTTCTAACTCCAAGGCTCTGCTGAAGCATCAGTTCTTAATGCTACAATTGAGAGTGGGAACTCGTTGTTTATCTTATTCATATAGCTTTTTTTCTCTGACCCCAGCACTCATATTTTTAGCTACTGCTATTGTGTAATAGCCTTGAGTGTCTGTGACAGAATATCGGAACACTCCTTTTTTTCTATTATGGCTGCTGAGTAAGGGAGGTTATGATGGGACATGACTGGACTTGAGGTCTCCCAACTTCTGCCTAACTCTAAATCTACTTCCTGCCTCCCTCTGTCCTTCCTGAATGCCCCTCTCTATGCCCTCTCCCCCAGATCTCAGGTAACTGTCTGCACCTTGCTGCCTTAATCAGTCTTCCTAGAATTCACTACTTTTTTCTTCAGACCTACAGCGTCTGCCATACTCCTCATTGTGTGTTGAGATATGCTATCTGTTCATTCATTATGAGTGGTTTTTCTTTTATATCTTTGAGCATGGCCTTAAAACTGTGCTAAAATCCTTATCTGCTAACTCTAATGTCTAGTTCATCTCCTTACTGGTCTCAGTTGATTCACTTTTCTCTTTAGTTGGGTCATGTTCTCCTGTTTCTTATGCATAGTAATTTTAGTTTATGTCACAGATGTTATAAATAACATTCTATAAACTATGCTATGCTATTATATTTTTCCGTAGTGTTGATTTCTTTTTGTTTCAACAGATAGTACTGACAGAACTCAAACTCAAATCTCTGTCTTAACTCAGTGGGAAGAAAGTGACAATTTTTATTTAATTTACTTAGCTTGGCTAGCTCTTAGGCGTCTGCTCTGAATGTGGATAGTTCAGGAATCAGCCAGAAATTTGGACAGAGTTCATAGGTAGGTTTGGGGTCATCATGCTTTGGCTCTCCCATTTTCTCTCTCTATTCAGCTACTGGGGTAGTCCTGAATTCAATACTCTGGTTTTTCAAGACTAACTCTCGCAGTATCTGTCAAGTGTTACTTACCTTTTCATGTTGTGGAGTGTGGCCTGTCTATAGGCAAAATGCTAGGAAATGAGAAACTCCTTTCCATTTTCTTCTTTCTAGTATTGTATATTGCTGCATAGTTTACCTGCTTTTGCTCATTGTCCAGTGTGTGCAGGCAGCCTGGTATGTGTATTTTGTCCAGACTCTGTAGTTATCTGGGGAAAGATTGGTCAGATAAGGAGAGACTGCATTATTGACAGAAGCGGAACTGATGTGTCTTGAGATTTGTTAAGAATCATGCAAAACTGAGTTGATGGCTACCCTTGCCATGAGCTGGGCTCAGGTTCAGCCCCTTCCTTCTTGTTTGAGTTCACTGGTATTGAGGGCATCTGTTCAGTTCTGAACTTGGAGTGTCCATAGAAGATTGCAAGCCAAAGAACTGCTCCCTCACATTCTCCCCACTTCTCTGAGTTACTCTGTCCATTTTTCCAGTGTTCTGATTTTTAAAACATTGGTCACTTTCTGACATTCTTATGTATTTACTTTTTTTTTTTTTTTTTTTTAAGTCATCTATCTCTCCCTGCTGGAACTTAAACCCTTGAAGTCTTGTGTTCTCCAAATTTCTGCATATATTAAGCTCTTAGTATTTTTTAAATTTAATTGGTTATTTTTTTTCCTGGAACTAATGAGCCATAGAACATTTATCAGTACATGAGAAGGCTAGAATTGCTTAAGCTTCCCACTATTTATGACATTATTATTCCTTGTATAATTGCATTAAAACACACACAGTGGAACTCCGTAATTTCATGGAAGCTCTTCTTTCCATTTAGCAGATGTCAGTGTGATACTTAGTCTGTGTAGGCTATGAAGGTTTTCCCTCTATGTTGTGTAAGATCTGAGGTTTGGAGGGCAGTCAAATAAATATGAGTTGGGTATCTGGATTAAAAACAACCTGTTTAAGAATTGTTTAAATATAGACTAGTGAAAACTCTTGTCCTTATTTTTTAAGTCAGTTTTCCACCTTGTTATCATACTTGTGATAAAAGGAGAAGGGTCATTTCTAAGGAAAATATTCAGCTGGCAAATAAATGGATGAATTCAGGACACTTGGGAGGCTAAACTCATAGATTCACGTAGATCAGAATAAAAATCTAGTAAAGATATATATCAATTTTTCTTTAACTATTGTAGAGTTAGGAAACAAAGAAATGTAGTCACTTATTTTTAAAGCAATGCAAATAAAAAATGTGCATTTTTCCAATCCTGGACCTCCCAGGCTCCCCTTTTGAGAGGTAACCACTCTTAGAAGTTATAGTGGACATTCAGCTGGCTGTGTATATATTCATGTCTGTGTGTGTATGTGTGGGGGTCACACTTCCTCTTTTTGAAAAGCATGAACACATGCTGTGCATGCTTATATCTCTGTAATTTCATGTTAGCCTATGTAGATTTGTTGTGCTTTTTGATGACTGTGTAGTATTTCATTACACAAATACATTATAAGGTATTTAAGCAGTCCCCTGAGGAAGAACATTTTATACTGAAAAGATAATATTTGAGAACATAAACATCTGTCAAGCAAGTAGTAATTAAAGTTATTTTTGCAGTGTTTCTGATCACCTTGGAAACCTGAGACATCTTCAAATGCTATGGCATCTCTCATGATGCCATTCACGAGGTAAATGTATGAGTAGAAAAGACAGATTTAGTAAAAAGACAAGATCATGACTATTTACAACCCTTCAACTGGGAACCCTTTTATTATTGACTTAATTCTAACGAGGCAGCTGGAATTCATTTTGAGCATGCATCAATCATTATGTTGACTCATGCTACAAAGCCGTTTTAAGTGCTCTCTCCTACATAGGACCTTTGGTGATGCTGGAGTGGAGCTGAGAATTCTGTCATGGCATTTTTGGACTGTTTAGGGTTAGCCCACCATGTGACACAGTACAGTCCATTCATGTCATTGAAGTGGCACACCGCACCTAATTGTCTTTTGACCCATTCTGAATTATGTACTTTTTATCTCTCTTCAGTTCAGTATGACAGCACACAGATTGATGTACCTAATTTGATAGGCAAGTTCTTTAAAATAATAATTGAGGATAATGGCACAGGCTGATTTGCTACAAAATGTGTTTTATAGAAGCTAATGAGGTTGGTAAATGGAGGAATGATGTCAGTATACAGTGAAAGTTGAAGTTTTTGGAATGCATTTGCCCCAGTAAATGAACCTTTTGTTTAATCAGTAACTGGAGCTGGATGCAACAAACAGACAAGCAAACACTGAGGTAGCTGAGCTCTTGGGTTCTGGAGGAGTAATCTACCTGCCATTCTTGGAGGTGCTTGAGTGGGAGGGGTGTGGGGAGAGCGTGCTGCCCTTGATCTTTGCTTCTCTTCCCGATCATTGGTCCCTCCCTCCTTTCCATGAAGTTACTATCTTTCTTTTGAAAGATAAATAAACTAGTTTATTTGTATTTTTCAAAAGGCAGTTTCAGTTTAATGAGACTTTGCAACTGAGTTAGTGTCTTAGGATTGCTATTTCTTGGGCTGATGCTCTGGTTGCACAGCCCTATAGCCTTGTTGCAGCTCGGTCCTTCCTGTGCACTTTGGTATTCTCAGTGAGCAGTTTTTGCAAAAATGTGTAGTTTTGCGGGAAAAGGCATATCACACTGTAGCAGAAGTGTTTCTGTTTTACAGCTATAAATAAAACGGCGGTCATCAAACAACCAGAGGAGTGTCACTTAGAATGTGATCTTGAATACAGACCAGTATCAGCCTGTTTTTTGTTATTTGCTCTCTTCAGTACAAAGAGAATGGAAAATGTTCACATTTTTGGATGAAGTATATAGCATAGATATCCATCCATTAAGTGTGGTGTTACTAGTGACTTTGAATCCATTTTTTCAGGTTGCCATTTCTCCTGGGATGTGCTTCCTTTTTTGGTGTGGATTTCCATATTTTGAAAAGATTTGTGATTTCTGCATGGTAACAACGTGTGTTGCTTCAACCACATTGTCAGCAACAACCCACTCATTTCTCACTTTTTATTAAATCTGTTGATTGGGTATAGAACACAAGTATCTTTCAGATATTCCTGTTAATATATTTATTTCTCCTGTAATTCATGCCAGTGTCTGCAATTTTTAAAGTGAGAAGGTACAACAGGAAACTGTTTACCAAGTTTTTCCATGAAAGTTTGTACAGACCTGTGCCAGGGTGCTTAGATAACTCTGAAAACCCCAATTTGCTCCATCATCTCTCCTAGATTCTAAGCTCCTTGAAGGCAGAGACCATTTCTTACTGGACAATGTCACAGTTTTAGAAGGATCACAAAATATGAGTTTATCAAAGTAAATGTGGACTAGAGTCTAGCATTTAGATTCTTGCCCATAAAAGAAAATCCAGATTCTGAGGGCAGAGAGCATTTAAAATGTATTTCTTTTTATGTTATAATGAGAATGAGTCCCTTCTAGGGTTAGCATGTCAGAGATCTGTACTGAGGCTTGTGTGTGTGTATAGACTTGATATTATGTGTAAGGTACTTTTCAGTCTATTAAAAGCAGCTAAGTAAAACCAACATGGAATCGGCTGCTGATCCTGCCCCTCTATTCTGTGGATCGCCTGTCCTTCCAGGCCGACCCTGTACCACTCTGTGAGGCTGTGCCTGGTATTTTCAGCGTAACCTTGTCTGGTCTTGTTAACGAATCTGATTTTCTGTTTCTGGTTTGAGTCATGGTTGCTATCTAGAACCCCATCTCTGTGCTATTCCTCTGATTTGGGTCTTCGTTTGTTATTTGGCTTTAGTGTTTTCACCTTGGATATGTCTGACCCCATTGCATTCTGCTTTTTTTTTTTTTTTTTTTAACTAATCACTAAGAATTGCATACATCCACTCCCTAACAGATTCTGATAGTAAGGTTAAGGTTAAAAGTATTTGTGAATTATTGATTCTCTAAAATATAGATTCCTTTTTGGGTCCATAAATATGAAGCCATGTATTATAAAAGATACATAGGATTTTTTTCATTTGTAACTTTGCTTTGTTTTTTCCAGCAGCATTTAATGCTGGCTGACTGAGCAGGACACAATTGTCCAGGACGTGTTTGAGTGAGTGATTCTGTGATGATTCAGTTTGTCTGTCATTGAAATGCTCATTTGATTCAAGACTGAGAAACAGCCCATGAAAGAGCGTTCACATTTTGCTTATGCTTCAATTCAAGGGCACCAGATTCACTTTAGCCTGCTAGAGGAGAAGTCAGTAACCATTGCTACAGAATGTCACTGACGTGCAAAGACTTATGAAGAGCTCAAGTATAAATATAAAATGACCAAATTTTAGAGCCAGGAAAACTCAGAGCAGAGAGAATCTTTCCCCTAGTTCCATTTTACAGATAAGGACACAAAGATGCAGACAGATGAAGGGAATTTCCCAGGACCCACTAGAGCTAGGTGATAAGGACAAGATGTGGGTGGGGCACATAAATCTTTCACAGTCACAAAACTGTGTATAGCCAGTTGCTTTTCTCTGCCTTCACTTATAGATTAATGGGACCTCGTTTAAAGCAGGCAACAAGACACAGCACCATTTTATATACATTACCATTACCTTACTCAGTTTTGTTGGCCCCCAGGGAGTCCTTTGCTTATTGTGTGCAGTGGGAGGTGAGGGAGTCTCCGAGCCCACACATCCGTGGATGGGGTTGAGGAGAACATCAGGCCTGCGGGCTCTGCAGAGCAGGGTTTTGTGTTCACTGCTATGTCCTGAGGACCTAGGCCCGTTCCTGGTACAATGCTGGTGGTCATTGAGCACAGCCTCGTGCTACATAGACATTTTGGTGGATGACAGACCACATTTGTGACGGTGGTCACGTAGGATTACAGCAGAGCTGAAAAAAATTCCTATGGCCTAGTGATGTCGTAGCCTTCACAGTGACACAGCATAGCACTGTTCCCTGGAGGGGGTGACGCTGGCGTAAACCTGGCATGCTGCCAGTTGTATGAAGGTATAGCCCGTGTAGGTATGTACAGGACAGAGTACTTGGTAGTAGTAAAGGACTGTGTATGGGTTTATGTATTTACCATCCTGTGCTGCTTATTGTGATTTTGGGGTACACTCCTACTCATTAAAAAAGGAGTTCATCATCAGACAGCTTCACATATGGTGCCAGGAGCAGCCTTGTGCATCTTGTGTTTATCAGGACTCTTGATCTCGTTGTTTTCTCTTGGGCTTGATCAAATCTCCTATTTTGTTCATCATGGCCCTCGGAGCAGTGGCTGTACCCCCAGCCGCCATCATAGCCTAGGTGTGAAATAGGTGATCCCATCTGGGTTTGTGTAAGTACACACTTGGATGTCAGAATGATGAAATCACCCAGCAATGTGTTTCTCCCAGTGTACCTGCTCTGTTAACCTGTGCTTGGCTGCAGTTTGAGGAAATACAGTTGTAATGGCCTGATCCGTGCCTGGATGTACAGCTTCCCTGTAAGACCCTCTGAACCTGGTCACTTGTGTTACTCTCTTATTAGGCAGGGCTGATACTGTGCAGGATGGACTTTAAATTCTGATCAAATTTATTTCGTGGTTAAGTTTTCACTTTTGAAGGTGGTTTTTTAGGCAGTTTGAGTAATTTATATTTCAAGGAATTATAATGAAAAGAAACTTTTCACAATATTTATCATTTGTGCCTTTGCTTGGTTTTTCTTAATTGATATTGCAAGGTTTTTTTCTATTTTGTCTTTTTTTTTTTTAATTAACAATACTGAAGTTTGAACCCAGGGAACACTGTGCCAACTGAGGTACATCCCCAGCCCTTTTTATTTTTATTTTTGTGACAGGGTCTTACTAAGTTGTTGAGACTGGCCTCACACTTGTGATCTTCCTGTCTCAACCTCCAAAGTAGTTGGAATTATAAGCATGCACCACCATGCCTGGCTATTTTATGTCTTTCTGAAGAACCTATAGCATTGGTGAATTACCTCTATTTTTTTATATTATCTTTTTAATATTTATATAGAAATACACATATAATACGTTATAGAAATAGCCAAGTGTAACATTTTTTTTCTAGCTGTTAGGTCTAATGTGCTGTGTTTTTTTCTTTTCCTTTCTTTTCTTTTCTTTTTTTTAAGTAGTAATGAGTATAGAGTGCAAGTTCAGATTTTTGTTTTTGGCAGTGCAGAGGATGGGATTCTTGCATGATGGGGAAATGTTTACCACTGAGTCCC
This sequence comes from Xerus rutilus, assembly GCA_028644305.1. Classification (NCBI taxonomy): domain Eukaryota; kingdom Metazoa; phylum Chordata; class Mammalia; order Rodentia; family Sciuridae; genus Xerus; species Xerus rutilus. Next base: position 51,335,896 of record CM053402.1, read on the forward strand.
CTCTTCCGAATTTGTATTAAGCAAAAAATAAGTGTGTAATGCACAGAGAAAAATATTCTGGGGGTAAGGAATATTACTCCACTCAGTGTTTTCAGACATCACCTGTGTTCCTAGCAGTGTATTAAGCACTGAAGGGCCCACAACACATAAAAAAGTGCTCATGACCTGGTCCGTGTTTGTGATTTACACTGGGCAGAGGTCGATACAACAAGAGCTGAAAACTAGAATGAATGAACATTGAGAAAGTGGAGGTGAGCCATTCGTGGGAAAAGTGTGGCAGCGAGAGGGGACCGAGTAGGAATGGGAGAGAAGGGCTGGAAAGGACAGGGGTGTGGGCCCAGCAAAGCAGGAGCAGCAAGGTGTGCTGTCAGGAATTGATCTTATCCTTGACCCTGCATCCTTCCTGTCTGCCAGTTGTTCTCAGTTACCCAGTCCACTGTGGGTAAAGTCTCCTGAGACCAGACACACAAGCATCACTCAGGTTTCCTCTGTTATCAGGGCAGCTTTTGTTACATGGCTGCAAACCATTCTCCCACACACCTCTTTTGCCACCTTTATGTCCTGCCAGTTTTGTGATCCCCACCTGAGCTTTCTGTAGCCCACCTTTCCCTTTCTCTTCACTCTTGGGGACTGTACCCCCACCTGTGCCTGGCTTCTAACCTACCTCTTGTCTCAGTTTTGTTTCCAAGAGTCCTGGATCCCTGCTCATCCTGTCCCTGCTGACTGGACTTCTCACCCTCTCCCTGCTCTCCCCAGGGCAGGCTGCCCAGTGGCTTGCCAATAACAAGGGGCAGGGTGGGAGGCAGAATTTAGAAGCAGGTGCTACAGTTCTTGGTGGTAGTGAGCAGGCTTGCAGGAGCTCTGACCAGATGGCCTCAGTGCAGACAGAGATGGTACAGAAGAGGCAGAATATTCTAATAGCTTCTGCAGGCACAGTGTGCAAGGAAAACAGTGCTGTTTAGAAGCAGGGACCTGGGCATAAATCCAGTTTGTGTGTTTAGTGGTCTGATCTGTCATGGTCTTTTCCCCTAGAGCGTGCCATATCCCAGAATGAGAGTTGAAGTGACTGTGGAGGACAGTGTCCTGGGAGCTACTATGACAATCTTGATGGGAGAGAATTTAAAATAATGAGACCTGCCTCAAGATGGCACCCAGAAGGATGCTCAATGAGCCCAGCTTCTCGGAACTCGTGGGTCCTATCCTCTTGGTCCACAGGGAGGCCTTGCCTACTTTCCTCTTCTCTCTAGTGGACTCTACCTCTACTGTCCCCAAGTGGGGCTTCTCATCCTCTCCTACTCTGAATGCGTGAGGCTCCAACATAATGCCCTTTACAAAGACTCCTTCAGAAGCCGTATCTCCTCAGCCTACCATTCAGATGTTAGATATATTTCCTTACTGCACTATAAACATGGTCTTGCCTTATCATCCACAAGCTAAATAATGATTGGCATTCTTGTACACTTGCAGTCACACTTAAGCTGCTGCTTTCCTAGCTTGGGAGAGAAGCCCAGGAGGAAGCAAGGAGGCTAGATACTTCCAGAGGAGTGGTGTGGGGGCATGGAAGTTAGTCTGGAGATGAAGAAGCATAGAAAGCAACTCTAATTAATAAATATACCAACATAAAAACTGAACAGCCACAAGCACTCCACCCTTGTCCACTTGATTTTGCCCATATAATGGCTTTTAAGACCACCAAAATCTTATCTGTTAAGCTATTTCCTGGTTGCATCATTTGCCTTTATGATTGGGGAAGACCATCCCTGAGGAGATGGATTTCAAAATGCTTACAATGCCCCTTCTAGGTATTGGGGACTGGCTGTCATTAGCCTCCATTCTGGTCCTTCCTGGACCCCTTGGACTGATGACTGCAGCCTCATTGTCCCTGGGCTCCAGCTTGATGAGGGAGCAGCCATACTTTCTGTAGTTTAATTTCCTATGATAATGACCATACTAATACCAGATGGTCCATCAGAGTTCAGTTCTTAACTTTTATGAGGTGTGCAAATGGACACTGGAATCCTGTGTGTAGCCAAAGCTATGTTTAGTAACATCAACCCTCCAGAACACAGCTAAGAACCCAGAAATTAGTGGGAAAGCTGTCAGAGTAATTAAACTCATTGTCATAATTCATGAGTGAAGCTTTTGTGCCATCATTCAGGATTTAACTAATACTAAAATTTATTTCTTCTGAAGATGAGAATACACTATTTATTGTAGAAGTGTTAGGAAACCTAGAAGAGTCTAAGAGAACATGCCCCTCCCTCCTGGTACAGACTTGTGTCCACTAGTAACAATTTTGGTATGTTTATTTTAATTTGATTTTTCTGTATATATGTGTGTGTAGTTGCTTTAAAACCAATGTAGGGCAATATGTATAGAATTTTGCAATCTTCTATTTGATAGTATTATGACACAAATGCAGAAAGAGAGTTGTATAGGATGCTGATGGGTATTTCATTTATGATAGTGACACATTGGAAACCACTTAAATATCTGCCATAGTTTGACTAACTGTCCTCCAGAGGCCCATGTATTAAATCTTTGGCCCTCAGCCTGTGGTAAGGTGATGGGATCTTTAGGAGAAGGGGCCTCATGGAAGGAAGTTAGGTCATTGGGGATGTGCCCTTGAAGGGGATATTGGAACGCAGTTGCTGCCCCTCTCTCTTTGCTTCCTGGCTTCCATGAGGTGATCATCTTCTTCCATTACATGCTCCTGACATAATGTACTGTCTTGGCATAGGCCCATAAGCAACAGGACTCAGCAACCATGAACTGAAACCTTCAAAACTATGAGCCAAAAGACCTTTCCTTTTTTAAGTTGACTTATCTCAGGTATATGTTACATCAACCAAAAGCTAAGTAACATAAAATCTATCATTTGGAGAAGGATAAAATGATTGATGATGCAGTTGATGGTCATTAACACAGCTGATAAAGTGAGGTAGACCTATATGTAGATGCAAAGAAAGATCTTTAAGGCATGTGGAAAAGATGAAGGATGAAGTCACAGTCAATACAGAGCAAACAAAACCAATTATGTAAAAAAAAAAAGTGCCTATGATATACATGTGTGTATATATATTTAGATGTATGAAAAGAAGAGGAAAATACAGGGAGAATTTGTTGCTTAAAGTGGATGGATAAAGAGAAGTAGCTGAGTGTTGATCTGTGTATATATATTTAGATGTATGAAAAGAAGAGGAAAATACAGGGAGAATTTGTTGCTTAAAGTGGATGGATAAAGAGAAGTAGCTGAGTGTTGATCTTTAATATTTCACCCTATGCTTAGTAAGCCCTATCAGAACCTTTAGCAATGAGAGATTATTTCTTTGTTATTTACATTGCAAATATTTTCTTCCAATCTGTCATTGTCATTTATTGTCATGTGTTTGTTCCTATAATAAGTTTAAGTAATTTGTGTCAGGAAGTCTATCCTTTTTCACTGTGATTTCCAAATTTGGAGTTTTTCCTGATAGGAAGGCATTTTTCACCATGAGATTATGGTTTATCTGCATTTTTCCCTTGACTTTTTTTGGTATGTATGTACGTATGTATTTTTAATTATTTAGTGTACTTGATTCATATTTTTGTGTGGTCTGAGTAGTAGAATGCTTCTAACTATTGCAGTTATTCGAATACTTTACTGAGCAATCAATGGATCCAGTTTTCTGCATTCTAAATTCCTTGGGCTGCTTATTAAGATTTTTCTAGAATTGGGGGTCTCTTTGTCTATAGTAGCCCAATTAAGTGATCCATTGATGTTGAAGATTTGAGAGATAGTTGTGTGATGAAGTATCTGGAGCCACCCTGGCACTAAATGTAAGTTGCTTTTTAACAAAAGCATAAATAACAGAGTGTGAGCATAGGCTTTGAAATGCCTGGGGGCAGGTTGTGTATGTAAAATAGCTGCACTTGTGATAGAGCTCCAGTAAGACCTTCAGTTGCAAAAGGCAAAATAAGACACACACACAAAAATCCTCAAGCTGTATTAAGAAAATTAAACTCCTTCTAAGGACTGGCCAGTAGTCACGTTTAGTATCCTGAGCCCTAACAGTGGCCCGATGCCCAAGCAATGGAGACCAGCCACCACAGGGAGCCAAGGTCTCTGCATAGCTGAGGACATGTGCCCCCTGTCTACTTGTCTTTCTGGGTCCTCCCCACTTCTTTTCCTGCAGATTCCTCTGCAGATGGCCCAAAGCCACTAGCTCTTATAGGTCCACCTGCAATTGACTATTCTTTCCTATTTTAAAATTCCAAGAGTGAATCAGTCAGCTCGGCTGTGGGAATGGCATTGCCACATTGGCTGTGGGGTGGCTGCATCTGGAGATTTGAGGGCAGATGAAACTCAAGTCTGTTGGGCTTGGCAGGTAGATGCTCTTCCTCTCTGCCTCTCTACAGGTTGCCTGAAAGCAATAATTTTCTGCAATTTTTAAAGGAGTAAAACTATATATAGGAATATATTGAAATTTGGCCCTAGGCAAATGTGAAGTAGGTGAAGTTTATTTTTGCATACCTTTCCTCACTCTCTTCCACAATAGAAGTTTTTATTTAGAAGGCACTTCAGGGATTGCCAGCATTTCTAAACTTTGCAAAGCTATTATCATACAGAAGCTATGAAAGTTGCCTGTAAGGTCAGACTGGGTTTCCAATCTGCTTCTCCAAGCTTTGTGACCTTGGGCAAGTAAAGTCAGCTTGCTAAAACCTCAATTTCCCTATCAATAAAATGATGTTATTAATAGTCTGACCTCAGGGTGTTTACAAAAGTTAAATGCATGTTGAGCTTTGACTCTTGTGCTTAGGGGGGGCTTAATGAAAGTTTGTTTGTTTGTTTTTAAACTAATAAATACCCTGCCCATGAAGGCTTTGCTGGTCCACTTTCTGCATCTCCTTGTGCCCTTTTTCTTCCCCCAAGCAAAATATCTTTCCTCTACCTCTTGCCACAGTTTGTAAAAAAACCTTTACCTCATTTCGTTGAATCTTTGTTCCATGTGCCACTAAGCATACTGCAGATCTCTAAGTCCCTAACAACCGATTCCCTGCCCTGGCCATTCAGTCTTACTCACATGGGAGGACCTGGTAACATCCTTCCTGCACGGGCCCATATGGCTAATGAGGTCTAATAAAGGATAACGTTGCAGGCCACCAGAGGATGGAATGTTGAACTGTGGCATTTTAAGGGGGCAAAGAATGAACTACCTTAAAATACCAAAAGTCACCTCACAGGGAATTCTAGAACTTAATTAACTATGTATCAGTCCCATCAGAAAAGGTAGGTTTATTCTTTTACTAGGTTCTACATTGGTTGGACCCTAAATAGGACCCCCTGAGTTCATTAACTGCTGACCTACTGAGGAAGATATGGAGAATCTACAATTTAGGACACATTAAACATTAATTTCAAATCTAGTCGGCCCTTTATATCTAGGGGTTCTATAACTGTGGTTTCAGCTAACCTTGAATCAAAAATATTTTTAAAAAATGCATCTGTACCGAACATGTACAGACCTTTTTCTTGTCATTATTCCCTAAACAGTATAGTATAACAACAATTTATATAGCATCTATTTAATACTATGTATTAGGTATCATAAATAATGTAGAGATGAATTTGAGTACACTGGAGGATACATGTAGGTTTTATGCAAATACCACACCATTTTATATAAAGAAATTGAGCATCTAAATGTTTGGTGTCTATCCTGAAACCAGTTCCCTCAAAATATTCAGGGATGACTGTATTTTACATTAACATGTTAGAAAGGAATGGTTTGTCAGAAAGCCTGACATAACCATGGAGTGAATGCCCAGCTCATGGTGTTCTTTCCAACTGCTGCTCAAGGCTGTCTGTATTTCAGCCAGTCTGAATGATGCCCTATCCACAGGCATGTACAACATTGAGGACTAGGCATTGGCGAGATGAACCATGGCCAAGACAAAATACAGGAGCTTTTTGCCATAGCCTGTTTCTCTCGTGGTCACGGATACTTGCATTCAAATGTGTGTTTGTGGAGTGTTTTTTTCTATTAGAATGGATTTATATTCTTGTGGAGAAAACAGCGATTTCCCATGGTAACTATTCTAGTAAGGACATTTTGCAATGGCTGAAAGCTAGGTGACTTTTCAAGGAAATGAGTTTCTTATAACAGTATACCTGTCTACAAGCTGAATTGCTTCTGTTGTTTGTGCTATATTTGTTTATATCCTGCTCCATTTCAGGGGGCACTTGTAAATTTATTTAGCAGATGTCACCAGACGTTGCTGAGGATTATTTGGTGATTTGAGACAAGGTCTGCTTTTCGGGGCTAGGGTCGCTAAGATGTGCTCGGCCACTATTAGCAGGCTGTATTGCCACTGATTCTGTGTCTCCTTTTACCATCGATGTTCCTTGCACAAGGGACCCAGTAGGTTCTCTCGCAGGTATATTTTAAGATGTCAGAATTTACTTGAGCTTAGAAGAAAGAACAGGAGTAAGTCTCATGCCAAGTTGTAGTAAGCCTTTGGCTATGTATTAGTCCATGGTGTGTGGGCACAGAAACCCTATGAATGGAAAGTTCCAATCAAGTTTGCTATTCTAGAAACATCTAGGTCAGCCAAATATGGGAACCCTGCACACAGCAGCCATATCCTATTCCCTTCCTTTACTTGCCTGTGCTGTTAGTTGTGATGGGACTTGGTAGTTCACAACTAGAGCCCCCTACTCACCATTTCTCAGGTGCTCAGGAGGCTCGGAAACCCCACACTCCTCACATCAGTTGCTGGCCAGCGTTTTGACTGTGTTGACCAGGATCCTGCAGTGTTTAATCCATCCTTAGGCTGGATTAGGTCAACTATCGTAGACCTTTTCCTCACAGTGTAAGCCCACAGCCTTATCTTGGCATTTTGAGTTTTACTTTGAAAGTTGCAAAAGGGGCAGATGGGATGAACTAAAGAAAAATAACCTTGTATAGATAAGGAGCCAGTATGGGTTAAGTTGTGTCCTCTCAAAAGGTATTGAAAACCTAACCTCTAATACCTGTGAATATGAGCTCATTTGAAAATGGGGTCCTTGCTGAAGATAAGTTAAGATGAAGTCATTAGGGTGGATCCTAATCCTAATGTGGCTGTGTGCTAATAGACAGGAGACATTTGGACATAGAAACAGATATGAACTGATGGAAAGTGATGTGAAGACACAAAGAGAGCCACCTAGTTTGTGCCACGCTTGTGGACTAATACAGGACCCTTTTACAAAGCCTAGAATGGAGCTGCCCTCCTCTCTCTGGTATGAGCCCATTATGCCATTGGGTCTGGTCAGAGCCAACAGACTGTCTTACTATCATTACTCAAAATCTCAAGGTTGCTTTGCTGCCTGTATTTTGGGTTAGCACCAGGGCCTGCCAATGGTTCTTTGACTCTTTTGTGTTACTTTACCTTGGTACTTTCTGAGCTGCCCCAGCCCGTTGTCCTTTTGAGTACTATCTGCCATGTCCTATTCTACTAATGCACCAGGACTTGTTTTAAGCAGGTAAAAGATGCAGATGAGAAGATGATTGCCAGGAAGGAAGAAGAGGAAGAAGTTTTTATCCTATTCACAGCCACTAAAAGCGCGAGGCACAGCACAACATGGGGAAGCGTGATGAGCAGGCAGAGTGGGAGGGGAGCTGCAGGCGGGAGCCTGTATTGCAAATTGCACAGGAAGGAGTGGGTAAAGCAAGGAAGCCAGTAGTACAGACTTGTGACTGAATAGTTTGAACAATTGCAGCAGGCTGGGGGTATGGCCCCCAGAGGTCTGTTTCCTGCCCTGTAGTGATTAGAGTAAAGGAATAGCATTCGCCACTGAAGTCTGATGGACGGGCAGAGGATATGGATTCTGGATTGGTTGGTTTGCACATCCAAGGCATGCTGACAGGTGAGTTGTTTGTGATCTGTAGGAATTAGTTAACCCTGGTGGGGTTTACCCTGGGTCTACAAGATCCTAAATTCCAGAGCATCATGAATATGGAAAACAAGAATTTATGGATAGTATATCTCCATTATCCAGCTGTACACTTTTATACAACTATGTGTCTCTGCCTCCCTTCTGCTAGTTTGTGCTTTGAAGAATTCACAGTCAGGTTCATGAGGCTCCTGACAAATGTAATCTCTGTAGCATTTGCAAGATGTACTCAGTTAATTGTCAAAAGACTGTCTAGAAAACTCACCCTTGTTATTTAATACCCTCCACCCATGGACCTTCATGTTCCATTCGTGTTTTTAGTTTCTTTGTTTTCCATTCCCCATTCTTCTGGTGATGGCCCTCTGCCTTTCTTTCTTTCTTCTTCTTTTTTTTAATATTTTTTTGGTTGTAGATGGACACAATATCTTTATGTTTATGTGGTGTTGAGGATCGAATCCAGTGCTTCACACATGTGAGGCGAGAACTCTACCACTGAGCTACAATCTCAGGCACCCCTCCTCCCCGCCTTTCTTTAAGGAACCTTTTCTTCCAGCTCTTGGGCCGTGTCATATAAGTGAGATTGGCTTTACCCTCAGATTTAGAGGTGGGCTCTTGCAGTAGTTCGGACATTAAAAGTCTCCTAAAGGCTTTGTTCTCAGGGTGGTGCTACTGGGAGGTGGTGTAACCTTCAGGAGGTGGGGCCTACTGAGAAGTTATTAGGTCATTAGGGGTGTACCTTTGAAAGGGATTGTGGGGACTTGGCCCCTTGCTCTATTTTTGCTTGCTGATCATGGAGTGAGTGGTTTTACTCTGCCATGTACTCCCACTATGATGTGCTGACTTGCCATAGGCCCCCAAACCAAAAGGTTGACCAATCATGGACTGGAACCTCCAAAACTATGAGCCAAATTAACCTTTTTCTCTTTCTAAGGAATCCTTTTAATAAGCATTAAATCAGGCGTTTCATTCTAGTAATGGAAAGCTGACTGACACATATTATTTGGATTTTATGAATCATTGTTTCAGGTAAAGCCAGTGAACCAAATTGGATCAATCTGTGTATGTGTGTGTGTGTGTGTGTTACACTGAGTTTGTGGTGAAGTGTTACAGTAGTATATATACACACATGTATATGGCACAGCTGTATTATCAGCAATATGTAACAGCCACTACCACAAGCTTAGTGGCTTTTAAAACAATATAGATATGTTGTCTTACAGTTCTGGAGGCTAGAAGTCTACCAGGTATCTTACAGAGTTAGCATCAAGGTGTTGGTAAGGCAGTGTTCCTCTCTGGAGTCTCTAGGAGAACTAGTCCTTGTTCTCTAGGCTTCTATAGCTTGTCCACTGTCCTCATGGCCTCTTGCTTCGTCTTTAGTGCCAGCAGCAATGGGCTGAGTCCTCCTCCTATTTCATCACTCTGACTGCGTTTGTAGTCATATCTCCCCCCTCTGAGCCCTTACCTTCTACTTTTAAGGAACCTGGCTTCACTCGGATGATCCAAGGCACTCCTTTTTATCTATCTCAAGGTCCTTCATGAAATCTGCAAAGTCCCTTTTGCCACATAATGTGCTGTATTCACAGGTTCTGGAGATTAGGATGTGAATATCTTTAGGGGCATTATTCTGCCTACTATGGTTGTTAATACTTGGTTCTGGGACTTTTCTGGGTCTGTTCGGATGAGAATCTCCTTCTGTTAGGACATCTGAGCAGATAGTCTTTCAATCTGAAGCACAGGCAGCCATCTTGGGACCATGAGAGGAAATCTACCAAACAGCAGGGCCTACCAAGAAAGCAGACCTGAGTGATGTGGGGAGCAGGTCCATGTCCCAGTGATGTCTGTAGAGCTAGTAAGGCTCACTCTGCCCTCAGACTTCTCAGTCATCAAGTAAATCTGTTCACAGCCACTGTTGTTATGTTTGTCTTGCTTCTGAGATTGATAATACAGGCTCTTCATTGCTCTTCAGAGCAGAGGGTGCAGTTATATATTGAAAACATGTGGATAGATTGCCTATGAGCAGATTGTGACGATGACACATTGCTCTGGTGGTAGGAATTCTTTCCTTGAGTGCTGATCCCGCCCTGGTCTGTTAATCTCTCAAGCTCTCATCAGTTCTTTCATCTGTGAGATGATGGGGTTGGGTGCACAGTATGTTATTGATATCTACATATGAATATTCTTTAAACTTCCAAGGAATGACTGAGCTGGCAGATCCTTCAAGGTCATTATGCCAATTTCCTTCCTTAACAGACAACGGAACTAAGACCCTGAGGAGTTAAGCAGTTTCACTGCAGAATGAACCACTTGGAAACAGCCCAGTGAGAAACAAGGACTCCTGACTGCTAATCCCATTACACCACATTTCTAAAATTCCTTGACCTAGTTAAGTGAATTCACATAGTGTGTTTTTTGCCTAAAATTTATAAAATCTAATGTCATTCACTGAGATAACTCTAGATGTTTTGAGTCTCAACCTGAGAAATGACATAACATTTAGAATGTCTTCTTTTGCTAAGTGTACTTTTATGAAATGAAATTATTGTATTATGTCAGTTTCTTCCCATTTTACCTCTCGCTGACAGTCATTTTAGTACCAAAGAGGTATACGGTTCCAGCATCTTCTCAAAATCACTCCTAAGACCAAAGAGAAACCTAGAGATAATACTGAGTCCTTGAAACAGGAAATTTATATATCAAAGTACAAATTAAATCTGGGGGATTCTAAGAAGTTGGTCTATGTACAAGTTCCTGGTGTTTTTGTTTTTTTCTCTAGAACAGCATGGTGAACAGATGAAATGGTGGCTGTGTAGTTATATAATGTGATGAGCCCCAAAACAAGTGGCTCAGAATAGCAATGACACTTACTTTCCTCATGAATCTGGTATTTGGTCAGGGTGTATGGAGAACAGGTCATGTTTTTGGACCCACAAGGGCTACAGTGGTTTAAATGTGGAGGCTTTTGTTTGAATGCTTCTATACTATCTTTCTGTCCATCTTGTTGGCCATCAGTTCAGATGTTAGGTAGAACTGTTGGCTACATACTCACATGTGGCCACTGTGTGTGACTTCTGCTTCCACACAACATGGCGACTGAGTGCCCTCCCTATAACCTCACCTGAAATGCCTGTCATTTCTGTCACATTTTGTTTGATGAGGCAGTAACAGAGACTCCCCTGGATTCAAGGGGATGAAAACCAGTTTTACCTCCTGGGTAGTGGTTGAAGATACTGGTAGGTGATGTGGGACTCCTGAGCAGATAGGCTTTCTACCTGGAGCTGTGGGCAGCAATCTTGGGGCTATGAGAGGAAGCCTTCCAAAGAATGGGGCTCACCCAGAGCAAAGCAGACCTGAGACATGAGGGGAGTAGGGACTTGTCTAAGTTTGTATCTGAGGCCAGGATTTTATATAGGATATCCAGAAATGAAGGACAGTACTGGGCTCAGTATTTTTCTCTTTATGCTTGAGAGTTTACTTTTCTTCCTTCCTTCCTTTCCTTTCTTTCCTTCCCTCCCTCCTTCCCTCCTTCTCTCTCTCTTTCTCTTTCTCTCTCTCTCACCTGGTGTGAATTGAGATGCTCTGTGTTACCCTCAAGGCTGTGTCTGGAAGGAGCCATTTGATTCTGTTGACCAAAAGAGATTGTACATAGATCCAATCTGAGGTCTGATTTATACTTTGTGATTAGGAAATGATTAGCATTTGCATCTCGTATGCTCCTAGTACTTCAGCTCACTCCTTCAACACCTGCCCATGAGGAGCTGTTATGTTCTACCACCTGTGGTCCCACTAATCAACACCTGTGGCCTCACATGTATGGGTCCTGAAGAAGAAGGACCTATTATGATTAGGCAGAGAAGCACCACAGCTCAGAGAAAGACTTCTAAACTATAAAGCACCATTGCTTTTGAAGCAGGAGCATACAAAGAGATGGAAGAAAAGTTTTAAAATGCATTAGAAGTATAATTATAGAGCAAAAAAGTTTTAAAAAGACTTTTTGAAATTAAGAGCATTACTTTCACATTACAATTTTTTTCCAGATATGATAAAAACATGATTAATGCTAAGAACATAATTACTTTTCTGGAAAACCAAGGGGAGCAAATTATTTACCCCGCAGAACAAAGACATGTAGAGGGAAAAGATAATAAACTTGGAGGACAGATTCAAGAGACTTAACATGAGTCACAAGAGGAGCCAGAGGAGAGAAAGCAAGATAGAAGTCTTTTTAAAAAAATTTTTTTTTAGTTGTTGATGGATCTTTATTTTATTCATTTATTATTTATATGTGGTGCTGAGGATCGAACTCAGTGCCTCACGCATGCTAGGCAAGTGCTCTATCACTGAGCTATAGCCCTAGCCCCAAGATAGAAATCTTAAATAGAAGAAGTAGAAGAAAATTTCTCTGTGTTCAAAAATCAAGCAGAGTTAGTGAATGTTTCAGATTAGGTGAACTGATATTTCCTGGTAAAGTTCTAGAATTTTATAGATAAAGGGAAAATTTTATATATCTGAACAGGCAGAATCGAAAGATTTAGTCTAGTCCCAGACATCATCAACAGCAGTAGAAGGGGATAGAATATTACCAGTAAACTTTTGGGACAAAAATATTGTGATAATAATCCCTTTAACAGTATATTGGAATTGAGTCATGCTTGAAAAAGAAGAGGGGGATTACTAGATGTCAGTGGAAGGATCTGGAATGTTCAGCTCTTATCTGTAAGGCACCATGACAGGTCATAGTTATAAGAAGGAACCAATATCCAGAATACATCTGAGGGTTCTGGGGCACAGGTGAGGACACTAGAAGGGGGACCACAAAGCACTGGCATTTGTTTTGTTTAGGCATGGACTTTTCTCCTTTCTCATGGAGATAATCAGGGAATAGTACCCTTAACAAAATACAGCCAGCTTACTGCATCCATAGGTTCAGCCAACTGCCAATCAACATTTGAAAAGAACAATTGCATCAGTTTTGCGTATGTATGAATTTTTTTCTTATCAGTATTCCCTAAACAATACAGTGGAAGAATTAGTCACATAGCATTTATACTGTATTAGTTATTTTAAGTAATAGAGAAATGATTGGAAGTATACAGGAGGATATGCTTATGTTGTATGCAGAAGTTATACATTTTATTTTATATAAGAGACTTGAGCATCTGTGTATTTTGGTATGGGGAGAAGTCCTGGAAACAATGCTCTGTGGATACCAAGGACAGCTGTAACACTGTATGGGTCTCTTGTAGTCCTGCCCAATGCCAAGGATAGAATGGGAGTGGACAGTCCGCATTCATGGTCTTCATCCTCTATGGTGGTGAATTGTCTCCACAGTCCTATACCTGCAATCCAGCCTGCTTCCTTCCCCAGGTAAAATTTGCAAGTCATACAGGAATTGTGCACTGAGATATTTTGTCATTTTCCGTGTCACTTGTACCTTGGAGACCTATATTTACAAGCCACTTTCCGTTGGACTTAACCATAGGTTTATTTTTAAAACTGTGCCCAGAGCCACAGGCCAAAAAAAGACCTTGGCAAGTCATTGAGTCCATCCTCACACATTAGAGAGAATTATACTTAAGTTCCACCTCAGGAGACCTTTTGTCGATGACAGATATCAGGGAAAATACTCTGAAGGAGGGCTTGGAATCTGTTCACCTTAGGGTGCTAGCTGGGGATGTGGCTCAGTGGTAGAGCCCATGCTTAGCATGCACAAAGCCCTGGGTTCAATCTCCAGCACACACAAAAATGTGACAGCCTGGGTTGTTCAATCCCTTTCATTTTGGGACATTTTTCATATGTTTACAACAGCTATTCTGTTGGTCACCAACCAGAATAGCGCTGTGAGCTCTGACAAACAAGGAACTAGAACCGCAAGCAGAGGGATAATGTGGTTAAATGCACGAACACTTTTTTTTTCTTTCTTTCTTTCTTTCCTTCCTTTCCCTTCCTTCCTTCCTCCCTCCCTCCCTCCCTCCCTCCCTCAGGGGCACTGGACCACTGAGCCACATGCCCAACCCTATTTTGTGTTTTATGTAGAGACAGGCTCTCACTGAGTTGCTTAGCGCCTCACCATTGCTGAGGCTGGCTTTGAACTCGAGATTCTCCTGTCTCAGCCTCCCTAAGTGCTGGGATTACAGGCTTGCGCCACCGCGCCCGGCTTCCACATTTATTTTATTGGCACATTTTTGTTGTACATATGGTGGGATTTGTTGTTACATATTCATACATGCACACAGAATAACAATATAATTTGTCTAGCATCATTCTCTAGTAGTTCCCCCTCCCTCTTTGTTTCCCATCCCCTGCTCCTCTACTGAGCTCCCTTTGATTTTCTTGAGATCCCCACTTACCCCCCACCCTTCTTTTCTTTTTTCACCTCTAGCTTCCATGTATGAGAAAAAACATATGATCCTTGACCTGAGTTTGGCTTATTTTGGTTAACATGATGGTCTCCAGTTCCATCCATTTTCTTGCAAATGACATATTTAATTCTTCTTTATGGCCAAATAAAACTCCATTGTGTATATATACCACATTTTTTTTTTATCCACTTATCTGTTGATAGACACTTAGGCTGGTTCCATAGTTTGGCTATTGTGAATTGTGCTTCAATAAACATAAGTATGTGTATATCACTGTAGTATGATGACTTTAATTCTTCAGGATAAGTACCAAGGAGTGGTACAGCTGGATCATGTGCTGCTTTTAAAACCAGCAGGAGGGGCTGGGGTTATGGCGCAGTGGTAGCGTGCTCGCCTAGCACGCGTGAGGCACTGGGTTCGATCCTCAGCACCACATAAAAATAAAATAAAGATATTCTGTCCACTTGCAACTAAAAAGTAAATATTAAAAAAAAACAACAAAAACAAAAACAGCAGGAAAATTCCCATTTGGGGGACTAGGGAAAAATACCATTGGGAGAGAATCTAAAATCGATGCAACACTTTTTAAAACTCCTTGTACAAACATAGTCATTTGGTTAACCTTTGCAATCATTAGATATATCATTTATAATTTGACTTTTTTCATAAATTTGTTACACGAATATAACATTTCTGTTTACATTATTTTGCTGTATATTGCCTTTTTATTTTAAAATGTTTAAAAATTTTTTAAATCATGCTAAAATATATACAATGTAAAATTCACCCTCCTAACAATCTTTAGGTGCACGCTTCAATGGTGTTAAACAGTCCCATTGCTATTTGGCCATCTCGCTCCCCAGCAGAACCCTTTTGTTTTACCTTGTTTGGTTGAAACTCTACACAGATGAGACTTGCGATAATAACTCCGCAGATAATAAGCTACCTTGGCAATACATTGTACTTGTTTTTCCTCAGCATATACATAATTGTAATTTTTCTTTTTACTGTGTCTATATATAGTCTTGTCCTGCTAGTGCATGTGTGTGAGTATACACACACACACACACACACACACACACGTACACATGCATTTTTAGTGCATTGGTTTACTTCCTTCTGGTGAGATAAGGTTTTAATTTCATGATATGATCCACAGTCCTTCCATACCCATCTCTTCAATTGTTGCATTATCATTTTCCTTCTATTTAAATCTCTGCTTTTGCCCAAATAGTTGGGTTTCCCTTGACTGGCTCTAGTGAATGTTGAGGATTAGGGCTCTTCTACCCTTTCCTTCTCCTCTCCTTCTCCACTTTTTGCTTTTGTCAGCTGTTCATTTTTCTCTCCCTCTTTCTTTTCCTCCCTCCCCCTTTCTCTTCTTTTTTTTCTCTTTTATTTTTTTACATTTTGAAAGTCAGTGGAATTTAGATTTATTACATTGTGAAAGCATGATGAAGTCCTCACTGCTTTGTCTATAGACTGAGCCTACAAGTTTAAAGTCAATGAAGTACTTCTACTATGGCTACTTGCAGACTGTTCCTGGGGGACCTAAGTGATGTGTCGATTCCATTTCCTTCTCTGTGGTTCTTCTCTGTTTTACTGCATTCTGTAAATTATTCAGTCATACATTACTTTGATTTCTGTCTGAATCTTAACTTTCTTGGGCATTTTTTTGCATGGACTGTCTTGTTTTTCCTATTACAAAAAATCATTTGCCTTCCTATCTTCTAGTTTACTCATCCCATCTTGTATTTTTACAGCTTTGTTCATCTGGAGCCTGCTGAATTCTAATTTGGATTTACTGCTTTCTATGCCTCCTGCAGGTCTGACATCCTGAGATATATTTGTGCTGGACTTGGGTTAGTTTTATCATTTCTGAAGGGAGTGCATTTTCATCCTTATTTTTCTGGAGTACATCCTCAAGGAACTTTCTCAGAAAAGGAGATCATCTCCTTTTCTACATCTAAACACATTTTTACTTTGTCTCTATACTCGAATGATACATTAGCATAATAAAAGTTTTTAGGTCAGATGAATTTTCTTTCAGGATTTTGGTATTGTTCTCTTATATTCCAGCATTGATTATTGCCAATAAATTCTGCTTCTGATCTGATAGTTGTAGTTTGATAACTTCCTCTTCTCCGAAGGCCTTTTAGAATCTCTTCTTATTTTCACTCTGTCCTCACAGCCCAGGACCCTTTCAGCTAGAGGACTTGTATGTCTGTCAGCTCTGTGAAAATTATTATTTTTTCTCTTTCTTTTTCATAATTTCTCATTCTGTTTTCCCTATCTTCTCCTATTTCCTGGAACTTCTAATATAATTTACTTCCTGGAATATTTTTTCCAATTATACTTTTTTCACAGCATTGTGTTTTTGTCATATGGGTGCCTTTGTCTAGAAACCAGTAAGGATGTTTTGTTTGGTTGGTTTTTTAATCTCATTCTCTGTGCCTAAATTTGTTCTGTTGTAACATTGTTTTCAAAACACAGATTTGTCTCAACATTAGAATAACTCTGCCACTTGTTTCCCCAACTCCTGTCCGCTGACTTCCAAGATGTAGCTTTTCTGTCATTAACTTAATTCTCTTTTTTAATAGCTTTTTGTTGCTGCTAAGGGATAGCTTTTGGGAGATGCTCTGCTATTTCAGCCACGTCTCTCCCTGGTTGACCTACCCAGCCTCCAGGGTCGGCCATGTCCATCTCCTTCAGGAAATCTTTCTCAATGACACTCCCAAACCTCTCTTCCTGTCACATCCCTGTACAGTTAGTATTATATGAAAAACTTTAGGAGAAAGCCAGTCATTGCTCTAATGATTTAAAGTCTGGAAGAACTATTGGAAATTTCAAGAACATCGAATAATTGTACCTTTACTCAGAATGAGATTCACCTTAAAATGTGATTATCCATTGTCAGTGTATTAAGCTAGGACTGCATCAAGTTATCATAATAGAAGCCCTGCTTACAGCAGCTTTGGAAAGATTTTCTCTATAGAATAAGCTCAGGCATGAGTGGTCGTTGGAGTTGGAGTAGTGGCTCTATGATGTCAGGTCTGAGCATCTCTATGGTTCACTTTGCCAGTCCTTGGTGGTTGCTGATACTCCTACCATTGTGTTTGCATTCAAACTAGGAAAAAGATAAAGAGCCTGGCAGCTGTGTCCTATTCAGTCCTTACCAGGAAAACAAGGCTTTCATAGATGACCCTGTGGCACAGTTTGCTTTTGTCTCATGGCCTAGGACCAGGTCACATGTGTACTCCTATTTTCAAAGGAAATTGTGATAACATGGACCTTCCATCCTTTAAAGTAGGAGATGATAAAGAAGAAATGATTGGTAAAGAAGAAAAGAATTGGATTTAGGAGAGTCAGTTTACAGAGTCTGCCACAAGAGCCCTGCAGGGGAGGGGAGGCATTTGTGCTCATTCGTGCCAAGTTGTACACTCTATTTTCATAAGCATTTGTAGACTGCCTACTATGTCACAGTACTGTGCTGGGTGCAGACAGTGATGGGCTTTCCAGAGGGGCTTGATTGGGGGACAAGAAGAAGTTAGGAAGACCTGGAGCTTAGAATTTCTTAGTCAGGGCAGGGATGGAGAGAGACAGATCTGAGATTGGGAAATAGCTGGGGGCAGAAAAATGGGGAAAATGTAGATGACCTAGTAGAGAAGGAATTGCTGACTCAGAGTGGGTGGGCTTTGGAGGAAGGATTTTGTGTTTTATTCCACTTGCCAGGAGTTCTATATGCATAAGAATTTCCTGGAGGGCCTGTTAGGTCCTACGGTGCTGGATCCTACTCCCAGTTTCTGATTTGATTAGTCTGAGCAGGGGCCTGGGATTTTGCATTTCTAGCAAGTTCCAGAAGGGCTCTGATGCTGCTGGTCCATGGTCAACCCTGTGGCATCTTAGACTAAGGCAGTGATTTGATGCAGAGTAGCCTAATTTTATCATCTTAGTTTGAAAAAAAAAAATGGACATGACCATCACTATCTCACTGATTTTAGGGAGTGTGATTATATTAAATTTATTTTTTGAACTTCTTTTTTTTAATATTTTTAAGTTGTTGATGGATCTCTTTTATTCATTTATTATTTATATGTGGGGCTGAGAATTGAACCCAATGCCTCATGCATGCTAGGCAAGCGCTCTACCACTGAGCTACAGCCCCAGCCCCATTTTTTGAACTTCTTTATTCTTGTTCTGGCATCTGGAGCCTCATGGGGATACACACTCCTGGGTTCTTCCTAGAAGTAACAAATAACTTTCCTTCAAGCCCACTTTGATATGCAAACTAGCTGGTCCAGACCAGACCCAGCTCCTTTTTTCAGACTCCTGCAATCCAGGCCCTAAATCATTCCAGGACCAAGCACTGGACAACCAGGGTCCAGCCCTAGAGCCCAGGGCCTGACAGAATCATTAGGACTCTACAACCTTAAGCCTGCTCATTGGGTACCACCTTCCCCATTCCTTCCTACAGGAACCTCAACCAAGGATTCTGCCTGTACTCTCCCCTTGTTCTAGTCACCTGTTTTGCTGCTATAAAACTAAAAGCCCCTGCAAGAACCATTTTAGTGGAGGACAAGTTTATTTGGGGGCTCATGGTTTCAGAGGTCTTTGTTCATAGACAGCTGGCTTCGTTCCTCAGGGTTCGAGGTGAGGCTGAGCATCATGTTGGAAAAGTGTGGTGGAGGGAAGCCACTCAAGACATCACATCAGAAAGCAGAGACTAAGCTCAGTTTACTAAATATATACCCCAAAGGCATGCCCCCAATGACCTACCTCCTGTAGCCACACCCTACCAGCCTGCAGTTATGACTCAGTTTATCCCTGTCAGGGGATTGATTCACTGGTTGAGTTAAGGCTCTCATAACCCAGTCATTTCACCTCTAACCCTTCTTGCGTTGTCTCACACATGATCTTTGGGGGGAACACCTTCTATCTATACCATAATACCCCTCAGTCTCTTTGTCTCCTGACCAGTGTGGGGCTTCCTCAGGTGGACGGCATGGTGTGCCATTGCAACTGACTTTGAGGAGCCATGAGTGGAAGCTTCTTCATGACAGTCGCTTGCATGTCAGTGTGTCTCACTGTATATCCACAGAGCACCTTCTAACCATCAGGCAAAAGGCCGTGGCAGTGCGTGGAGGGCCCTTTAGGAGGAATGTCTACAGGTGCCATGAGTGACGAAGGGAGGTGGAGATGGGGAGATGAGTGCAAGGCTCTGTGGTGGCCTAGGGCCACGCTCTGTGCTGCCTGAGCGGAAAGGGGACAATAGGTGCTAAAAAGACTAGCATAAAATTTCATTTGTGTTGCAAATGGACAACTCGTGTGTCTGAAATGGTTTGCAAATAAGGCAGTTTTTGCCTTATGAATAAGCAACTTCTCTGCTTCATTCAGTGGTTTCTCTGATGACAGCAAAATCTTCTTTCCTTGCCTTTTAGACCTAATAAATGTCCTTTTGTGCTGAGGCTGAAAACCAAGTTAACATGTCAGGGAAGATTTCCAGAGTGAAGATTTATCATAGCCATTACTTCCTTCAACTTCACATTTCCAGCAGTCTGTTCAGCACCTGTTGTTCAGTGATACCAGGGTTATTAAGGGTGTCACTTGAAATATGTTTTTCTATTTTTAAAGATTAGGGAATAACTGATTAGCTAGAATTTAATCATTTTATTAGTTGCAGAACTTTTCAGAGCCTTTAATCTTTTAATGGGACTCCTTTCATGGAGAACACAGTATTTGCTATTTTGCTAACTCATTTGCTCATAGAACCTTTTTTCCTGAGTGTCTTATGGATCTGTTTTTTTCATGGAACACATTTTAGGAAATGCCACTGTGACCTAACAGTCTGATGCACAACACTGGTGACAATCAAGGTTTTCTGTGGGTGGTGTTGATTGTTCTCCTGAAGCTTATAAGTAGAACAGGACACAATTTTTAGATCAGTTTGCCATGGCTCTGGTTTGCTTTTAGTCAGTTGAGTAAAAAACTAAAAAGTCATGACTTGTCGTCCCCCCGCCCATGTCACCTACACAGTGCTGTCATCCTGGGGAATGACTCAGCACTTGAAAATGGTGGTTAGTGCTCATCCTCCTGATGATGAATGATGTTCTTTGATTTACAAAGATGAGGCTTAAAATACCAGCCTTCTTAAAAATAGCCTCCCTCCCCGGGCTGCCTCCTTTCCTTGAAGATCAGCTTCCCCATGTCCAGTCTTCCGTGCTCTGTTGAGGTGCTTCAGGAGTGGGGAAGCAGGGAGTCTGGAAGAGTGGACTCGCTCACTTGGCTAAGTGACTTCCTTTTGCTTCTTCCAGCTCTACATTGATGAATCTTTCTCTGTCAGTAAAACATATTCTAGAATTTCCTTAAATCAATGTGATCTTCAAATAAGCTTATGACCCCCAATTTTTAGGATCAAACTCAAGCAGAATTTGTCTCCAGTACAAGATCTTAGAGGATCTTCAAAGGAGAGAGCTGGATGCTATATATAGTTACATTATTTTTATTGGTTATTTTAATTTATATGTAGTTGATGTGTAGTGGCTATAGCCAGCTATCAAGATGCCCTAAAACAGGGAACTTATTTATATTTTTATTTTTTAGGGGTACTGGGAATTGAATTCAGGGCACTTGACTACTGAGCCACATCCCCCGTCCTATTTTGTATTTTATTTAGAGACAGGATCTCACTGAGTTGCTTAGTGCCTAGCTGTTGCTGAGACTGGCTTTGAACTTGGGATCCTCTTGCCTCAGCCTCTTGAGCTGCTAGGATTACAGGTGTGTGCCACCACGCCCAGCAGGAATTTATTTTTAAGCAAAAAGTTATAAAAATTTTAAAGCAAGTGTTAGAGTTTGTATGTGTGTGTGAGCATGTGAATGAATCTATCGATTGCAGAACTTTTCAGAGCCTTTAATATTTTAATGGGACTAAGTTGAAAGAATCTGATGAGCATAGTTTTTTGTATGTTTGCTTTTGATTTTTGTACACATCATTTTTGCAAATTTTATGCCTAAATACTTAGTCCCTGGTTTTTGTTAATTTTTATAGTATCTTTTATTTGTTGCACAGATGACATATTTTTGTATTTGTTATGAAAAGTAGTAAGAAAAAAAGCCATGAATCTACTACATGAATTCAGACCAAAACACCAATAATTGTGTTGATGCCACTTATATACTTTTCCCAAATCCAGTCTCCTTCCCTTTCCAAGGGATAATATTTAAAATTTGGCGTTTATAATTCTCTTGCTTTCTTTTTTAAAACTTTAATTGGTGCATTGTAGTTATATATTATGGTGGGATTTGTTGTTACATAATTGCTCAGGCACATGATTTAACAATGTAATTTGGACAATTTCATTTCCTAGTACTTCTCTTTTTTCTGTCCTCTGCCCTTCCCTGGTTCTCTTCCTCTATCCTATTGGTCTCCCTTAGGTTTTCATGAGCCCCCTCCCAACCCCACTTTTTTCTGTAGCTTCCACGTATGAGAGATGATATTATGATCCTTGACTTTCTGAGTGTGGCTTACTTTGCCTGTCAGTTCTCTGAAGTTCCGTCTACTTTCCTGCAAATGACATAATTTAATTCTTCCCTTTGATTGAATGCAACTCCATTGTATATATATACCACATTTCTTTATTCATACATCTGTTGATGGACATCCAGGCTGGTTCAGTAGTTTGGCTATTCTGAGTCATACTGCCATAAACAGGGGTATGCATGTGTTGCTGTAGCATGCTGATGGCAATTCTTGCTTTCTTTTCGGTTTTCTACATATGTATTTATCCCTTTACAATATGTTGTTTAATGGTGTTTGGTTTTGAGCTTTATGAAAATAGTTTTATTTAAGTAGTCTTTTTATTTTCTACTCAATATTATACTTCTAAGATTTCACCCACGTTGTTTTGGGTAAATTTTATTTCATCTTTTTTTATTACTGTATGACATGTCACTACATAAATATATTCCAACTTCTTCATTTTCTTTATGGCTATTTTTTTGAATGCAGATTCCAACCCATTAGTGATAGTGAATTTTCAACTTCATGAGCTCAGTAGAAAATATCAGTGTGTATCAAACATAGAAAGAAGAAGGATTGTTTTTTAAAAGGCATTTCATTTGGATACTGAGTTTCAGGGTTAACTGGACTGGAGTCGACACATTGTTTCTATGATGCTTTTGTTAGCAATCTTTACTTCCAGTTGCCTTCTCTGGCCCTTCTCATCCCTGCTTGTCCTTACCCTTTTAACGCTGTCAGATGTCTCCATTTTTGCCAAAATGATAGGTGTAAAATGGTGTTTCTTTGTGGTTTTAATTTGTATGATCCTGATCACTAACAAAGTTGGACCAAGTTTTCATACATTTTTTAATCATTACAATTTTTTTTTTTTAAAGTGCTAGTCTTGATCCCATTTTTCCATAGAGTTGATCTTTTTCTTCTTGACTTGAAGGAATTCTTGATACAGTCTGAATATTAATTCTTTGATGGTGATTTTTTTACATGAATATTTTTCTAGTGTTGGGCTTCTTTTTACATGTTTTAAAAAAGCCATTGTAACAGGAATTAATTTTAATGTGAACATGTTAGTCCTTTAGAATTAGTCTTTGTTTTCAAAAGTGTAATCTCATGGTCAGAAATATAAGATACTTAATATTTTTTCCTAAACGTTTTAATGTTGTGCCTTTTTTTGTTTAGTTTCAATTCATTAGGACTTGACATTTATGCATGATGTTGAGTAGAAACCCTATTCCCTGCACCCCCTCCACTATATGAAGAATTTGCCCAGCACTGCTTATTAAATAAAATAACCCTTTTCTCTTTCCTTGCTAGCGAATGTTTCTGATTATAGGTGACACCCTGCAGTCTGTGGTGTCCTACCTCTGAGTGGCTCTGTTTCTAGTGTTCTTTGTTCCAGTGGTCATGGACATAATTACTGTGACTTTAACAAATGTTGGTATCTGATAGTGAAGATTCCTTAGCTACTTCTTCTCAAAGATGATTGTGATTTTTCTTAAGCTTTCTTTTGCATTTTCATATAAATTGTTAGGCTTAGCTTGTTAAATTATTTTATTAAATTGTTAAAATTTTCAGTTGAAGTCTCATTAATATGAACTGGCATCTTGACAACATTAATTATACTCATTCACAAATACAGTGTATTTCTCTATTTATTTGCCTGGATTAAAAATATCTTTTACCAACTTTTAAATTTTTCTTCCATAAAACTATTGCCCATGTTTTATTAAATTTATTCTCATTTCCTTGCTGCATTAAATTATTTTTTTCCACATTTTTTATTGGTGCATTATAGTTGGACATAGTGATGGGGTTTATTGTTACATATTTGTACATGCACACAATGTAACAATATAATTTGACCAATATCACTCCCTAGCACTCCCCACCTCCTGCCCTACCTCCCACCCCTTGGTCCCTTTCCTCCGCTCTGATTTTTTAGGAGACCCATCCCCACCTTTGTTTTTCTTTTTATTCTCTAGCTTCTGCAGAGGAGAGAAAACATAGGGCCCTTAACCTTCTGATTTTGACTTATGAAATTACTTTTTAAATTGGATATTCTTAGTATTTAGTGGCTACATTAATTTTGTTTATTAATCTTGTATCTAATCAGCCTTTCTAAACTTTATAATGATTTCAGTAAATTACTTTGGATTTACTTTGTAGTTGAACATAATCTTCATATTATGTTATTTTAGGTTTTCCTTTTCATTTTAAAACCTTTCATTTCAGTTGTTTATTGAACTGAAAAGACAATAATAATAGGAATCCTTGTTTTATTCTTGATTTAAAGCAAATGTTTTCATTAAGAATAACGTTTACAGGCATTCTTAAAAAATCAAGTTATGGATTTTTCTCTTTTTTTTGAGTTTTTCGTGAACATGCTTTGAATTTTATTAATTGTATCTTCGAGAAAGTCTTGTTTTTGTCATTTGGCAATGTGATGAATTACACTTTTAGACTTCTAAAATTAACCATTCTTGCATTCTAGCAATTAATCTAACTTGTTCAAAATGTGATATTTTGTCTAGAAGATTTGTATTCTTGTTAATATATGTGACTGATCTTTAATTTTTTTGCTTTTTTTTTTTGGTACTAGGGATTGAACTCAGGGATACTCGTCTGCTGAGCCACATCCCCAGCCTTATTTTGTGTTTTATGTAGAGACAGGGTCTCACTGAGTTGCTTAGTGCCTCGTCTTTGCTGAGGCTGGCTTTGAACTCGCGAGTCTTCTGTTTCACTCTCCCAAAGTGCTGGGATTACAGGCGTGCACCACCACGCCCGACTGATCTTTAATTTTCTTTACATTGTCCTTTTCTAGTTTTGGTGTCAAGTGATACATGTGTCTTAACATGAATTTAAGAGTTTGATAAGGAGGTGGAGGGTTCAGCTCTGTGGTAGAGCACATGTCTAGCATGGAAGCCCTGGGTTCCATCCCCAACAGTGCAAGGGGGGAAAGAAATTGAACCAAAAAAAACTAAGTACTTGATATTTCTTCTCAAAGTCTATTTCTATTAGAGATATTTTGGCATATATTTTCTTCTGTCTTCAGATTTATTGAGTTTTTTGGTCTTTGATACATCCTTTATTGTTAGCATAGAGCTAGATTTTTTTCTAAGCTGTCCATCTCTAGTTTCTAACTGGAATATTTAGTCCATGTGTATTTTATGATGCATTTAAACTTGTGTCTACATTTTACTTTGTGCTCTCCCTATGTTACTTTGCCCACCACTGTTTTTCTTTTTGTTTTAATTATTAAGGTCTTCATTAGTTTGTCTCTGTCAGTTTGACAGATGTATACTCTATTTGTTCTTGTAGTAGTACCTTTGCATGTTTATCATGTTTTAGCTTCACGAAAGCAGTTATTATTTTATAAGAACAAACACTAGGAGCTTAGAATGCTTTACCCCAAGCACTTTCCCTCCTGGACTTGCATGACATTGTTGTCTAATAATCTTAGTTCTATCTTTAAAAGATTTTTTAATTTACTTTTAAAAATGACATAAAGTAAGATTTACTCTTTTGATAGATGTCTTTGAGTTTCAGCATGTATATAGGTCTGTGTAACCACTGCCACAAACGGAATATAGGATGCTTTCCTCTTTCCTCCGGGTCATAGTCAAACCCTGCCCTGCTCCCCGGCTCCCAATCCACATCACTTGCTGCTCCCTTTTCCTTGCCTGTGGCTTGGATTTTCCAGAATGGCATATTGATGGGGTCATTATGCACCTGGCCTCTTGGAACTGTCTCTTATGTGCCAAGCATGCAGGTGGTGTGGCTGCATGTCACTGTGATTGTCCCTATTCTGTTCCTAGTTTCTGCAGAACGGTGTTCTTGCTGCACCTAGAGCTTATACTGTGTGCAGCGCGTCAACTTGCTCTCCTGTTGGGGCACACATGGCTTGCTTCCAGATTGTCAGAATTGCAAGTCAAGTTGTACAAGCATGCATAAGTGTTTAGGAGTGTGTGGATTTTTTAAAACATAAAGTTTGCATTGCTCTCAAATAGCTTTGCTGGGTCATATAGCAAGTGAACATGTGTTCAGGGCTTCAAGGAACTTCGATACTGCATTCCACAGTGGCCATACCAGTTTGCAGAGCTCAAGCCCCATTGGTTGTACTTGCTGTTATTCCACATTCTCCAGGACTTGATATGGCCAGAGGGCTGTGTGTGTGTGTGTGTGTGTGTGTGTGGCCATTCTGACACTTGTATCTCATTTTGGTATTAATCGACACTCTCTTAATGGACTATAAGCTTCTTGTCTTATGGTCATTTGCCATTAATATATTTTCCTTTGTAGAGTTTCTGGGTTGTTTTATTTTTTTACTATTTTAATGGAATTTTTGTCTTTTTACTGAGTTTGAGAGCTCTTTTATTAGATACAATTTTTTTTTTTCAGATTTGTGATGTGCAAGTATTTTCTTTTTGTGGGTCATCTTTTCATCTTTTAACAGTATCTTTCACATAGCAAAAGTTCTTCCATTTAAAGAAGTCTAATATGTTGTTTTTTTCTTTTATGAATCATGGTTTTGATGGTATAGTTAAGAATCGAGTGCCTCAACCAAGGTCAAAGATATTTTTCCTGTGTTTTCTTTAAAAAATTTTATAATTTCAAGTTTTTTATTGAAGCCCTTCATCTATTTATGAATTAATTGCTATGTAATACAAAGAAGGGTCCAGAGTGCATACCTTTTTTTGCATATTATTGCGTTCCATTGCTGTTCTTTAGATGCTTCTTCCACCAGAGCCGCCTTTGCCCGCATCAAGATTAGTTGGTCCCTTGTCTAGGCCTGTTTCTAGACTCTTCATTTATTCCTATTGATTCAGGTTTCTGTCGTTTTGCCAACACAATACTCTTGATTATTTAATTTTATAGTAGTTCTTAAAATTAGATCATGTAAGACCTACAGCTTTATTTTTCTTTCTAGAAGTAGTTTCAGTTCTTTTGCTTCCTTTGTACTTTAGTATCAATATTTGAGGTGGTTGTCTGTATCTATAGGTCTTGTTAACTCTGATTGGAATTGTGTTTTATCTGGCCATTTTGGGGAAAATTGCCATCTTTCCTTGGTTGAGTTTTCTAGCCCACAGACTCGGTATGTCTCTCCATTTACTTAGATCTTCTGTGATTTCTTTCACATGAATTTGTAGTTTTCCACTTGCAGGTTCTGTGTTTTGATGGATTTATACCTGAGCACTTTATTTTTTGTAAGCAATTGCCAGTGCTTTTTATTTTTATTTATTTATTTATTTTGGTATGTGAGGAAGGTACCAGGGATTGAACCCAGGGGTGCTCAACTCCTGACCCTCATCCCCAGCCCCCCCGCTTTAAAAATATGTTTCTTAGTTTTAGATGGATATAACACCTTTATTTATTTTAATGTGGTGCTGAGAATTGAACCCAGTGCCTCACATGTGCTAGACAAGCGCTCTGCCACTGAGCCACAACCCCAGCCCCCCCGCCCCCCGCAGCCCTTTTTATACATTTATTTTTTGAGACAGGGTCTTGCTAAGTTGCTGAGAGTGGCTTTGAACTCGCAATTCTCCTGCCTCGGCCTCCCAAGCTGGCCAGTGCTGTTTTTAACAACTTTAACATTCATGTGCTTTTTACTAGTATGTAGAGATTCAGTTAATTTTTGTATATTTATCTGGTGTCATGAAATCTTGCTGAACTCATTTCTTCTAGGAAATTTTTTTGTGGGTTTCTTGACATTTCCAGTCATGTCATCTGTGGACAGGGACCTCACACCTGGTGGCCAGACCTTGGAGGGAGGTGGCTTTTGCCTTAGTTATCAGGACTCAGTATGGCCCCTGTGCTTGTTGTTTACTGATCCCTTCTCTACTGCTTTTTCTTGCTTATTTGGGATTTCTACTGCTTTTTCTTGCTTATTTGGGAGAGGCCAAGGTATATGATTGTGGAAACCTATTTAATTCTGTTAGTAAAAAATAAAAAAATAAAAAAAAACCCATGTGTATGGGAACAAAAGAAGTATGTTTGTTGTCCTTAATCCAGGTCCCATTTTTAGCTGGAAACTTGAGAGTATTTTGTTTGCTGTATTTGCTGGTATGCTGGTTATTTAAGATTCCCAGTAAGTGCTAGAGTTGCCTCTGTACACTCTTCTTAGGAGTTTCTGCTACTAATATCTCTGTTTCTCTAGCATTGCTGTAAGAGAAGAAAGTGGGAAATAATTGTGAGATTGTGGGTTTTTTAAAATTGAATTAAATTTAATTTTACTGAGATATTTCTTGATTTTCTCTCTAGGGCTGAAAAGACTGAAGTCCTGAGTGAAGACCTTCTTCAGGTAAGGTTGTCACTGGCCGTGGGTCATGGACACTAGAGATGCTTTCCCTTCTAGAACTAAACCATTCCCTGTGTTTTTTTCCACTTCTCTCTCTGTTCCTCATACGAACTGGAGATATCATGTTTTGTCTTATATGAAAATGTTTTACATTTTGAATACAGTTGGCCCTCTAGACACACAAGTCCACATCTGTAGATTCAAGCAACTATAGATCCAAAATATTGGAAACAGAGCTGGGGATATAGTGGTAGAGTACTTTCCTAGCATGTATGAGTCCTGGGTTCAATTCTCAGCACTGCAAAAAAAAAAAAAAAGAATATATATATATATATATTCTTTTATATATATATATATATATACACACACACACACACACACACAATTCTCAGCACTGCAAAAAAATATATATATATATACACACACACACACACAGATAAATAAATTGAATTACATTGGAAAACACATTCTGTCAGTACTGAACACATACAGAACACTTTTTCTTGTCATTATTTCCTAAACAATGCAACATAACAATTATGTGTATAAGATTTATATTGGTTAGGTTTTTAAAGTAACCTATAGATGATTTAGAATATATATGAGGATGTGTGTAAGCTATGTGCCATTTTATACAAGGGACATGAGCATTCATGGATCTTGTGTCCATGGGTGGTCCTGGGACACATCCCCTGCAGACATAGAGGGACAACTCTTTTGATTTAGGTAAGGTCCTCAAGGAGAGGTTTAGAGTCTCTGTTAGTAGGAAAGCCCGAGAGCCTGTGATTGCTTCTCCTCCAGCTCTCCAGCATCAGGTATTGCCTTCCTGGAAGTCCTTGCCTCTGTGAAAACATAATCATAACTGCCCAGACTGTCAACCCCACTTCTCCCAACCCTGCCTGCACCCGTGACACCTCCCCTGTCTGTCTGCAGGTGGAGAAGCGCCTGGAGCTGGTGAAGCAAGTGTCCCACAGCACCCACAAGAAGCTCACCGCGTGTCTACAGGGCCAGCAAGGGGCCGAGGCTGACAAGCGCTCTGTAAGTGGCTTCTGCTGAGCCCCAGCAGCTTAAAACTTGCCTCCTGAAGGCAAGGGTCCCACTCCTGGGGCCTCATTTCTTGTGGCTGTTTGTGAAGCCATATATGTATCTATGAATCAACCAAGCACACTTAGCTTCTTGTTTCTGCAGAGTGAGGACCTTTCCCACAGTTCTTGTTCCTTAGCCCTGGTGGAAGCATCACCCATTCCTCATGGAAGGTGAGGTCCCTTTCATCCTCCCCAGGGGAGGACCACCAGGAGAATGGCAGGGGCATGCTTAAAATCTCACCTGCAGGGAAACTTTATCCTTGATGGACATCTTTCTCCTGAGTCAGCTCATTTCTAGAGTCCATTAGCTTCAATAGTATCTTATGATTGCATAGGAAAAAATTATACCATGGTTTTAGAGGTTACAAGTGACCTATAAAGGCCCTTGGAAACTCTTTTCACTGTAATGAGACAATAAAGAGAGTCTACTTAATAAAGCTACTCTAATGTCTTTGTTTATAACCTACATCAGTAATAACAAGCATTGTGTGATGTTCCATTTCACAGTCCTTGCTGTAAACCATCTTTACAGTCTCACTTCCCTCTTGACCTCAACTCCCTCACTTCCACTGAAAAGATATTGTTAGACATTCACTTGGTTTTATTACAAGAGATTTGTAAGCTAGGAGGACTTTTTCTCCTGTCTTGAGTGTGCAGTCTACATGTTTTGCGTCTGTTGGATTTATTTGTTTTTTTGACCTAAAGTTATTGTTGACTTCTGCTTATTGTGGTCTCCCTGATCCCCTTAACTGTTGTCAGTTTCGTCTCTATTGATTGTCATGTAAAGCACCCTCTGCTTCCTCTTGTCTCCTGCTGAAGTGCAGACACTGCTCTGTTAACTTTATCACTTATTTCTTTTCTCACTCCAGCCTTGATTTCTTCTTTCTTAATAATACAGGTGAGGCTGGGGCTGTAGCTCAGTGGTAGAGCGCTTGCCTAGCATGCGTGAGGCACTGGGTTCGATCCTCAGCACCACATATAAATAATAAATGAATAAAGATCCATAAACAACTGAAAAAATTAAAAAAAAAATAATACAGGTGAGCATCCCTTATCCAAAATGCTTGATCCAGAAGTGTTTTGGATTTCAGATTTTTTTTTCTTTCTTTTTGGTACTGGGGACTGAATCTAAGGGTGCTCAACCACTGAGCACATCCTCAGTCCTTTTTTGTATTTTATTTAGAGACAGAGTCTCACTGAGTTACTTAGGACCTTCCTAAGTTGCTGAGGCTGGCTTTGAACTTGCGATCCTCCTCCCTCAGCCTCCCTGAGCTGCTGGGATTACAGGCATGTGCCACCATGCCTGGCCTGGATTTCAGATTTTTCAATATTTGCATGTACATAATGAGATATCTTCAGGATAGATTACAGGTCTGAACACAGAATTCTTAGCAGGGGGACCTGTGATTGTTGTTGACAGGCCCTGAAGGCTGTAGCCACATATGTGCAGTGTTGAGTTTGTAAACTGAACACCTGTGTGGTTGACCTAGAAGAAGTTTGCGGTGGAAGGAGATGCTCAAGCATGCAGAGATCAGGGATTTCACTGTACAGATTTTAACTGATCCTTTCAGTGATTTCTTGGGCTGATCAGTCTTTCTCATCATATGACTGAGTGAATAAATGTTCTAAAAGGCAAAGAGCCATTTAAAGTTTAAAATATTTAATTATTTTTAAAGTTAAAAGTATTTAGCACTCATAAGAAATTCCAAATCTTTGACTCAATAAATTTTTTTTCCTAAAGTAGCATATCAGAAGATTTAGTAGGAAACATGACACTTATGAATTGCCTCAGATACTGGAATATGAGCTCAGCTCTTTGTGATGTTTAGGTAGGGAGCTGTGTCAAGATCTAAGGAATAAAAGGAAGAAGGATAAAAAGAGGGGAAATAAAAAAAATACGTAAAAGGGATCAGTAAAAGGTCTGGGGGAGAAATGAATGACTGAATACTGGCCAGGGAAGTGGGGTGTTAAGCACAGTTCAGGAGATGGACAGTCACAGGGGGAAAGATGCCGGCTGACATGAGCAGGGGGTCAGCACCTCTCAGTTCTACAGTAGTCACGGCATCTTGGGATGAGGAAGGACTGGATATTCATGCAGTTCTGTGCTGACTGAGATGCATGTGAATCGTTGCTTCCTGTTATTTCTCTTAACAAGCTCATCAGCTCTTCAGTAGTTGAGTTATAATTTCCAACATTCAAACTTTTATCATACTGCTTTAGAAGTTTGGTGCTGAAAGTTATGGCTAGTTGCGAGATGGGAGTAGGGGCGGGGGAAGTTGCCACTCTTCTGTCACTCTCTCAGCAACCAGAAAGTGCATCATCATTCTTGGATATTGAGTTAGTAGACCAGATTCCCTATGTAGGATGGAGAACAGAAAGGATATGAATTAGGTTTTCATTTTGCCTCAGTCCAAGCTAATAATTGGTTAGTTTATAGGTTCTTAAGACTCTCAGTATAATGAAGATGTTTTAAGTCCTTGCATGTTTTATAAGGAGGTCGTGTCCAATAATCTGCCAGCATGTCAAAGTGTCTCTCCACCTTATTTAAGGAATATTAGAAAGTAGCTGTGTCACATATTCAGGTCAGGGCTTCGTGCTAGGAAGAGGGGCTCATGGGAATACACTGGTAGTTTTCCACCAGCAAGTGGCTGTTAAAGGCAAGGATGGCAGCATGAAGATGGTACAAATGCTTCCAGGACAGGGCCAGTGTGTGCTGAGTCCCCAGAGGCAGTAAGGAATCTGACCTTCTTTTTTGTCCTTTTAGTACTGGGGATTAAACTACTGAGATATATCCCCAGAATATTTTATTTTTTATTTTGAGACAAGGTCTTGCTAAGTTGCCCAGGCTGGCACCCAACTTGCCATCCTCTTGCCTCAGCTTCCTGTCACTGGGATTATAGGCCTGTGCCACTGCATCTGGCAGGAGTGTGATATCCTAAAGAAACATAAAGGTGGCCAAAACAAACAGATCATAAAGAAGAGGAGGACAGTGTCATGAGATAGGACCACAGGGGACTGGATTATGCTTTCTAGGCCACGTGAAGATTTGGATCAGTGGAAAGCAAAAGTTTTATTAAGGAGTGATGTGATCAGATTCATGGATGAATCTGTGAGCAGTGAATGAGTGGGATGGGGGCCATGGCAGAAGTGAGAGCCAGTTAGACAAATATGGGAAAGATCTAGGCGAGAGAGGTGGGAACAGGGAAGGTGGAGAGAGATCAGCTCACCTGCTAGGTGCTGGAAGTAGAAAATTCAGACCTGGTAATTGAATGGGTATGGAGGTACAGCAAGAGAGGAGGGAATTCATGGGCTTTGGCTTGAGAGACTAGTGAATCCATGATGTTGAGATCACCCAGCATGGAAAACATAAGGAGAGATGACAACTGGCCTTTGAGTCCAAAGCCCCAGGAACTGTGGCTTTTCAACCTCTACCAGAAGGATCAAGCGAAGGTCCGCCTACTTGCTCAAATGTAAATCCCACACATGACCCTTTACTCTTCCTTATTTATGTCCACAGTCAGGCTTCCAATAAATCCTGCTGACCTTTCTTCCAGAGAGTTTCTGTTTCATTTTAGTGTATGCCACCCTTGTCTGGGCAACTGTTATTATACAGTTCTTCCGGGTCTTCCACTCCAATCCCTCACCTCCTCCTTTGTGTTCTGTCCTCTACAACAGCCCATGAATATTTAAAATGGAAATCAGATCCTATCACTCTCTTGCCTAAATCCCACCAAAAATTCCCACTATAGAATAAAATCCGAACTCCTTGCTTGGATCCTAGTTATGTCTTTACCTGCATTCCTATAGCTCAGCTCTTGCTCCCTTCCCTGCCAGTCATCCTTCTCTCACTGTACAGATGTGTTACTGAACCCACTGAGCCGCATCCCTCTCAGAGCCTTCGTGCTTGCTCTAGTCTCTATGGAATGCTCTGACCCAGAAGTTCAGGCGAGCAACTTTTTATTGTTCAATTCTTTGCTCAGATGTCACCTTCCCAGCAAAGCTTTTTCCAGCCACATTTTGGCTCCTTCTCTTCCTCCATCCCACCACCCAATATTATCATCTTCTTCATAGCACATATTAGCATCTGAAATCCCTGTGATCGCTGATTTCTATCACTGATGTGTGAGCTCCATGGGAGCAGAGATCTTGATCTCTATTAGCTATATTCTCAGTGCCTAAAACAGAGCCTGCCACATGGTAGGCAGTGATAAAAATAGACCTGGGCCATGAATGGATGGCCCATGAGTAGTTTAGGCACAGAACCTGCCTAACAAGTGCCTAACCAATTTGAACTCTTCTTATTCTGTAACAGGCCATTTAGCAGGACAGCTCCGAGGTGATCTCTGGATCTGGCCACCTAAGGGCAAAGCTCAGTTCTCTACTGCTTCCTAATTTTGCCCGACCTTGAACAAGTTAATTACTTCATAAGCTTAGTTTATTCATTTCAAAAATGGTAATAGCCATAGTGATTGCCCAGTAGGGCTGTTTGACAGTTCAGGAGGTATGACTATAAATGCCTGGTACAATGTTTAAATGTATATTAAAGAGATACAAGGCACTGGCTGCTGTTGGTACAGCCCACTGTTAGGCTCAGGTGGCCATGGAGAACTAGTGAGCCCTGAGCAACTGTCCTGGGCTAAGTCTTTTGGGAGTTATGTCATAAAAGTGCCTGTTGCCTGGGTTTGGAATTAGAGGACAGTTGAAAGCAGTTTTTGGAGATAAAGGTTAAGAGAGTATGAATGTGTGTTTGGGGAACAGAATAGATACCAGAATGAGATGTTTTGCTTGGGTCATCCTTGAAACCGCTTTGCTTATGCCCAAGATAATGTTAAAGAGAATGGTTATCTCAGACTTGTCAGACTGATACATCCAAACCCTGGGACTTTCTTCTATCTTTCCTTCTCTTATTCTTAAGGTTCTATTCTATCTGAACTCTAGAGGCAGGGAAAAAGTTATTTTTAATACGTTCTGTTTGACCCTGAAAATCACTGGCCAACATGAAGTTTGCTAAGATGTTCAGTAAGTGTTCATCAAGGATTGGTGGCAGCTCTCTCAGTGTGGATCCTTGGCAGGAAAAGGAAACAGATTCCAGCAGCTCTTGTAGATCTTTGGGTGATTTTAATCCTTTGGATGTCCTTCCTCATGAAGTGGGGGAGGGGTGAGCAAAGGATGGAGAGAGAGAAATAATACCTCAGAGATGGGCAGTCAGTGGGTTATATGAGAATGCTACAGTGCCTGACTTCTCTTGAGCCCTCAAGTGACTCTTTTACTGTAGGCTTTTAGAAACAGAAATCATTAGTAGTCTGTTGGGGGTTGTAGTCCATTAACATTGTATCTCCTGCCTCTGATTATGGATGGCCCTATCCCTTGTCATGAAGGTACAACATCATTTGTTTCTTTCTTTTGTCATTTGGTGGCTTCCTTCCAATCTCCTGTTATTAAAGCATCTATACCAATAAAAACTATGATTTATGCTGATTTTTACCCACTTGACCCTCTTTTTCCCACCCTTGGAATGGACTCCAAGCCCTCAAATTTACCTCAAACATCTCTCCTAGAGGCAGTTACACCATTGGTAGAGGACTTGAGTAGATACATTGTCCTCTTCTTTCAATGATCTGTGTAGCCATTAAAGCACAAAAACAAGAGTAAGACGGCTCTCTACATAATGATAGGAAATGATATGAAGATATCTCTTTATGAAAAGGAAGCCCAGGTACAGAGGGGTATACATAATGGGCTAACATTTGTGGGAAAATATCCAATAAAGATCCAATAAAAATGTATCCAATAAAAACGGATACATACACACACAAAATTGGATCTTCTTAGAATATTGGTAGAAGGATACATAAAAGTCTGATCAGTATCATGGTGTCTGGTGAACGGAGTTAGGTGGATTATCTGACTAGAACAACTTAGAGGAGGGAGAGAATTTTGGCTTATGGTCAGAGGTTCAGGCCATGGTCTGCCAACTCGATTGCTCTGGGCCTGAGGTGAGACCGAATATAATGGCAAAAGGGAATGGTGGAGGAAAGCTGCTCAGTTCATGGCAGCCAGGAAGCTGAGAGAGGGAAGAGACGAGGCTTCAGGGACGTCGCACCCTTCCAGGGCACACCTCCAGTGACCCACTTCTTGTAGCCACACCCACCTGCCTGCAGTTACCACTCATTCAGTGCCTTCACATCAGGAAGAACTGATTAGGTTACCCCTCTCATGATCTATTCATTTCACTTCCTGCAATAGCACAAGAACCTTTGGAGGATACCTCCTATCCCAACGATGATACATACACTTCTGTTTCCTACTCAGAAATTCATTTATTTGATATAGAGAGATAAATAGATAAGACAGAGAAAGCGAAAGAGAAAGATTATTCTCTGTTAAAATCTTGAGAATTAAAAAGCAATTGGAACAGAAATCATTATATAACACTTGGTCACTTAATGCTATCCTTTTTGTCAAATAAGAGCAGCAAACAGCAGTTTGGGTGTTCAGTGACTAGAAGGGATGTCACTGCAAACTTTTTTGGTCTGAATTTTATGTAACTGACACGTGGCCTGTTCCCTTGTCATTGGCCCTTCAAGACTCTGATCAACTTCAAGGTCCTTCAATGTCTTTATTCTGTTGATACTGACTTTCACACTTTGGCCACCTGTCATAGGCGGTTTTCTGCTCCACTCAGACTAGACCAATTAGACTAGTCTTTATTCATATTTTAAAAAACTCAACTCACCTACTGTTGTCTGTCTACTCCTAGGCTATCTGAAGTCTGCTTTACTCTGGGATAGGCAGAATCATCTCTTGCTGTTTGTCAAAATTTGAAGACACTCAGGAAACCTGAAGTCTTACCTTGAAGGCAGGTCATGGGGCTGTGAACGTTCATCTCAAATCAAAATGGCCTTTGTGTGACTGACCAGTGCCCTGAATGTACTGACATTCTGGTGGAGCATCTTCACTGATTGGTTTTTGGGATATTTGAGGAGCTTGGAAATCACACCAGGTTTCTCAGCCTCAGCACTCCTGAAATTTTGAGCCTAGTAGTTTTTTGATTAAGGTGCTGATTCTCAACCAGGGTGATTTTGCCTAGGGGCGTATATCTTATTACCTGCATCTCTGTGGCTCTGCTCCGGCCTCCTTCCCTGTCAGTCATCGTCCTCCAGCTGTGCCGGTGTGTTACTGAACATGCTGAGCTTTGTTCTTGTTCCACCTTCTGTATGGAATGCAGTATCTGGGGACATGGTTAGTTGTTACAATGTGAGAGATGCTGTTGGCTTTTGACGCTCAGAGGAGGATGGGCCATGCTAAAGTCCTTTAACAGCTTGCCTTTCCCTTCCCACATCATAAAATTTACCATTGTAGCTGGGTGTGGTGGCACAGGCCTGTAATCCCAGTGGCTCAGGAGGCTGAAGCAGGAGGATCATGACTTCAAAGCCAGCTTCAGCAACTCAGTGAGACTTTGTCTCTAGATAAAATATTTCAAAAAGGGATAGGGATGTGGCTCAGTGGTTAAGCACCACTGAGTTTAATCCCCAGTAACTCCCATCTCCTGCAAAAAAAACCCCCTAAAACCATTGTAAAGCGTACAAGTGATCTTAACAATAGTATACATACATTCTAGTTGCAGGTCATTCTCTCATCACCCCAAAAGGAAATCCTGTACCTTTCCCTGTAGCGCCTTGTAATCATGAATCTACTTTTTGTCAATATGAATTTGCTTATTGTGGATATTTCATATAAATAGGATCATCCAATATGTGTCTGCGTCTGGCATATTTCACTTAGCACAATGTTTTTCTTCAGGGTTCATCTATATTGTAGCATGTGTCAGGACTTTGTTCCTTTTTACAGCTGAATAATATTCCATGGTTTGAATAGACCACATTTTGTTATCCATTCCTCCATCTGTAGATGTTTGCATTGTTTCCACCTTTTGACTATTATTATAAACAATGCTGCTATTCACACATATATACGCATTTTTGTTTGCATGTCTGTTTTCACGTATTTGGGCAGTATACCCAGGAGTGGAACTGCTGTACCATAGGGTAATGTTATCTGGCCTATTGAGATACTACTAAGCTTTTCCACAGTGCTGTACCATTTTATATTTCCACTAGCCACACACTTCTCCATATGCTCACTAATGCTTATTGTCTATTCTTTAAAACATTAATATTGTTACATCCATGGTATCTCATGGTGACCTTGATTGCATTTCCCTGGTAGCTGATGAGGTTAAGCTTCTTCTCTTGTGCTTGTTGGCCACTTGCATATTGTCTTTGGAGGGTACCTTTATTTTGACTTTATTTACATTATAATTGTATGTGAACACTTTTTTCTCTTGATCATAATCTGCTTTGTTTATAAAGTGGGACTAATAGACTGTTTGAGAAACAGGTTGAGCTTTGGAAACTAATGCCTTGCTCAAGTCTCTGTTAACTCTGAGATGCTCTCCTTTTCCCCTGCTTGCTGTCTTACTTCATTTTACAATGTAGTGTGTAAACGTGAGGCTGATTTTCCAAAATGATACGTTTAATACAGTTTCAGTTTTCTGAGTTTTGACATCTCTTAGTGTATCCCATCATCATGTGCTATGGCTATTTTAGGTTTAAACATATTTACAAGTCAGTTTGTTTCTTAGCTAACATAAAGTCTAACACAGAGTATTTGACTTCTTGCCATTGTAGAGTAGAAGTGGGTGACTACTAGAAATAATTCTCATGGTGCTATTTGTTTCCTTTTCAGAAAAAGTTGCCTTTGACAACACTGGCTCAGTGTTTGATGGAAGGATCTGCTATCCTGGGAGATGACACACTTCTTGGGTAAGATATCACACTGTGTGGGTTTGTGCCAAGTCTAGGTAAGCCCCCATCGTTACAAAGGGGACTAGAACTCCTCAGGGAGCACCAAGCACACCTGAACTCTGGCCAAGGACTTGGATGGGAAAGGAGAAAATGTTGCCATGGAGAAATCAAAATCCTCTCAGCTGGAAAGTTACAGTGTTTGTACCGTGAGGCAAGTCCTGGGGGGAGAAATTAACATAAAACAGGTAAGGACAGTTAAAACTCCAGGCCTTCAGTCCAAGGAAGCGGCCACCTCTTAGTGTCTGATGTTAGAACTTAACACATACCCAGGAGAAGAACCGTTGCTGATGGTGAGCTCATGGTAAAGCACACTAAAAATAGTCTCCCCAGAGAGTTCCACAGATTCTCCTACAATCAGCACTATCAGTACCCTAAGGACCTAAAGTAACATGACATGTGGACTAATACATAAAATAATCACTTAAAGTGAAATTCTACATGAGCCAAAGACAAGGAAAATCCTTGACAAAAGAATTAAGTAATAGGAAGGGGGGAGAAAAAGAATGGGCAGAATTGAATAAAAACCTATGAATGAATGTCTTAAAATGGAAATTATGCTGATAATCTTAAAACTTAGTTGAAATTAACTGGAGATGTCACAAAGAAAGAACTGGTGAGCTTGGAGACAGACCCGAAGCTGATAGCTAGCAGGAGCACAGTGAACGACAGGAGATAGGGAATAGGCATAATTAGATGGAGAAGCGTAGGGGAGAGGGATGCACAGGCAGGGCATTGGGTCTGTAAGGAATTCCTGGAGAAGAACAAGGAATGAGGGAGGAGGAAGTTTGCAGCTGAATTTTGCTTTTCTAGGTTGAAAGAAAAACACAAGATTTAAAGAGCACAAAAAAATCCCAGTTGAGATCAATAAAAAGAAATTCACCCCTGGGCATATTGTAGTAAAACTCCAGGTTATAAACAAAACAGAGAGAAATTTAAAATCAGTCAGTGAAAGAAGATAATGACACATAAAAGAGCAATTAAATGGATAACAAACTATTCATCACCAAAATAAGTGCCAGGAGATAATGGAGGAATATCTTCAAGTATTGAAGGAAAATACAAGAAACCTGGAATTTTGTGATAAAGTAAACCATCATTCAAGGTACTAGGGAATGAGATTGAGCAAATTATGTTATGGGCATGTACACATATGGCATGATGAACCCCACTAGTATGTATAAGTATAATGCACCAATAAAAATAACAACAAAAATATTTTTAGAAAATAAAGGAAAAGTAAAGAAATTTTTGGTCAAAGATTTACTACTTGGATAGTCAACTAATTGCAAGAAAACTTCACTTGCATAGTTAAACCACTTCACTAGTTGAAGCTACTACTTGCATATTTTCATGGTGGAACCAGGTAAGGCTTTATGAAATAGATGATGTACAGAGGAAAGTTGGGAAGTGCAAGTAGCAAGGTATAATTTAAAACTTGGCGAACGTGTTATAGGGAAGGGGAAAATTCATTTTTCGCTCCAACTGTTTTAGGTTCTTTGGCTGGAGTTTTGCAAATTGGGTTGACCAAAGACAGATCAACAAGGGAAAAGCATATCCATTTTATTAATATTGTTATAGGCATCCTAGGTCAGAGGCCTGACTGTAGGGATCCCAACTGAGTGGGTCTAGCCATTCCCCTAAAAAGCCAAGTGGAAAAAGTCATGGTGAAAGTAGGAAAGGAAACTAACCAACATGGCCCCACTGGGAAGGCCAAGTGAGATCCAGCATCTCAGTGCTGTCCTCACTGTCTTTGGGTGGTCGACAGGAGCTTTAGGTCCTTTTTCCCTTGAAGGAAAAGAGAAATCTTTTTCCCTTGAGGGAAGAATTTTCACTGGCTCAGGATGCTTGTTTATCAGACCTGTGGTCTGAAAGGGGATGATGACTGGGGACTTCTAGGCACCAGTCCAGGGGTCTGAAATAGGGTGTTGCGAATCTTGTCTCAGTCCTCAAGGGGAACCAGACAGATTAGGTAAATTTAGAGCTAATAAACCTTGCAGTGCTACTTTTTAGATGAGCACTCCTTAAATGATTAACATGCAGATTACATGTAGAGCTGAGCAGGGATGTGACCCAAACTTAAAGTAAAAAAAAAGAGACACGTACAGAATGAAGGGAGAGATGCCCAGCTTTGTTCTGCTTTTACTTATTCATAGGGCGTCTTGTGCCTAAGTGTCACTGCTTTTAGCAAAGGCATCTTCTCTAAGTCCCCATTGTGATATGTGTAGCACGTACACATTGGAGAAGGCAGTGATGAGTGACACCGGAGTGGCTGGTACATGGGCTCATCTTCACAGGAGAACAGTAATTTTTGGAGAAATGACAAGATAAGGGAAAAGGAGTTTCTTGGATGAAAGATTGTAGGAGGGTAAATACATGAGGAATTAACGGAGTAAAAGGACTAGTTGGTGATGTCTGTTATGTGATTTTCTCTGGTTCCTTCGTGGGGCTAATTAGGGTCTAAAGTTGTTGACTGTAATTAACTTCTGTTGTTTCTGGTAGAGAGGTATGTTATTCAGTTTTCTGTCTCTCTGACAAAATACCTGAGATAATCCTTTTAAAAGAATGATGGAATTATTTTGGCTTACGGTGTTAGATGTTTCAGTACATGGTCAGCTGGCTCCATCACATTTGGGCCTATGATGAGATGGAACATGGTGGTGGGAGGAGCACATGGCTGAGCAAAGCTGCTTACTTCAAGATGGCCAGGAAGTAGAGAGAGAGGAAGACACTGGGGTCCCAATATCCTCTTCAAGAGCGTGCCCGAATGCGGTGGCACACACCTGTAATCCCAGAAGCTCTGGAGGCTGAGGCAGGAGAATGGCAAGTTCAAAGCTAGCCTTAGCAACTTAGTGAGGCCTTAAGCAACTTAGAAAGACCCTGCGCCAAAAAAATCAAAAAAGAAGTGCTAGGGTTGTGGCTCAGTGGTTAAGCACCCGAGACTTTGGGTTCAATTCCTGGTACCAATAAAAAAAGCTTGCCCCAAGGGACCTGACTGCTTCTGATTAGGCCCCATCTCCTAAAGTTTCTACCATCTTCCAATAGTGCCACAGGGTAGTGACCGAAACTTTAACACATGGGCTTTTGAGAGACATTTAAGACCCAAACCATAACAAGAAGCAAGGGGACACACTTTTGTATGTTTATGTTCCACTTTAGGCAAAGAGGGAGGCACAAAGCTCTCTCTCTTTTAA
Organism: Xerus rutilus; assembly: GCA_028644305.1. Classification (NCBI taxonomy): domain Eukaryota; kingdom Metazoa; phylum Chordata; class Mammalia; order Rodentia; family Sciuridae; genus Xerus; species Xerus rutilus. The sequence goes on from CM053402.1 coordinate 51,377,118, forward strand.
AATATCTGCTGCTTCTCAGTTGTATGCAGCTCAAAATAATCTTATTCCAAAGAGGCCTACTTGGGGTGGCTTATTTTGTTGTCTTTTAATGTAAAGAAAATAAATATTGAATCAAAAACCAGTAATGTTAGGATGATTAATTCAGGGAGATGATAAGCAAAATAAAACTAAAATACTAGACAGTAATAACCTAAAACATCAGAGAGGAAGTCAATGTTACCAGATCCTATATTGTTTAGAAGAAGATAAAGATGTTCTTTTTAAATTTAAAGTCAAGCATGCATGTTAGAAAAGTAAGAATAATGACAAAAAGAGGAGTAGAATGTATAGCTTCCAAACTAGTGGAAAGATGGAAAAGGATATAAATAGGAGGGAAGAAACTCCACCACATAAACTGTTAAAGGGATAAAGAGACTAAAAGAGAAAAAAGTAAGCAAAGGAAAGTGCAATACATAGAAAACAGAGAATGAAGGTGATAGCAGTTGCTATGTGCATACTGTAGTCATTACAAATGGAAGCAAAATAAACATGAAGTCCTATTATGTGATGTTCCCAGGAGGCATGTCCTCAATACACTGATGCAGCAAGGTTGGAAGTAGAGATCAGAGGCTGAATGCACATCTGACTTTATTTCCTTCCAATGAAACTATAATAGAGAATTATATATATATATATTTTTTTCCTTAAAAGATATAATAAACTGCCAGATGCAGTGGCTCACACTTGCAATCCAAGCTATGTGGGAGACTGAGGCAGGAGGATTACAAGTTAACAGCTTGGGCAACTTAGCAAGATCCTGTCTCAAAATAAAAAATAAAAGGAGCTGGGGATGTGGCTCAGTGGTAGAGCACCCCTGGGTTCAGTCTGCGATACCACACATAGAACACACATGTAAAAGACGTAACCATAGGCCAAGCATGGTGACTCATGCCTATAATCCCAGCAGCTCAGGAGGCTGAAGCAGGAGGATTGTGAGTTCAAAGTCAGTGTCAGCAATTTAGTGAGGCCCTATCTCTAAATAAAAAAATAAAAAGGGCTGAGGACATGGCTCAGTGGTTAAGTGCTTGTGGGTTCAATCACTAACCTTACACACAACACACATGCAAATGACATAACCACAGTGGTAAGGAAAATGAGAACATTTATCCCCAACATATTTTTGTGAGCTGTGAAGGGCACAAACAGTGAGGAAGAGCTGAGGATGTATCTCAGTTGCAAAGTGCTGCCTGGCCTGCAGGAGATCTTGGGCTCAGTCCCCAGCACCACCCCCTTCCCACTCCCACCAACAGAATGTCTGGTTCAGAAAACTGCCCCCCAAGCCTAAAGTAGTGTGAAGAGATCGGACATAATAGGCACCAGGAAATGCTGACAGTGCTCTGGAATGGGTGGTACCAGGGACATTTAGAATTGAAGTTCTTTGAGGGTGGAATGGATGAGTTAGAATAATGAATGCGTGGTGGCGGGTGCTTTTTAAGTGCCATATGATCACTGATACCCTGCCCTCTGCACACCTCCTGGAGATGTTCCTTCCCCCAGTCAGTAAAGTCTGTAGCTTTACTGTTTCTTGGGGGTGAAAAGAAACATAACTGGATCTTGCTTGATAGATGCTGAGAGACTCATTCATGCTTATTCCTCAAGCTTTATCCTCCAGGCAAGAAATTAGAGAGGTGTTCTCTGGGAATCTGAGCAGCCCCAAAAGAAGGATCTGAAGCTTTGAGGACATCCAAGAGAGACAGCGCCCCAGTGAATGGCCCAACCAGATCATCCCACAGGCCAACAAGTTTTCCTCCTATACGCTGAATACTTGTTCATCTCCACCTTAAATCTAAGCAGGCGCTAGAGATTCCCAGAGGGCTGAGGAAAGTCTCTAACTTGAATCCTGGAGACCAAAACAGTCAGGGTGGGGGAAATGCAATTTGGAAGAAACAGAGATTGTGTGGGGGAGGAGATTTCAAGTGGTAAGAGAAGATGATATATCCATGGATTAAAAACAGGATGTTAGTACAAGAAGTTTATAGGGAAGAAACATTAAGAGTTTGAAAACAAGCTCATAGAAATGAGAAAAAATATGACAGCAGATGTGAATTTCTCAGTAGAAAGTTAGAAGATAAAATAGGAGGAAATTACCCAGAAAATCAAGCAAGAAAACAGACATAGCAAATAGAAAATTAGAGTCTCAATTCAGGAAGACTTTTGCCTGAATAACAGGAGTTCTTAGAAAAGGTGAGAATGAAATGATATTAAAAGTTATTATTATAAAAATAATTCCAAAGAATTTTCCAGACTTGAAGTTCCTGGATTTCTATACTGAAAAGACCCATTGAACTCCCAACATGGTGGGAAAAAATTAAACCTATGCTGCGACTCACAATCATGAATACTGGTGACAAAAGAATTTATACTTTTTAGAAAAAAAAATGGTCACCTTTCAGAAAGCCAGAATTGTGAATGCTTCCCAACTCAACCAAAAGCAACAATGAAGCTAGATGATTATTAAGAAGTGTCCTCAAAATTCTGAAGGAAACAGTGTTCAGCCTAGAATGCAATATCCTGCCAAAGTATCAATCTGTATGAGGGCAGAGGAGAATATTTGTGATGTATGTGATCTGAAAACTTGACTTCCCTTACTCTTTCTCAGGAAGCTAAGGCATTGTGAGGATGTGACCAAGAAAGAGATAGACACAAGATAACAGAATATCTAGCACAGGACAGAGGGACAGAGAACCCCAGGAAATGGTGAAGGAAGATGGCAGGAAGATAGCTGTTCCCTAGGGATAGGAGTCGAAGGAAACGGAACTCAGTCAGGTGGTACAGTCCAGGAGACATGAATTCAAGAAGACAAAATTATTTTATATCAGGTGTAGTTCAGTATCTGAGGAGACAAATTAGAAAAGTGGCAGGGATTCTAGGCTTAACCATGTACACAGAAATTGAAACAAACTGAAACAAGGCAATTATTAACTCCAGAGAGAGCAGATAAATGTGCAGGAAGGACCACTAGTCATAGTATGGTACCCAGCTTAACTCTAAATACAGGCTAAGTATCCCTTATGTGAAATACTTGGGAACAAGTTTTTCAGACTTTGGATTTTATCAGGAATTTGGAATATTTGCATAGACCAGTTAAAACATCCCTAATCTGGAAACCCTAAATCCAAAATGCTCCAAAGTCCAAAACTTTGAAAATTGCAGATTTTTGAATTAGGAATCATATCCTGTAATATAGTCAAAATATAAATACTGAACATATACTGATAGAAATAAATGGAGGGAGGGTAAATGTAATCAAAGATAAATTCTCATTTTCCATAGTTGATGGTCAATAGCTAAAGCTTAAAGTTTTAAAAATTAAGAAGTGAGCTGGGTGTGGTGGTGCAAGCCTATAATCTCAGTGTCTCAGGAAGCTGAGGCAGGAGGATCAAAAGTTTGAAGCCAGCCTCAGCAGTTTGGCCAGGCCCTATGCAACTTAGCAAGACCCTGTCTCAAAATAAAAAAAATTGAAAGGGCTAGCGATGTTGCTCAGTGGTTAAGTACCTCTGGGTTCAATTCCTGGTACTTAAAAAAAAAAAAAAAACAAGAAGTAGTATTAGAAATATGGGGTAAGGACCAGAAAATCAGATAAAAGATACCATTTAAAAGGTACAAAGATAAATCCACAACCTGGGAGTTGACATTTGCAGCAGATATAAAAATGTGTTAGTATCTATTCTACATTCATCTACCTATGTGCAAATATGTAAAGAATTTCTAGCCAGGCACGATGGCACATGCCTGTAATCTTAGTGGCTGAGGCTAAGGCAGGAGGATCTTGAGTTCAAAGCCAGCTAAGCAACTGATGAGGCCCTAAGCAACTCAGTAAGACCCTGTCTCTAAAAATAAATTAAAAAAGAAAAAAGGTAGGGATGTCTCAGTGGTTAAGGCCCCTGGGTTCAATCCACAGTACCAAAAAAAAGAGAAACTTTTGGAATGTTTTCCATCCCCTGCCCCCTCCACTTTTCCATTGGATAATTAACTGCCCATCCTGTACTAATTAAATCTTCATAGTTTAGGAGCAAGGGAGTTTTGGTATGTGTTTGAAGATGTTGTCGTGTTAGTGGGTCAATCTTAACTAGTTTCTCCAGGAATCCCAGGGGACGGATAAAAACATCTGGTTCTTTTTAGGTCTGTGGATTTGATATATACGAATCTATTTTATCCACATCTCTGTTAGGTTTTCCCAAATGTCCCTTTTTGTTCTGGGCACAGAAGGAGTCCTCAGCACTGTTTGGAAGAACTGATAATTTCAGAAATGAAGACAGTTGGATCCGTGGGTCACTGGCCACTGTGGGAATCAACCAGCTTATTGACATTGACTTGAGCAAAGTTGACCGGGCAGGGAGGTAATGGGAGCTTAACTCAGGCAACATTGTTGTCTTCAAGGATGTTCAGTGTGTTTTTTCCCCTTTGTTGCAGAAAGATGTTGAAACTCTGTGGAGAGACAGAGGACAAGCTGGCTCAGGAGCTGATACATTTTGAATTGCAAGTGGAGAGAGATGTGATTGAGCCCCTGTTTCTGCTGGCTGAGGTGAGGCCAAGGCTGTGTGACCTGGGAGGGCACAGTGGGAGCTACCTTGCTTACTCCTCCTGCAACTTTTTTGCTATTTCCATCCCACTCCCCATTCTCTGACATCATATTTCATAAGGAATCATCACACCCCAGCCCCATGGTCAAGGTTCCCAGATATAACAGCCCTCTCCACAGTTTGCTGCTCCTCCTCTCACACACAGCCTACCATGTTGCTGTTCTGATGGGTAAAGATGCAAACCTGGCTGCCTCGTTGCCTTTGGTACTCCTAGTCCTGACTGCAGCCCCTACCCCTCTTCACCTCTAGTCTCCAGTGAAGCCAATGGCAGGCTGTCTTCAGAAGCATTCTGGGCCCTGCAAGGCCTCTTGTGGGTGATGTTTACATGGTCTTTTCTCTTTAGACTTTAAAGTATACTCCATTAAACTATTTAACTATCAAGCTAGCTTCGTGTCTGTGTGGCAGTCTTGAAATTTTATCAAGAGAGACAAGATATAGTTGGGGAGTTTTAATTGCCTAGAACCCGGGCCCCCTCCCTGTTGCCTTTAATCAGCCATATGAAACCTAAGCACGCTCTCCGCTGCAACTCCCTGCAGTGATGGAAATGTTCTACATGTGCACCATTTGGTATCCCCAGCTTTGCATGGCTCGTGAGCATTTGAAACGTGGTTAATGCAACACAGAAACTCAGTTGTGAACTTTATTTAATTTTTGTTAATTGAAATTCAGTATCACGTAGCTACCTGTGACTAGAGGCCACTGTGTTGGGAAGCATTGCCCTAGACTATGTCTGATTTCCTCTCTGGATCATCTCTAGTACCTCTACATCCTCTGATATTCTTTCTCAGACAGAGGTATAGATAATTACTTAAGTACCTAGAAATAATCAAAGAGAAAATCCTAGATATAATACTTTGACATAGATTGATGTAGACCAGCTTTAGGCTTCTGGGTTCCATCCTGTCATCCCCTAGCCCGGAGCATTCACAAGAAGCCCTGTTTTCCTCCTAAGGCAGAATAGGACTGGGCTTTGGTCAAAGTCTGAAGCAAACCCAGGAGGAAAGATGACCCAGAAAAAAAGCAGACTGTCTTGCATGACTTCTAGGAGGACACACCTTTCTTCCCAGCCTTGCTCTGGACCTCTGTGCAGACTCAGGCTGTCCCCAGGCACTTAGACTCCCCTTGGTGCAGAAAGTTGGTGCATTCGGTACACTGCTCATTGCTGCTCAGGAGAGTGAATGGAGCACTTCACGGAACGTTGGGTTTTCCTCACATTTTCTTCTTATACATATATGTATATAAAAGAAAACAGCCTAAGATGATTTTAGTTCAATTTATGGCCAACTTTCTTTTTTAATTCTCACATCCTGCCCTACTTTTGCTGGGCCTGGAACCAAAATCCTGCGCTGGAATGTTCAGGGAAGTCATTTTTAGAAAGAAAAATATAAAAAGAGCATCCACATACAACCAGGATGGAAGTGCTCATCGCAGAGGAAAACCAGGATGGCAATGTTTATTCATTATTTGCTTTGGAAAAAATCTTACTTTATTTCTATAAATATACAAATATGCCTACTTTATTTATGCAAATATAAAATGTCTGCTATTACTCTTCCTCATGGTGTCTCAGATCTCCTAAGGCCAGTGCTCCTTCAATTCCTGCTGTTTGTTTTGGGCTAGATATGAGTGTCAGATGTGACTGCTCGGCTCCCTTCATTTCTATCCTCTTTTTTCTCTTGTGTAAGTAGAGAGGTGTGGTCGAGCCTCCGTTTTTGCTGGCTGAAGTGTTGCCAGGCCCAGGAAAGCAGGGGGGTCCAGAACTTCTGAGGTGGTCTGAGTTGAAAGGGGGCCTGGCAGGTTTCCAGAGAAGAGACAGCGGAGTATAATTCAGGAGAAGAATCAAGAATGTCATCCAGTATTGGCCAGAGGATACTGTAGTAGTCAGATTTCCATTACTGTGACAAGATACTTGAGAATATTAATTTAAAAAGAAGACAGGTTTATTTTGGCTTATGGTTTTTTTAGAGCTTTTACTTCATGGTCAGTTGGCTCTTGTTTTGGGGTCTGTGAAGAGGTGGCACATCATGGCCAGAGTGCATGGTAGAGCAAAGCTTTTCACTTAAAGGTGGCCAGGAAGCAAAAACAGAGATAGGAAGGCATTGGCATTCCCAGTACTCCCTTTGAAGGCACACCTGCAGTGACCTAACTTCCTCCAACCAGACTCCATCCCCCAGTATCGCCACAGGCCTTTTGCATGTGGACCTTTGGACATTTAAGATCCAAATTGTAATAGACACAAAGTTTCATTTACACAAGATGAGTCAATTTATGTAGTTCTAAATGAACAGCATGCTGTGACTGTAAGTCATAATACTATATTACGTACCTGAAATTTGCTAAGAAGGTAGATCTTAAGTGTTCTTACGGTGTGCATGTGCACACACACAATATTTCAGAGAAAGAAAATGGTAACTATGCAGGGTGATGGATATGTTCATTAGCTTGATTGTAATCATTTCACAATGTGTACATATCAAAACATCAGGTTGTACACCTAAAACAGATAGTTTCTGTGTGTTTACAATTATATCCCAGTAAGGCGGAGGAGGCAAAAGAGGATTCCATCTGAAAATGAGAGTCGGGACACTACTAGAAAACTTGCTGGGTGCCTATCCATAGTTCTTAAAGAATTGTCATAAAGAATAGTTCTGAGAGAATTCTTCATGAGCTTCAGTTCATTTCTCTCATCTTCTGCAACCATAGGTGGAAATCCCAAATATTCAGAAGCAAAGGAAACATCTAGCAAAGTTGGTGCTGGACATGGATTCCTCACGAACCAGGTAGAATTTCTTGGCTTTTCTCTCTGCTTCTCTGGGAGTAGTGATCCACATTTAGGGTGGGGGCAGGTTTGTGTGGGTGAGCGTGTCCCCTCTCTCACTAGGTTTTTCTTAACATCTGGTGCCAACCAGGCACTGGAGATAGGGAAGTAGACATACCGGGTCCCTGTTCTCGTGGAGGTGGTAGTTGAATTTTGGAAATAGATATTGGGCAAGTGAACAAACAGGGCAATCTCAGACAGCCATAAGCCGTAATACACAAGATAATTCTAGAGGGGAATGGTACAGAAAGAGGTATCAACATGAGGTGGGATAAAACCAGGCTGTTTTTGAGAACACATCAGTTGGTCTGAGACTTCAATGGTAAGGAGGAGGCAGCCATGCAGAGATCCTGGTGCAGACTGGATATAGCGGAGGGAAACCAAGTGCATCCAGAGGTGGGGATAAGTTTGGCATATTGAAGGTGCAGAAAGAAGACTAGCACGGCTGGGGTAGAGGGAACAAGGGGGAGTGTGGTAAAAGAGGGGACCCAAAAGGTAGGATGGATGATGCATCACATCTGTAGTAAGGGAAGGAACTTGGTGGTGTAGGTAGATATCTCCTTCTGTAGTCATCCTGTAAACCCAAGGCCCTCTCAAGAGAACGTACAGTCTTACAAGACTGCTCAAACTGGCTTTTCAGAATCCACCAGAAAATCCCTATAGCAGCGGAGTGCCAGAGGCCCTGATATGGCACTGACTGGCTGTCATCTGTGGAGATATGCATATTTGCCCTTTGGTCTTATGGGGAGCAGGGGTGGGGATGGGGTGCCACTAGCACACATCAGTAAACTAGTGAAAATTCCTGAGTATTAACATGGAAGGAACTGTTTGCTTCTACCTGAAGGTCTTTATAGGTTAATCTTAGTTATGTCCACATCTCATTTTAATTTTCTCAAAATGAATAAATAAAAACAGAATGTGCTTAGGCAAGGGGATATGGGACAAAGAGTCCAGCCACAAGGACTCTTGAAGGTCAGGTCCTGAGGTCTAGATTAGCTATTTTCTAGATCTGTGACATTGATAAAGCCACTTAATCTCCCGGAATATCCATTTCCTCACCTGTATCATTTGTGGGCAGATCTGAGGAGGTTGTTTTGAGTATCAAATGAAAAGTCAGATGCATCCCTTCCCAAGTACTGTACAAAAGGAAGCCAATGCTGGAACTGCTTTGTGCCCTGGCCTTCTGCATCTGGAAGAGTAAAAGGCATAGGGCAGTTCCCCAAGCCAGAAATATAACAGGTAAAATCAGCAGAAAACCAAGTTCCATTAATTAGTATTTCCCAGACCTCAATCCACCTGAATGATTTTTGCCATCTGTGCCTGTGTATCTTTTAAAAGTAGTTGATTAATTTTCAAAATAAATCTATTTTTAAAAGGAGTCTGATAGCACTGCTGTGCATTGGAAAGCAGCGCCCTTTGCTATAAATATTAAGCAAGCATAAAAATGAATAGGTTGGAGGCAAAGCGCGTGTTGGTACAGTTTGGATTCCACTGGCTGTGAAGACTGCCATCCAAACTCCACTTCCTTTTGTGAAAGAAGAGATAGGTGAGCAGGAGTGGAAGCATTGACTCAGAAAGTAAAGGATGCCAGTGACAGAGGAAGGGAGAAGACCGGATGGAAAAAATCATACAGATAACAACAATGAACGTCCCACAAAGGAACTTTCTTATTTGCCTTCCAAGAATTCTTCTGGACTTCCGCCTAGCCTGAATGGAGCTTGCACGTCACTCCTATATTCATTCTCCAGATTTCCAAACCACTGTATCTCACCTTCCTCTCTCATTGGGGTTTCCTGAAAGCTCGTGTGCTGTCCTCATCTCAGGACATAGAGTCACAGCCCTCGATCCCCAAAGAATGATGGCAGCGCATCTGCTACTATAGTAGGAAGAATTTATCTTTCCACTCTTCAAGCTTCAAAGCTTGGATTCTTCTTGGGTGATGTTCAGTCTCCCTGTTTCTTCTCTGAAAGAAGAGTCCAACTCTTGAGTTTCTTTATAGAAAGGATGGGCTGAGGAGACTACCATACCTTCAAATTCATGGTTCGTGTCACTTTTCCCAACAGATTATTATCTGTATGATTTTTTCCAAGTTCCCCTTGATATTTTGTTACTTGTTTTCCACAGAGGGACCATTATTTTGACATCTTCTCATGATCATGTTATAATATGAAAATGGATTACTCAACATATATTGCCAATAAAATTCCCTAGAGAAAGGAGAAGGGTACATGCTTTTAAAGTACCAAGATATTGACTAAAGGACAAAATTTAGCAGGATGAAGGAAGGATAGAGAATAAAAGATAACAGGAAATATCTTCGTTTTGATTTACATATATTAAATATAATTCAGATGTTTAAAAAAAATCCAGATTTGCAAAGCCATAAAAATCAACTTATCAGCCAGGCGCGGTGGCTCAAGCCTGTAATCTCAGCACTTAGGGAGGCTGAGACGGGAGAATCACGAGTTCAAAGCTGGCCTCAGCAATGGCGAGGCACTAAGCAACTCAGTGAGACCTTGTCTCTACATAAAAAAATAAATAAATAAAACACAAAATAGGGCTGGAGATGTGGCTCAGTGGCCAAATGCCCCTGAGTTCAATCTCCAGTACCAAAAAAATAAATCATCCTTTATAGTTACTTTATGTATCTTATATGTAATGTATATTATGTGTGTATATATGTGTGTGTATATGCATAAACACAAACACACACATGCCTAATGGTTGCTTTTTCTTCACATAGTGGTAGTCAGAAGATGGTTGTAACTTGACTCCATAATCTCCATGGAGTATTCACCCTTTTATTATCTCAAATAAAAATTATAGCTGTGCCATCTCTTATTTGCCAGAAAACCCCACCATACTTTAAAGTGGTTAAGCTAGGGAAGCATTAATCAGCTACATCATTTGTGTAAGGCAGACCTTTATAAGAAAGCATCACTCAGGGATTCTCACTGATTCTTTTCTTCCCAGTTATTCCAGCTTAAATTTTGAAATCACTTTGAGTAGAATACCTCCTTTCTAATTTGCCCTAAGTGCTTATCTTGGAATCAGGAATCTTTCCTAGGACACGTGTCTATTCTTAGAGCTTCAAGCCAGCTTGATGTCCCAAAGACTTTTTAAAAAGTGATTTTCCTATGGTTATGTTCTTTAAGTGACAGAGAATCCTTTATTTTGCTACCTTTTGCTATTAACAAAGACACCTTTGCTTTCCCTTTTTTTAGTGTCCCTTTTATTAGAGAGCCCTGCTCTCTTATGTTGTTCCTGTTGATAACAAAAGAGAAAAGAAAAACCAGGCAGAGAAAACCCCTAGTGGTTAGACTCTTGACTCTCCAGATGAGGGGGACGTTCTACGTTTTGTCCTTGCGTTGGAGGCTGCAGACTGAGGGTCTGAAAACCAGACGGTGCACACAGAGATGTGTTGTTTTGTCTACAGCGTTGGCCTGCATGGGGTTTAAAAGACATCATTTTATCTCTTGTCAGATTTCCTCAGGGGAGTTCCCATGAAAATTTCCAAATGCTTTTACCTGGCAGCCCATGACCCACGTTTCTTCCTGGGCCCTTCCAGCCTGGAGCGAAGACCGGGCAGCGGTGATGGCAACACCCCCCTCCCCCTCCCTCCTGAATTCCCAAGAGGGAAGCCAGGCTTGGCTGCCATTTGTCACCCTGATCACACTATTGTTCTTCTTATAGCCTAGAAATAGCTCTACATCTCTTGCCTCTATTACAAATAGAAAAGGAAAGAGTCAGTGGACTAGTTTTTCAAGATAGTGGCCTACTTGGCTTCATCTGCCTACTTGTTGGCCTGAGTTCAGAGACTCTCCAGAGAGGAACTTGCTGCTGAGCCGTGCTTTACCTACTACCTTCTACTGTCACTGGAACCTTCTTTCAGGGTCTGCTTCCTTAATTCCCTGATGATGAGATAGTAAACAGAACTATTTATATGTCCCCCTAAAAGTTTTCTGAGTGGTTTCCTAGGAAGGCTGATATTCTCCCCACAAAGATAAATTAAGTAAATATAAATTGTCACTGTGACCAAAATACCTGACAAGAATAACTTAGAGGAGGAAAGATTTATTTTGACTCACAGTTTCATAGGTTCAATCTATAGTCGGCTGGCTACAAGACAGACACATCATGGTGGTGGGGCGTGGCACAGAAAAGCTGTTGAGCTCATGGCAGCAGGGGAGTGGGGTGTGACAGGGAAAAGTTTAACCTCTCCAGGGCACCCCCAGTGACCTGCTTCCTCCAATTAGGTCCCACCCCCCAGTAGTCCATTCGGCTATTGATGGATGAATCCACTGACAGGTCAGAGACCCCAGATCTAATCACTGCCTAATAGCCTCACCTCTGAACCTTGCTGTGTTGGGGACCACGTTTTCAATACACAAGTTTTTGGGGACGTTCTGGTTCTAAACCATAACATGAAGTATCTAATTATTATGTGTAGTTGTTTTGTGTTCTCTATTGGAAATTTTTGCTTTTGGATTTGGTTTTCATCATACTGACATACCTTCTCACTTAATATGTATTATTGACCTCAGCCAAAGTAGGTGAATTTCCAAACTCAGGTGCTCACAGGGAACATAAATGAATAGCAGAGACTGCTTAAAGACAGCACATTATTTTGAAATATATATTACATTATTATTCCTATGGTCAGCTGATTAAATTTCAAACATCTCAGATCAAAAATAAGTGAGGTGATGGATGTTCATTGACTCTATTTGATCATTCCACATTATATCCATATCTCAGCACATCACATTGTGTCCCATAAATGTATAAAATGATGATTCATCAGTAAAAATAACATTGATTTTAAAAACACAGCAATGGTGATTGTCATTTGGCCTTCATATTTGGAATCCAGTAGGAAAATGGTGTCAGACTGGGGGTTGCTTGTCCTGTGTGGAGGGCAGCTGCTCCTCAGTTTTGGGCAACAGTTGGGATGTGGAAATCTGAGCCACCTTTCTCCTGATGGAGTACTTGATACCTTTTCATTACTTCTCCTTTCTGATGAGAGTGCTCAGCATTCCCACAATATCCAGAGGGCTCTACCTGTCTCACTTCTCTCCTCTTTTTCTCCTCTTTTCCATCAGGTGGCAGCAGACTTCCAAGTCTTCAGGTCTGTCCAGCAGCTTACAGCCTGCGGGTACCAAAGCTGATGCCCTCAGGGAAGAGATGGAGGAGGCTGCCAACAGAGTGGAGATTTGCAGGGTACCTGCCCTCTTTACTCCTCTGTCCTAGGACAGACTGGGGAACCCTCAGGGATTTCCTTTTTTGTTCACTGGAGTTCTCTTAAAACTCTATTAGTGAATCTCTAGTTGAACTGAATGTCCCCAAACTTTCCTGCCAGCTAGCATCTTCCAGAAGTTCAGGAAGGACCCAGAGTCGAGACTCTGATGGTGACCTAGACAGGCAGCACTAGACTCTCATTGGTGACCTCATATGGTAGGCTAAAAGAAAATGACCTTTATTTCTGTGGGACACTTTTGTAAGACATCTGAATCTCAAAAAATAAATCAGAGGCCGCACAGGGCAACTGAGGATTTAGATGACTAAGGAGTGTTGCTGCCCCATGACGCATTCCTATTTAATACTTCCTAAGTTACCCTGTTATTCTTCCTGTGCCTCCTGGGAGATGAGGACCTCTGGTGTTGAAATGCTAGCCATGGAGATGGTCACAGAGGAAAAGTTTCCACTTTCGGGGACAGTGGCTCATGCTAAAAAGTGTGACTGTGCTCGTGGAGTGACGCCCTACATTTTGCCGATTCATGATTCCCATTTCCTTTCCCCACACACATCTTGGAGGACTTAATTAGCAATACACCATTCATGGTTCTCTTGTGTGTGTGTACATCTGGTTACATGCATATGTGTCAGTTTGGGTTTCCAAGGAAACCAAAACTGTATTTAGATCCCAAAATACCATGTTTCTATAACTATTCTGGGCTCCTGTTATCTTTGTCACACACAGTTTTAAAGAAAGTAACCACTTTGCATGCAGGCACCTCTATTCTTTACGATTCTCTCTAGCCTCCTTAGCTTCCATTTGGCTTATTCTTTTGTAGCCACTCCGTGCAGGTGGTTTTGACTTTGCATTCAGACGACATTCAGAGTCGGATAGACTTTTTCTTTGGCATTAGAAACATTGAAAGATTTTTAAAGAATTCATCGTCTCCCAGCCTAGAGTTCTATGGAGTCAAGCAAAGTGAGACCAGTATATCAGATCTAAGATGCATTGTGAGTAAAGCAGATTTGTTATGTGAACTCCTGGATAAATGGCATGTATCTAGCCGGTGTGCTATTCCTGAAGTATAATTCTTCTCCCCTGGTGATTTCACTTTTACTCTGTGTATTCTTTAACTGTCTATCATAGATAGATGTTCTTCAGTTAAGAACATTTTTTTAAAAAGTATACTCTTTCCTATACACCGGGTATAAAAGTGGGGAGGCTGAATGAGAATATCCAAATACACCAGAATAAAAATGAGATAGCTGGATACATTTTTGTGTAGCTTCTTACATTTCCTGTTGTATCAAAAAATATTCCTCTTCCAAGATTATCAAGTTATATATATCAACCATGACCAATGAAATAATACGAAAATATGTTATGAAAACACCAATAATTCTCTCCCTTCCTGCCTATCAGCCCATTTCCAAACAGGGTGACCAATATCTCTTCCCACCAATATTTATTAAAACTTCATGTGATTATGTATTCTATTATATGCTGAGTGGCCATAAATTTATAAGGATAAAGGAAGCGAGTATTAGAGCCTATTTATATAGCCCTCCACACCTTTCTGGACAATCTTACCAGTACTTACACATATATAACATTATCCTAGTTATTGCTGTTTTTAATAAAATAGTCATGCTGTTCATATTGTATTAATCTACCATTTCATTTTCTAAATTAACACAGTATTTAGGACATGTCACCAGGATAGTGGTGATATTTTGATATTTTTTAGTTGTAGATGGACACAATACCTTTACCTTGTTTATTCATTTTTATGTGGTGCTAAGGATCAAACCTAGTGCCCCACACATGCGAGGCAAGCACTCTACCCCTGAGCTACAACCCTAGGCCCCTAATGTAGCCTTTTTAATAAAGCGCATCATATTCCAGTGCAAAAGAATGCAAACACATACATAGACACACAGGTGTACATAGATACGCATGCGCACACACATATGCGTATACATATATACACATGTACCATAATTTATTTCAATATTTTCATATTGAGGGAAATTCAAACTGGTGTGTTTTTGTTTTTGTTTTACCTTTCATCAAAATAATATGATAAACACCCCTATATGTATATCATTATATGCTGGTAAATTTTTTTTTTATAGAATACATTCTGCAAAATGATATTTTTATGTCAAAGTCTATGCGCACATTTTTTTTCAATTTTAATAGAGATTGACATTCTGCTTCTCTGATAAGGAAACTATTTTTACCATAAATTTAAAAAATTACACATTTCTTCTCATTGAAACCTGTAATGTACATTTTTGACCAATCTGTGTGTGTGTGTGTGTGTGTGTGTGTGTGTGTAGGGGGACTATCTCTGTGTTATTATAATATGCATTAAAAATTAAAATGAAAGTATGAACATAGCTTATGCTTTAGGTAGAAGACACACAATAGTCCAGGCAGGAACTTTTCCCAAAAGAAATACACTTAACGTACTTC
Organism: Xerus rutilus; assembly: GCA_028644305.1. Classification (NCBI taxonomy): domain Eukaryota; kingdom Metazoa; phylum Chordata; class Mammalia; order Rodentia; family Sciuridae; genus Xerus; species Xerus rutilus. Next base: position 51,392,272 of record CM053402.1, read on the forward strand.
TTTTGAAATATGTAAGTGATGAGTGTATCTTATGTGTTTATTGAACAGTGTTCATATATTTATTGGCCTTCTCAGTTTGGGAAATTGCCCATATTTATTAGCAGTTGAGCTAATAACTTGTTTTTTTAAAATATCAATTTACATAAATTATGTGTGTACTAGGGTTATTAAACTTTTTTTTTCCTACATTTTTTTTTCTATCTGCCATTTGCCTTTTGACTGTGTTTATTTTGGTATCTACCATTAAAAACTTAATCACATAAGTTTATTTTTTGGGGGGAAAAGTTTCTGCCTGTACCATTATATGTATTTTCTACCTGAAGGATAAATCACGTTCATACTGTCATTTAATGTTTTAATGCATTTTATATATTTTAAGACACTGGGCATTTATTTTTATACATAGCTTAAAATACAGGTTTTCATTTTGTTTTGTTTTCCTTTTTCTCAGACGGATAGACAATTATGCCACTGGTATTTATTAAATAAGCACCTTCCCCAGAAATGAAATTCTACTCTCTAATTCCTCCGATTCATTCATGAACTCTGTGTGTGTTCCTGGGACAGTGGTGTATAATTCTGTTTCTGTGGCTTCATAGCAAATCCAATCTGGAGAAGGGAGCCCCCACTCTTTCTCATAGTTACCTGGGCGAGTCTGTGACATTGGCTTTACCATATGAGATTCACAGTGATCATGTCCAGTTAATAAAACCCACAGTGGACTCTGGTTAATCTTGTTTGTGTGCTGAGCAGGTCACCTTGAGAGCACGCACCGTGGGTTTTGTTGAAGTTCTCTTCTGATTCTTATTTCTGCTTTGTTGGTTGCCAACTGTTTTAAGTGTCTGCTTTGGTCTACCTCCCTCTATTTCTGAGTTCATTGATTGGGGCTTCCCTGATCTTTTCCTAGTTGTGCATTTCCTCAGCAGGCAAGACAAATCTTTGTGGTCCCCATTTTCTGTACAAACTAGAAAAATTAGAATGTGTGGACTAAAGATGAATGAGGAGGAGTCTAGAGATTCCCTTTTGTTTAGAGAGAGGATCTCACAGAGAGGACCCAAATAGGACTCTGCAAATCTTTGGGGCCCGAAGAATCTTAGCCCGCCAGGAAGCCATGTCTAGGTGGGTTCCAGAAGACGCCACCTGCTGGGACCTCAGGTGGATGGCAAGTGCAGCGTCTCCTGCCTGGGTTCTCAACCCAGCCAGTCCCTGTCTTGCTTCCATATTCGAGAAGAGACAAATCCCAGGCGTCTCTCTTGGTGCCCACTTAGTCTTTTCTTCCCATAACTCCCTATATAAGGATCCTGAGCCAGCGCATCTCAAGAGGGGTAAGACATAGTTCATTTTTCACTAAGAGGGGAGAAAGTGAAGAAGGACCTGGGAACACTGAATTAACAACAGAAACAATGATTAGAAAGCAAATCCAGTCGATGGCCATGGTGGCTGTGTTAGTTTGATTCTGTGTCTGAGGCTGGCTGCTGTCTTTGAGTTTTCTCTGAAAAGCAATGTTTTCCATTTTCGCCGTCCTTTCTTTTATCTCCCCATATTCCATTACTTAAATTCTTATCTTTACTCCACCCACGTTACATCTTTCCCACTTAGCCTTTTCCTCCCTGTCTCTTTTAACTTGGGTCTCTTCTTTGCCATTTTTCCTCTTTGTTTATGGTACTTGGAATTGAGTGAGGGATTCTCTGCCACTGAGTTACATTCCCAGCTTTTTATTTATTTATTCATTTATTTATTTATTTATTATTGTGAGACAGAATCTTGCTAAGTTGATTAGGCTGACCTCTAACTTGGCAGTCCTCCTGCCTCAGTCTCTTGAATAGCTGGAATTATAAGGTGTGCCACCGTGCCTGGCTACCATTCTGTTCTTCAATGTATAATCTTTGCTCTTTGAAAATCAAGCTTAGATCTGGGAAAGGTGGCTAGGCTGGGTTGTCCTGCTCACAACGTGACTTAAATACACATGTATTGTCAAGAGTAAAAAGACAGCATTAAGTCTGGACACACATCTCCTCTTATTACAAAATTAATGTAGTGTTGTAAGAAGTTACTAAATGAGATCCTGGCAGAACCATTACCTCCTTAGATGTGGAAGGCTGTGGAAGAGTTGAGGAACACTCTTGATACTGAGATTCTTCTCTTGCCAGGAGAACCTCTCCCAGGAGATCTGAGGTCAAAAATGGCCATACCCAATAGGAAGCCATCTGATGGCAGAGTTTCCATGGATGTGGACTTCCCTGAAATACCACTGGAAGCTCCTGATCCCAGGCGTTAGTGACACTAAGGAGGCTGGGCACAGCCATATCATTTACCTAAAGTGGAGGACAGAGCACATTACAAACAAGATGATCCCTGGTTCAGTGGCCTTGCTAAATCATCATCATCACCTTGATGATGGAGAAGTGAAATTGACTGCAGGTGTCCTCAGAGGCATCAGAGTCTCCCCACCCAGCCCCTTAGGCTGCAGAGTCCCAAAATTTACATTAGACAGGATTTCGGTTCTGAGAACATTGTGCGTGGGAATAAGGGGCAGGAAAGAGATGTTTATTTTAAGATGTACAAAAAAATTCTGGGTAAATGATTCTTATGTGTCAGAAAAAGTAGTAAAGTACAGTCATCTCTCAGCATCTTGGGCAAATTGGTCCTAGGACCCCCTGCCGATACCAAAATTTGTGGATGGATGTTCAAGTCCCTTATATAAAACAGTGTAGTATTTGTATATGACCTACACTTCTCCTTCTAGGTACTTTAAATTGTCTCCAGATTATAAAAGCTAGTACAATGCAAATACTGTGTTCATAATCGTAAAGCGGTATTGTTCAGGGATTGGTGATGAGACAAAAATCTATATGTTCAGTACAGCTGTAATTTTTTTTTACAATATTTTTGATCCATGGTTGGTTGACTCTGGATGTAGAGTCTATGGATACTGAGGGTCCACTCTACCCAAGAATTCAAACACTTTGGAAAAATATTTACTGATAGTCATAATAAATTTCAGACAGCAGATCTTGATGCTCCAAATAAAAATCAAGGGAATATGAATATTAGGCACCAGTAGATTGAGAAAATGAGAAATCACTAAGTGAAATGGAAAAGGAACTGAATGAGACTGGGAATTATTTTTAAAAATATAGAAAAATAATGCAAGTGTGAAATTGATCATTGTCAAGAAGAGATTGGCATTGCAGAGAGTTGAACCACTGCTGTAGAGGAGAGCTTGGGAATGTCTTCTAAATGTTAAGGAAAGAGCCAAAAAAAAAATAAAAATAATGGGGAAAATGTAGATGTTGAATGTACAGGTAATGTACAGATGATGGTAGATTCTGAAAAACAACAAATCAGAGCCGAACAGAAAGATAAAATAACCTTGCATCTAAGATCTCTCTCAAATATGTGGGTCTGATAAATCAGAGGTTTTGCTTTTATCTGTACTTGTGACATTTTATAAGCAATAACATTTTAATACATTTTATTTTTAGAGCACTTTTAATTTCATAGCAAAATTAAGTAGAATCTAAAGAGAATTCCCACATGCCCCTCCTCCTGCACTCATGGACAGTTATCCCTTGTCAACATCCTGCTGCATACTAGAGCATGCTCACACCCACATGCTATCACCTCAGTCCCATGGGTTACTTCAGGGTTCACTCTTAGTGTATTCTGTGGGTGTAGACAAGTGTGTGATGATGTGTGTCCACTGTGACGGTATCCTGAGAGTGGCCGCACTTCCCCCCACATCCTCTGTGCTCTGCTAGTCATCCTCTGTCTTTGTTCATTCCTAGCAGCCACTAATCTTTTTACTATCTCCATGATTTTGTCATTTCCAGAATGTCATATAGTTGGAATCATGCCATATGTACCTTCTTCAGATTGGCTTCTCTCACTTAGTAATATGCATTTTAAGTTTGCTCCAAATCTTTTCACAGTTTAAAACCTCATTTCTTTGTCACACTGAAAAATATGCTTCATTTTCTGGATGTGCCACAGTTTATTTATCCATTCATCTACTGAAGGGTAATTTTGTAGCTGCCAAGTTCTGGCAATTTTGAACAAAGATCATATAGACACACATGCACAAATTTTTGTGTGGACATGTTTTCAGTTCATCTGGGTAAATACCAAGGAGCATGATCACTGGATCCTACAGTGATAATATGTTTAGATTTGTAATAAACTGCTAACTGTCTTCCAAAATGGCTATACTATTTTGCATTCCTACCAGCAATGAATGAGCATTCCTGTTGTTCCACATCTGTTCTGACATTTGGTGTTGTCAGTGTTTGGGATTTTAGCCCTTCTAGTAGGTGCAGGGTGGTGTCTTTCATTCTTTTTTTTTTTTTAATTTGCAATTTCTTAATGACATAATGCTGAGCATCTTTTCATGTTCTTATTTGCCATCTTCATACATTCTTTGATGAAGTGTCTATTTAGATCTTTTGCCTTTTTTAATTCTTAATTTTTAAAAGCTTTAAAAAATTAATTTATTTAAACAAGACACCTGATTTGGAAGGAAAAACATCTTATTTTTTTGAGTAATTTATCTGAATTTAATGACAGATTGCCCTATCATAACTGTGAATGCAAAATAGTTATAAAGTTGTCCTTGGTTTTGTAATGATAAATGGAAAGCATCAGTATTCTGAAGCTGAAAATGAATGCATGGGTTTTTATGTTGTTTTGTTAAAATAGTGGTGGCAACAGAATTTACTGGAATATAAATATATGAACTGAACATGCCGTTAATGGAGAAAGCAGGTATTTTTTACAGGACCAGTATTTTTCCCCATCCTATCTCCATTTTATGTTAATCAAAACATTGTTGACATTTAATTTAAAGAATGCAATATGGCTGTGCATATACACCACCCACTTCATGTATAATAAAGGAGAATGAGAGGAGAAGATGAATGAACAGAAAAATCCATATGTAGTAGTCAGGATGTGGTAGAACAAATGCGATTATCTAATTGCGATTGTATTCTTGGTCTGTAAGAGTAGCATTTTGAAGTAAAGTAGCAGGTTCCTTTTTTAGTAAATATCTCCTGTCTGCATTAGAACATATCAACTGAATCTTCATCCTCCATTTTCAACTGCACAGGCATCTATTTCATAGGTTGTCTGTCCATCAAATTGCAATCTGATATGTCTTACTGACAAACCCAGTCACTCTCAAGACTTTTATTAATCTCCTCCCCCTGCCCCGGGGATCAAACCCAGAGCTACAGTACTGAAGAATGAACCCAGATCCTTGCACCTCTAGGCAAGTACTCTACCACTGAGCTACATCCCCAACCCAGTGCCTCTTAATTTTAAACTGTATCGCAGAACCATTCTTCCCTGTCCCCTTTACATTAATATGATCAGTGCTCCCAGTCTTGACTCCTTCCTTGGGCTTTTCATGAGCCATGGTGAGTGTCAAGCACACTAATACACCAGGAGTGGTAGAACAAGCTCCATTTTTAATTGGGTTGTTATTTAGAACTGTTTGAAAACATTCCTGTTTGACATGTGGCGTTGTCAGTGTTTGGGATTTTAGCCCTTCTAGTAGGTGCAGGCTGGTGTCTTTCCTTCTTTTTTTTTTTTTAATTTGCAATTTCTTAATGACATAATGCTGAGCATCTTTTCATGTTCTTATTTGCCATCTTCATACATTCTTTGATGAAGTGAGTGATCACTTCTGACTGATTCCTACTTTAATTCCATTGTGTTGAGAGCATACTTTGTATGCTTTTTATTCTTTTAACTTTGTTCAGGTCTAATTGATGGCCCAGGATGTGGTGTATCTTGATAGACGTTGCAAGTACCTTTTAGGAACCAAGTATTCCTAAATCTGAGTACATTATTTCTATTATTATTTCTTGCAAAGCTTTAACTGTTATGTCAATTGAGAATAAGAAAAAAAAGTTTTTATTTTTACTTTCAGCTATTCGTTCTGCAGTGTTCTTCCTTTATGGAGATCTGACATTCTGACCTGTATTGTTTTCTTTCTTTCTAAAGAATTTATGTTTAACTTTTTTTTTGGTACCAGGGATTGAACTCAGGGGCACTCGACCACTGAGCCACATCCCCAGCCCTATTTTGTGTTTTATGTAGAGACAGGGTCTTACTGAGTTGCTTAGCACCTCACCATTGCTGAGGCTGGCTTTGAACTTGAAATTCTCCTGTCTCAGCCTCCCGAAGTGCTGGGATTACAGGCTTGCACCACCACACCTGGCTATGATTTATTCTTAGTTTTGAACTTGTCTGGGTTTCTCCTTTGATTGGCCTTTCCTTTAGTGTAGTTCCTTCCTTGGCAGGTTTTTATTGTTGTTTTTCATTTCCTCCTCATGGAATATTTTGCCAAGAGTGTTCTGTAGTGCAGGCTTTCTTGCTGTAAATTCTTTTAATTTTTGTGTATCTGGGACGTTTTTATTTCATCATCAAATCAAAAACAATTTTGCTGGATATAAGATTCTTAGTTGGCATCCATTATCTTTCAGAGCTTGTATAGGTTGTTCCAAGTTCTTTCAGCTCTAATGGTCTGGATTGAGAAGTCTGTAGTGATCCTAATTGGTTTCCCCTTATATGTAATATGATTCCTTTCTCTTGTGGCTTTGAAGATTCTCTCCTTATTCTGAATGCTAGGCATTTTTGTTATGGTGTGCCTTGGTGTAGATCTGTTGTGATTTTGTACATTTGGTGTCGTGTAACACTCTTGTATTTGATTATCCAATTTTTCATGTTTGGAAAATTTTCTGATATTATTTCATTGAGTAGATTGTTCATTCCTTTGATTGGAAATTCTGTGCCTTCCTCTATCCAAATAATTCTTAAATTTGGTCTTTTCATGTTATCCCATAATTCTTGGATGTTCTGTTCATAGTTTCTTACCATCTTCACTGTGTGATCAACTCTGTTTTCAAGATTAAATAGTTTGTCTTCATTGTGTGAGGTTCTGTCTTCCAAGTGATCTAATCTGTTGGTGATGCTTTCTATTGAGTTTTTAATTTGGTTTATTGTTTCTTTCATTTTGAGGATTTTTGTTTGGTTCTTTTTCAGAATCTCTCTTTGTTGAAGTAATCTTTTGCTTCCTGTATTTGCCTATGTAGCTCTTTATCAAAATGATCTTTTGCTGCCTGGTTTTGCTCTCTTATGTCATTCTTTAAGTCAGAGAACATTTTAATTATGTACATCCTGAACTCCTTCTCTGACATTTCTTCTGCTGTGCTGACCATGGATTCTAATAATGTAGTATCTTGGTTTGTTTGAGGCACTGTCTTCCCTTGTTTTTTCATGTTGTTTGTGTGTCTTCCCTTCTAGCACTGCAGATTCAAAATGTTACAGTTTTTATCCTATAGGCTTATAGATTCCCTACAGGGTTCCAATACCTCTCCTTTAAGGGGGAGATCAATATTGACAGATCTCAATACAAACAATATATAGTTTCAAACCAAGTAACCCCTAATAGCTCCTAAATACATGTACGGCTTAGTCACAATATACAGAAATTATGTGTTCACTTAGTATCTAATATATAAACTATAGGTTTGCACAAGAGTCTACAGTTCCTGTTGGTGGGCTAGAGAGAACCTGGGGTGGGGTGTAGGATGAGATATCAGGGAGGTAGGAAGTGAGGATATAGTTACTAGATCCTAGAAAGCATAAAAGAAGAATCCAAAAGAAGTTAGTTATTAGTAGAAAAGAGAGGAGATTTGGGGAAACTAGTAAGTAGGAAGGAAATAGAATACAACTAACAAGGAGACATAAAAATTAAGAAAAATAAAACATGTAAAGGTGGAAGTTACGAGACTATATAATACAACTGTAGTATATTAATCAGATATCCCGGTCCACTGTGGCCTAATGCATAGAAAATACTTGGTTTCACAAATGTTGGGGATGTGAGGGTGGGAAAAGAACGAGAGAGAGAAAAGAAAAAAAAGAAAGGAAGAAAGAGAAAAAAAGAAATATTAGGAAAAAAATAAAAAAAATAAAAAGTCTCAATGTAAATAAACAAGATTGTTTCCCTTTTCATCCAGTAGGTGGAGTTGTCTGTTGCTTACTGGTATCTGCTCGCTCAAGGTAAAGATGGTGGAGCCGGATTCTCACAAGGAAGCCATCTGCTTTAGACATAGGGTGCAGGGCCGGGCTGGGCGGTGGTGTTGGATGACATGTTCAGAGATGCAGCTCTGTGGTGTGCTGTGCAGAAGTAAAAGTTTGTCTCCAGATCTTGTCTTGTGTCCCCAGGTGTAGGCGAACAGGGAGGTTTCACACTGGTAGATGGAGATCTATGCAGGAGCAGCAGTCGAGGTCCCACGTGGGAGCAACGGTTAGGGGTCCTGCATGGGTGGGCGACCCGAGCTTCTGCAGAGTGTGTGGGCACTGGAGCCAGGGATCTTGTGCACAGGCTATGGGTCAGAGTCCTGCACCAGCTTGCAGCTGGGGTCCCATGCAAGCACTGGGGCCAGGTGACCCTGCAGGCATGTGAGTGGAGTTCCTTTCTCGAGTCAGCTGTCAGGTGTTCTCTAAAAACTCCCTGAGAAATAGTGTTTCCACTACTTTAAACCCCAGTCCTGAAGAGACTAGGAATGCTGTGTCTGTCTAGGCTGCCATCTTGGAACAGAATCTTGTTGTTGGAAATTTTTATAGGAATTGCATTAAATCTGTATAGCACTTTTGGTAGTATGGACATTTTCACAATATTAATTCTGCCTATCTAAGAACATGGGAGATCTTCCCGTTTTCTAAGGTCTTCTTCAAGTTCTTTCTTTAGTGTTCTGTGGTTTTCATTGTACAAGTCTTTCACCTTTGTTAGATTGATTCCCAAGTATTTTATTTTATTTTTTTTGAGGTCATTGTGAATGGAATAGTTTTTCTAATTTGTCCTTCAGCTGATTCATCTTTGGTGTACATGAACACAATTGATTTATCAGTGTTAATTTTATATCCTGTTACTTTGCTGAATTCATTTGCAAGCTGTGGAAGCTTTCTGGTAATGCTTTTTGGGTCTTTTAAATATAGAATCATATCATCAGCCATTAGGGATGGTTTGAATTCTTTTACTACTCGTATCCCTTTAATATCTTCTTTAGTCTAATTGGTCTCGCTAGAGCTTCAAGCAATTTTTTTTCAATTTTTTTCCATTTAGAATGATGTTGGCCTTGGGTTTAGTGTATATGGCTTTTATAATGTTGAGATATGTTTCTACCATCAATAGTTTTTCTAGTGTTTTGTGCACTAATTGATGCTGTATTTTGCCAAATGCCTTTTCTGCATCTATTGAGATAATCATGTGATTCTTGACTTTATGTTTATTGATGTGGTGAATAACATTTATTTATTTTCATATGTTGAACCAATCTTGCATCCCTGGGGTGAATCCCACTTGATCAGGGTACACTATATTTTTTATATGTTTTTTTTTTAATGTGATTTGCCAGTATTAAGAATTTTTGCATCTATGTTTTCCAGGGATATTAGTCTAAAGATTTCTTTCCTTGATGTGTCTTTATCTGGTTTTGGTATCAGCGTGATACTAGCTTCATAGAATGAGTTTGGAAGAGTTCCCTCCTTTTTATTACATGGAATAATTGGAGGAGGGTTTGGTGTTAGTTCTCCTTTGAAGAACTAGGCTGAGAATCCATCTGGTCCTGGGCTTTTCTTTGTTGGTAGGCTTTTGATGTCATCAGTTTCATTGCTTGAAATTGATCTGTTTAAATTTTCTATGTCCTCCTGATTCAATTTGGGCAGGTCATATGTCTCCAGAAATTTTTCAATGTCTTAAAGATTTTCTATTTTATTGAAGTATATATTTTCAAAATGGTTTCTGATTATTTTCAGTATTTCAGTAATGTTCATGGTCATATTTCCTTTTTCATCATGAATTTTAGTAATTTGAGTTTTCTCTCTCTTTCTCTTCATTAGCTTGGCTGAGCTTATAAATTTTATTTATTGTTTCCAAGAACTAACTTTTTGTTTTGTCAATTTTTAAAATTCATTTGTTTTAATTTCATTGATTTCAACTCTGATTTTAATTATTTCCTGTTTTCTGCTTTTGGTGTTGATTTGTTCTTCCTTTTCTAGGACTTTGAGATGTAATGTGAGGTTATTTATTTGGTGATTTTCTAGTTTAATGAATGACCTCATTGCAATGAACTTTCCTCTTAGAACTGTCTTCATAGTGTCCCGGAGATTTGATATGTTTTATTGCTATTCTCATTTACTTCTAAGTATTTTTTCATTTCATCTCTGATTTCTTGTGTTATCCATTGGCCATTCAACAGCGTGTTATTCAGTCTCCAGGTATTAAAGTACCTTCTGTTTTTTAATTTATCATTGATTTCTAATTTCATTCCATTATGATCTGATAGAATGCAAGGCATCAGCTCTCTTTTTTTTGTATTTGCTAAGAGTTGCTTTGTGGCCTAAGATATGGTCTATTTTAGAGACAGATCCACGTGTTGCTGAGAAGAAAGTATATTGAATCATTGATGGATAAAAGACTCTACATAAGTCTAAATTACTGATTATATTATTTAGTTCTATAGTTTTAGTGTTTGTTTGGAAGATCTATCCAGTGGTGAGAGAGGTGTGTTAACATTACCCAGTATTATTGTGTCGTGGTCTATTTGATTCTAGATATATATAGATGCTTCATTGTTTGGGGCATAAATATTTAACGACTGTTATGTCTTGTTGATGTATAATTCCCTTAAGTAATATGAAATTTACCAGATGACCTAATCCTCTTTGGATTTTTTTTTTGTTTTATTTTTTCTCTTTAGCATGCTTCATAATTTTTTGTTGAATGGTGGAGAAGATGTACTATGTATAAGGAATTGTGGTAAATAGGCCTTTAGTGATATGGTGGTAAGGTATGGGAGAAGGGAAAGTGTCTGCAGTCCTGTGATGAGGCTCAATCTTTTGCTGAGTGTGTATCCCTGGGCTGTGAATTTCACCAGGGCTTTGCAGTTTATTATCCCTCTTAGGCAAGACAGAATGGCCGGAAGAAGCTGAAGCTAAGTGGCTAGATAATGAAAAACAACAACAACAAAAACAGTTCAGTAGTTTAAACTTTGATAAAATAATTTCTCTTAAGGGCAGACCTTGTTGAAAAGAACAGAATGGTCTGGCATATTTTAAAATGGCAATGTTTCCTTCCCTGATGGAGTTTTTTTCCTGGTAATTTTTTTCCTTTTCTCTGAAACTCACTGTGAGAACCTGGTAGAACTCCTGGAGGTAAAAGTGAGGTCCTCTAATGCCTGGGTCCCTCTGGTGTACTTATCTTTCAGACTTGTCCACACTGAATTTCTAACAATTAGTCAATTTATTTCTTCCTCCCTCCCTCCCTTTTTTCCTATCTTTAGTTGAAAAGCCCTAAGTATATCACCAGAGGAATAAATCATAAAGAGAAAAATTTAATAGATACCATTATAAGATAAAACTTGAACAAAGTACAGTAACTCTCCCAAAATGGAAATGCCCCAAAAGGCAAATGGCAAATTGGGGGAAGTATTTGCATATAGATAAAGACAATGATCTCAGTAATTAAAAGAATTCTTACAATTCTTATAATTAAGAATTAGATGAGGAATGTCATAGGAAAATTAGCAGTCAGCATTAACAAGGAATTGTCAATGGATAGTAAATGGAGTTGAAAAATATAATCTAGAATTGTTAACTTCTTGGTCAAAAATACCATTTATTATTTGAATTTCATCTATATATTTGCTAGTGACTTCATAGAATGAATTACTGTGGAAAACAAACAAAACACTTCTCAGTTACTTTTTAAAGTTTAGTGATCTTTCTAATAGGTATTTAGAAGTATATAGCAACAGCTCTGAGGTTCCAATCCATTATTATCTTTTTAATGTATTTAAATTACATTATTATCTTTGTAATTTATTTAAATTAACTGTAAAGAATTATAGTCAGAATAAATTTTAACTGCAGAATTAGTCATAGGGGACTAATCAACAGATAGGTGTGAAACCTGTCTAAACAGACATCTGTCCAGATGTTATAATAGTGAAAAAATAAAAACATAATTTCCAACAAGAGAAACACAGTTCATTCATGTAATAAAATATATCACCAATACAAACTTTTTTCTGGGGCTAAAATGATCAAAAAAGCAGTTGGGTTCTGTTTTTTGTAAACCAAGCAATCAGATAAAAGATATGCCTGGATAGAACGGGGCAAAATGAGCAGGTTCACATCCGTGTTGGCGATTGCTACCTGCTCAGATTGCCCATGAACTTGGTTGTTTGTTTTGTATTATTCTGAATGTAGATTCGTTGCAAAATCAGAAAATATGATTTTTAACAATAAACTCTAATCCTTATTGATGAAAGGGGTTTATTTTTTATAAAGAAAATTTGCGGATTTATAGTTTCCTCTCATTTCTTATTTGCAGTGTGGCCTCTTTGGAATCCACATTGTTACTTTAATAACACAGTAACACACTGAATTTTTTTTTCTTTTTTTTAAAGATTGTTCTAGAAGAAGCTCAGATGTTGAGGAGTTGAAGGTGTATTTGATGCAGCACCAAGTCCTTTGGGGCCTCAGTTCCTTTTCTCTGTCTGCTGAGCCATTTTTATCACTGTTTGTCTGGCTCAAATACCTCCCTCACAGCTGGGAGACTGGTGATGTATGTCTCCTGAATGGGGCTCTGCAGAGATGTTAGAGGAGGTAGATTCCAAATGAGACCCTCCCTTTGGAACCTTTAAAAGACTTGGCAGCCTGCAAAGACATTCAAATAAGGGTCTTCTGGGGAAAGAAATTTGACCATGGTCTTGAGCTCACTTTAGTTGGGGAAATATGCCAACTCTGAGCTTTAGTTTCCTCATTTAAAAAATAGTTTTAAAGTACCTACTATGCTAAGCATTTTTAGATAGTGGTCAATAGATAAGACTTATGAACACTTAGAACCTACTGACCTGAAATTAGAAAATTAATTCTTACCTAAGAGGGTTAGGTAAAAGTTTGTGCTTCACACCTAGAAAGTTCTCAGTAAATGTCCATTCATTTTTTTCTCTTTGTTCATTCTGTGCAAGTCAGTTCATAGCATGGTCTCATCAGTGCTTAGAGCTCCCCAGAGAACAGATTTCTTCTTTCAGTTCTGTGACTTGATTCTGTTGTCTAGCGTACAAGAACTGTTAAGTGATGTTCCCAGGAGTTGCTTACCTGCCCTGGATTCTGGAAATAAAACGGATTGCTCTTACACATCCCAGTGTTCTTGCTGAGAATCAGCTTACTTGGAGAAGCTAAGGGATGTGGTTTGGTGCAGATCGCTTGAGGTTTCATGAAACAGGATCTTTTCAAAGCATGTTGTCACTGCTTTAGTTCATTCAGCATCTGGGTAGGTTTCTTGTGCTGGGTGGGTTTCATGTTTGCTCAACCTGGACATGTAAGTTCTTGTCAACTGACCTAAGATTAGTAAACGGACAAGTACCTAAGAGGTCATATGAGTTGCACAAACAAGTTCAGAGAAGGGTCACACTCAGAAATACTGTGACAGAATTTCATCCTGCTCAAAATAAACATGTATTATGCAATGTTATGCCTATTTTTCTGGAACCTGGAATGGTTCTTTCAAAGGATGAAACATTCCAGATTCCGGCACTGCATTAGGTCATTGCCCTCCAAGCCTTTGCAGAGCTGAATAATGAAGGGAAGACAACACTGGAAGATTTGTGTGCAATGTGGGATGAGTCCAGGTTTGCCAAGTGTTGAGTCAGCAGTGCTTTTCCTGTGTACCTATATTCTCTAAGCTTTCTCTAAATTTCTGCATCTCCTTCCATCTCTTTCCCTATAGTGAGGAGCACCCAATTAGAATTGAGAGTGAAGTAGAGCAAGACAGTAGAAGGAAGCTTGCTTCAAAATGGTGGCACAAGCTACAGAGATGTGTGGATGTCATTTGCACATCATGCTCCCACCCAGCTTTGACTTTAACTGCAGACATGGCCCATGTGTTAAACACCCTGGGGAACCTACTGGCATAGGTGCAGTTTTCAAACTCACTTATTCTCTAGAGCCATGGTGGGAAAACATGGAAGTCTTCATGGGAAAAGTTTGAAATATATCAAATATTATTAAAAATGAGATGAAACTGTTCAAGGCTCCTTTCTCCTATGATATATAGACTCAGACATTAGCTACCTTATTATTTTATGTTTTACCTTGGATGTATATTTTACCTTGCACAGGACCAACTCTCCGCTGACATGTACAGTTTTGTGGCCAAAGAAATCGACTATGCAAACTACTTCCAAACGGTAAGGGTCCAGGAAGGTGAGATTGCACAAAGTCTGTGCAAGAGTCATGGTGTGGCTAGAAAGGGAATGTGGGCATAGAGTTCGGGGCCTGACTTAGTTAACATATCATGGAAAACGGTGGAACCATTCTGTCATGAATAGATTCTGCCTCCTATTACTCCTTATATGGGTTTCTTCAAAAACCGTAAGAATAAAACCCAGCCATCTCCCTGGGTTTATTGCAGCTCAGTCATGAGTTGTACTGAATGATAACTGAAAGCAATTTTACAACCTTTTCTAGTAGATACTTGGCAGTGCTTAGAGGCATTTCTGGTCATCACAGCTGGGGAGGGAGGTGACATAGCCATTTAGTAAGTAGACGAGGGATGCTGCTAAGGTTCTCATAGTATGTAGGGCAGCTCCCTACAACAAAGAATTACCCTTCTCCCCCAATAGGTCAGTAGGACCAATGTTGAGAATACTTGGTCTAGGATAATAAGGGTCTTAAGGAGAAAAGGAAGATAACCACCTCATCCCAAGTGACTACTGGTTTGATATAGGTTTTTGCCATAGTGGCAAATAGGTGAACAGTGATTGATATGTGACCTATACCTTCCTCTCACCAATGGAAGCAGATTTAGAGTTGAAAAAGAGGAAGAAACAGGATATGAATCATGTAAACTTAAATAATTCAGTTCAGATAATGAGGACTCTTGCTGTTTACCAGGGTAAATGCAAAGCAAGTTAAAAAAAAAAACTAAAAAAATCCCCAGAGAAATAATACAAAATGACAATCACATGCAGCTGCTTGTGTTGAGACTAAAATGCTAAGAAGCATACACTCTCATTCTACGTGTGTGTGTTTGTGTTTGTGTGTGTGTGTATTATGTATGGTCAGGGAAGTGATGGAATGATAAGGAAGGGTAGTAAAAATAAAAACAGAGGAATTCCTGAAAAGGATGGAGTGCTTTGTGGAGTATGGCAGAATGAATAGCTATGGGCTATTAACAATTTTCTAGCATTAGTGGTCCAGACATTCGTGTGTCCTTTCATCCCTGCAAAAGAGCTGATATCTATTATTTCCAACATGGGGAGTTCATTTTAAAATAGTATATTTTCAAGTGCATTCTGTTGGTTGTAATTGTGAAGGTAATACTTTACTTTAGATTACCTAAAACCAATGAAATATCAGCATTCCAAGCTTTATTAGATGATCTAATTGTCCCTTATGTACCATTTACTTTTTTATTCTGTTAACTTTGTTAAAAAAATCCATATTGGTTTTACTTCAGTGTTATTGATGTTTCCATTCCACATCAAGCATTCAGAATGATTCCCTCTCCTCCCTCCTGCGTGCCCACTCTTGGGGACGGGAGAAAGAGATTCTGAAAATAAATGAAGTGACTATTGCTTATGGGTTTTCATTGGCCCTGATCGACATGTCAGCTGTGTTTTAATTAATGGAATGTTTACAGAAGAGTGCCATGAGGAATTTGTTCTTTGGGCTGCACCATTATAGCCAGACCAAGGTCACCTCTCAGTGTACCTAAAGAGGATCCCAGGTTAAGCCACATATTTTCTGATCAGCTTGAAGTTAAACTAAGTTGGCAGAAATCAAGACATACAGATTAACTTAGCCCATACATATTGTATAGGTAAATGAATTTCTAAGTGTATTTTCCATTTATAGTCACCTGTTCTTACACCCACCTCTCTTTGCTACTTTTTGCTTAGAGCATGGGGTGCCAGGTAAGGTAGGGTGGTTGTTAAGACCAAGCCTTTTCAGCCTGGCTCCAGCTCTGCAGAAGCTCCCTTAATCCTTCATGGTCCTCCTGCCTATCATATTCCCAGTCTTAGAGAGTCCCCTGTAACAGGCTAAAGCATGACCATTGATTGTCCTAGGTTGGTGGAGGAGGGAGCAGGGGCCCCATCTCCCTCCCCCAGGAGTAAGCATCTTTATACAGAATCTGCTATGTGCAACAGAGAAGCCTGTGTTCCTGCCCTTCAGCATAGGGTAACGCTTATCCTTATGTTTTCTCAGCTAATAGAAGTACAAGCTGAATACCACAGGAAGTCACTGACACTGTTACAGGCTGTATTGCCTCAAATAAAAGCACAACAAGGTAAGCACATGCCTTCCCTGGAGGGGGAGTCTAGGGAGCCTGCTTGCCTTCCTGGATGAGACTATCTCCCTGCATTTTGGGTCACTCTTAAGATTTATGCAATTAGGTCACATTTAGACAAGCCCCTAGAACTTCATAAGATGGCATTGATCCAGTGGCAGTGAAGTCGAGCACATCCAAATATTACCCGACCCAGGATGAATCAGGGGTTTGTGAAGGTGTACGTGTCACATTAACCCCAGCACTGTTGGATACAGCTGGCTGCCCACCCACCCTCTCCAGTCCTCTCCATCATTCCCCAGACCGCAAGGATGAAGACTCACCTGGGCCTCTTTTTTTTTTTTTTTTTAAGTAGTCTTAGAGGAATCTGAATGACAAGAGAAAAGAAAGATTCTAACATGAGTGACTTCAAACTGCTCAGTGACTGCTTTCTTGCTTTTTTGCCTCAGAGGCCTGGGTTGAGAAACCTTCCTTTGGGAAGCCACTGGAGGAGCATCTCATGATCAGTGGCCGAGAGATCGCCTTCCCCATCGAGGCGTGTGTGACAATGCTGCTGGAGTGTGGGATGCAGGAGGAGGTAGGATGGAGCACAGCCAAGCCAAGCCATGAGCAGGTCACCTTTTCCAAGAGACAGCATCTCCAGGGTCTTCCTCCCTATATCGTCTCCTTCCTGGCCCCCTCAAATCCAAACATGGAGACAGGGGATATGGTCCTGCCCCCTGCCCTGCAGACACAAACTGGTCCTGCTTTTTCTCATTTCATATTAGGAGTGGAGGATTGTGGGAAACTTGTTATATCTGGCCCTGACAATTGGATGTCCAGATTTCACCTGTTATTTCTTCATACTTAATGTGATTTGATGACTTCGGCATTCTGTTGCTGCTATTACTACTACAACTCATTCTACCTCCTCCTCCTATTGTACAAAAAGTTTCCTAATTCCCAGAATAGAGCTCTTAACTTTTTGGGTCACAACTCTTATAGACGTCCTCAAAATTTGATTGATAGCAACAGTACTTCTAAAGTACTTCTGGAAGTACTGGAAAGTACTTCTAAAGAATTGTATTTAAAAAAGGTCTATGAGAAATTGGTGGTGGCTGCGTTTTTACTGCTGTGTGAAGTGTTTCATAGGCAGTAGATCCATCTTTCATTTCTTCAGTAGGCTATTTTAACCTCTTTATCCAATCTTTCTTTGATCTGATCACCTAGTTCACATCTGTTTAGGCCACAGAGGCATTTATTACTGAACCAAGTATAAAATGAGGAGACCTATAAGCAGTGTAGCATCTATCCATTAAACCTGGTTAATAAAAACCAGGCTATACCCCTAGTAAGCACTGGGTTACACGGGGAAACTGAGGCCACTGTGGATGACGAGGAAGTCAGTGGACGTTCATGTCTGTGTTGGCTGTCTCCATGTGCCAGGCCTGTTTGAGATGTTAGATATTCAAAAAGGAGTGGGAATAAATGTTCTATTTTTGCTCCATTTTATGTTCCTCCCCATTTGTCATCAATTAAGAAAGAAGAATTCTGGGGCTGGGATTGTAGCTCAGCGGTAGAGCGCTTGCCTCGCATGCGTGAGGCCCTGGGTTTGATCCTTAGCACCACGTACAAACCAATAAAATAAAGACATTGTGTCCATCTATTAAAAAAAAAAAGAAGAAAGAAGAATTCTCTGTGACACCTGAGAAATAGTTTCATGGAGGTGGTAAACTGGGCTTTTTAGTCCCATCATTTTTTTTTTTTTTTTAATTCTGGAAACATACACACGCAAAGATAAGATAATGAGCCCCACCCCCAGCTCATGGTCAATCTGGTCTCTTCTCTGCCTCCCTTTCCTGCCTCCTAATACCCACCCACTTTGGATATTTGAAGCTAATTTGAAGCTAATTTCAGATGTTGTGTCATTTCATTTGAAATGTTTTAGAATGTATTTCTAAAAGATAAGGAATATTCTAAAATATACTTGCAACGGTATTATCAAAGCAAAAAATAACAGTAATGTATTTACATCATTACACATCTTGTCAGTGTCAGTTGGTTCTTGAAGAATGGACTCTGATGTCTCTAATCTTGTCTCAACTTTCCTGTCTCTGCCCTTTCAGGGCCATTCTGTCTCTGGACAAATCTTGCACCTAATTAATCCCTCTCTCCCTCTCTCCATCTCCCTCTCCCTTTTTCTTTCTCTTTTCTCAAAATACTTTACATTAGCTCTTTCCCTTTAATAACAAATATGCTTAGGTTTCCCCTGACTTAGAAAAAAAAGAAATCTCTTCTTTCGACCTTGCTGCAACCTCAGACTCCTTTCCTAGCCCCTTGGCTTGTTTCTGCTTCCCAGTTTCTCAGAATAACTCTCAGCATTTGCTGTTCGTGCAGCATCACCACCATTTCCTCGCTGCTCTTCTTTGGTGTAGCTTCTGTCCCCACCCCTGTCCTGCAACTGCTCTCAGGGAGCCCCAGGGAGCCCCAGGTTGCCAGATCCAGGGTCTCAGACCCAGCCTCCTTGGCCACACAGCTGCCTGATGTTGCTAGTGCAACTATCCTTGAAGGGCTTCCGGCTGCCTGGCCAGCTGTCCCCTCCTGCCTGTGAGCACAGGGCCCTCAGCATTCCTTGTTCAGCACCACCTCCTGCTCTCCTCAGTCTACTTTTTCCTGTCATATACTCCTCATCTCCTATTGCTTCACATCCACCTCAGTGGGAGGGCTCCACTCCTGTGTTGGCACTCTAACATTTCCATGAAAAATTTTCCTCTAATACCCATAAAACTACTCACTAGCTAACTTTTTTTAAATTTTGTTTTTTTCATTGTAGATGAATACAATACTTTTATTTTATTTATCTATATTTATTTATTTTATTTTGGGGGGTACCAGGGATTGAACTCAGGGGCACTCGACCACTAAGCCACATCCCCAGCCCTATTTTGTGTGTGACAGGATCTCACTGAGTTGCTTAGCTCCTCGCTGTTGCTGAGGCTGGCTTCAGACTTGTGATTCTCCCGTCTCAGCCTCCCAAAGTGCTGGGATTATAGACGTGCGCCACTGTGCCAGTCTTATTTGTTTATTTTTATGTGGTGTTGAGGGTCGAACCCAGTGCATCACATGTGCTAGGCAAGTGCTCTACTACTGAGCTACAACCCCAGCCCTCTCACTATCTTAATAACACTTCCCTTAATAGAACAGTCTCCTCTCAGTTACACAATCAAATATCTAAAGGCTTAAACAGTCATCCCACGGCATATGTTCGAAGACCCCCAGTGGATACCTAAAACTATGGATAGTACCAAACCCTATACATACTACTAGGTTTTTCCTATGCATACATACTTCTAATTTATGCATTAGGTATAATAAGAGATTAGCAACAACAATAATATAGTGAACACTTGTAACAATATATCATAATAAGCCATTTAAATTATAGAAACAATGTTATTTATTTCTGTAATTTTCCATTTAGTATTTCCAAACTGAAGTTGACCAAGGATAACTGAAACTTACAGAAAGTCAAAGTGCAGACAAGGGAGGGTTACTGTACTTGATGTTGTCCATCACCAAGTACTGCGACTTTTCTTGCATTTCTTGGCATGGTTTTGTGAAAGTCTAAACTTCTCTTTAAGTGTATTCTGTAGCTTGGTCTCTTAGTCATAGTAGCCTATGGATGCATTAGTTCAAACATATTGGCATAACCTCCTCACATACATACCAGAGAGCTTTGAACACTTATATACCTGACACACCCTTCACTAAGAAGGGAGTTAGTTATCTTAGCAGGCCAGAAACTCAGTATTCCAGACTGAACATTTTCTTCTAAAGGGAGTGGGAAGTCTGAGTGACCATAAAAGTTTAAAGGAGCAAGGCGCATTCTACCAGCTTGTTTCTCAGTCTGTAGTTTGCATCACAGAATGGAGGAAGCTATTGGGAGCGGTGGCACATGCCTAGAATCCTAGCAACTCAGGAGGCTGAGGCAGGAAGATCACACGTTTGAGGCCAGCCTCAGCAACTTAAAGAGACCTTGCCTTTAAATAAAAAAATGAAACAGGCTGCGGATGTGACTCAGTGGTAAAACACTTCTGGGTTCAATCCCCAGTCCCCGCCCCCCCACGCCCCCCCCCAAAAAAAAACATGCAGGAAGCTAACAAGGTGAAACAGAAACCATCAGGGCTTCCTGTCTAACTTCCCTGGGACTTGGAGGTTCCCTTTCAGCTCTGACCTGCATTTGCCTTCTCTTTAGCACACCCTGTTCTCCTCTTCTTTCTGCATGCATAGCTTGCCTTTGCTCTACAAAGTACAGAGGCTCATTTGGACAAAGTGATAGTAATTCCAAAGAATGGAACATGGGGGCTCTTTCATACCCAGTCCCCAGTCTGCCCTTCCTCTGAGGACATAGACTTTACTTGGTATTTTGATTCCTCCTAGTGTATGTGCACATTCAGACACACCCCTCATAGATCTTTTCTCATCCAACTTGTTAGATCTCCACCTCTGACTAGATCTTAGTCAATTCTTCTCAGATGTATCTTAAGTATACAGGAAAAACAGTCTGAGTGTTCAGGGTTCTATTAGCCAATAGATACTTACCAAACCAGTATAATGAGCCATCCTGGCATCAGGTAGGATAAGAGCCCAGTGAGTAAATTAAGACCCAGTTCCTACTCTCAAGGTGCATATGTCTGCAGGAGGAGACATAGAAAAGAGACAAAAACAATATTGGAACCTGATGTTAGAAGAATGTACCTTGGAGGTTTTGCTCTTGTACCTTTGAGTTGCAGACTGTCCACTAACCCTCTGTACTGTATGTAGGGACTCTTCCGAGTAGCCCCCTCTGCCTCCAAGCTGAAGAAGCTGAAAGCTGCACTGGACTGCTGTGTGGTGGATGTGCAGGAGTACTCGGCAGACCCCCATGCCATTGCAGGTGGGCACCTACAACCTGTTAGCAGGATGCTCTTAGCAAGTCCTCATAGGGAAGGGATGAGCATGTGGAGGGAGTGGTTACATGTCAAGGACACTCCAGCCCATGCCTTTCCTCTATGCTCCATTCACGTGTGTCCACTCAGGGCCCAGTTTTAGGGCTGGTTGCTCTGGCCCCTTAAAGGAAGGCTTCCTACTGTTCCAAGAGAAGATGTGATTTGGGAAGAAAATGGGGCACTGTGATTGTCAGCCCAGGTCCCCCTGCCATGTGAGAAGCATGTTCATGTGAGAAGCATGTGAGAAGCCCTCGTGTGGTCTTGTGTTGGTCAGGGAGCCAGTCTCCAGATAGAGCCCACATGGGTAATGCGGGCTGCCTGGTCATAACAGCTCATTGTTATTATTGTATCTACGCTTAGGAGCTCTGAAATCTTACCTCCGAGAGTTGCCAGAACCACTCATGACCTTTGAACTCTATGACGAGTGGATCCAGGCATCCAAGTGAGTACCTTATATTGGAGCATCTTCTGGGTTGGAGTTTATATGGAAGTACAATCATCCCTTGGCATCTATGCTCAGAATCTCAGACCCCTGTGGCTCAAGTCCCTTATGTAAAATGGATTAATATTTGTGTATAACCAACACACATCATCTTGTATACTTTAAATCACTTTTAGATTACTTATAATACCTAGTACAATGCGAGCACTATGTAATAATTTTTATTAACTGTATTGTTTAGGGAATAATAACAAGGAAAATAGCCTATACATGTTCATACAGATGTAACCACCTTAGACCTAACTGCATAGTACATCATCCTCAGCTGGTTGAGTTCATGGATGTGGAACCCAGGAATACTGAAGGCTGACTGTATTTATTGTATTTATTGTGTTTATTGTATTTATTATTCCCTATATAGGGAAGCACGTAACCTGGGATCTGGCAATTCCATTTCTACATATCCATGATGAAGGCATTTTCCAAAAAGTGAGCAAGGGGAGTAAGAGTCATGGCTAATTAATTAAGTGGGCAAGGGGAGTAGGAGTCATGGCTAAATATACTATGGTGTGTATATGCTGCGGCATTTTCTGAAGCCATTAATAATAGGTAGAGCTATTTATGCTGATATGAAAATGTATGGAGATTTATTGTTGAGGGGAGTAAAGCAAGTTAACGAGGATACAATGTGATATTCAGTTGTAAAAATATAAATACCCAACACACTCAAATGGTAGAATTTTAGGTATGCCTCAATGTATATGTGGAGGCGCATTAAAGAGGGTTCTGGAAGGGATCCTCAAGCAATGGCAGTGATCCCTGCTGGGAGTAGAGTAGGACATGAGAGTAGCCGTGGTGGTCTTTGCCTTCATCTGTGATAGGAATATTGTAGCAACAAGTAATAATAAAAGAGCAGAAGAAGAGGGCAGTGGACACTGTCTCATCCTCCTGAGCATAAGCCTGAGGGAACAGGCCTCAGTGAGGAGCAAAGCCAGGCCCAGTGCAAAGCTCAGTGGCAGGGCCACCACTATGTCACACACTGTAGGTCCTCAGCGTGGCTTTCCTTCTCAATTCTTGGGTTATTTCTTTGGTTTATTGCTGTATTAGTATGTTATATGTTTTATTTGTCTATGAGTAAGAACTGTCTCAAGCCAGGTGAGGTGGCCCATGCCTATAATCCCAGCAGGTTGGGAGGCTGAGGCAGAAGGATTGCAAGTTCAAAGCAACTTAATGAGGCCCTAAGCAACTCAGAGAAACCCCATCTCTAAATAAAATATTTTTTAAAAGGCTGGGGAAGTGGCTCAGTGGTAAAATGCCCCTGGGTTCAATTTTAGGTACCAAAAAAAAAAAAACCTGCCTCAAGTAAACACTATTGAGAATTAGCACCAGAGGCAAAGTGGTTAAGAGGAGGGTAAAGATTATACAGTTAGAAGACAGAAAAGAAGGGAAGAAGTTTTATGAGAGCAGGTTTGGAGCAAATAGCTATCTTAGCAAGATGGCCATGAATGGAAATGGTGTATTAGAGATCTCTGGTCATGGGACTTAGTCTCAAGGGTAGACTGGTTAGTCTGTTGGAAAGAACCTGGTGTGTGTATCTGATACTGATGCACCCCCCCACCCCCATACACACTCTCCTCCCCCCATCTCTCTCTCTCTTTGATGAGTCTTTTTTTTTTTTAAATCAACATACAGTTGTATAAGTTTATGGAGTCTAAGATGATGTTTCAATCCATGTATATATGGTGTAATGATCAAATCCAGGTAAAAAACATCAAAGAACATAACCATCACCTCCAACATTTATCATTGATCCTTCTACTTCTTAAAGAACTGAGGGCTGAAAGACACCCAGCTGACCTGGAAGTGAAGCCAGGCTTAAATGTGCAGAGCCAGAGGAAGCTTGCTTCAATCAAGTTACACAAGTGTATTTTTTAATGCATTCTAAAAGGCTAGCTGAATCTGTGGTTCTCTTTTATCTTACCGTGAGGAGCAAATGTTGGACTCTGTGATGAACTTAGTTATAATAAGTGGTATCATTTTTTGGGTGCTTATTAGAGACTTAACTTTGCTCTAAGCTCATTATACATTTTTAAGTTACTTAAATTTCACAGAAATTCTTATTAAGTGGTTTGTGCTATTTCCCCCGTTTTACAGATGAGGAATTTGAGGTATAGAACAAGTCACATAGCAGCAGGCTGCTTGCCAGCTAATATATGGAAGAATGAGAATCCATGGAGTCCAGTTCCAGAGTCTATGCACTTAACTACTTTATGCCTCTCTAAAGTAAGAATGGTCCCAAGAGGAAGTCAAATGAGAACCATCCCCCCCTTTTTTTTTTAATCACAAAATATGCAAGAGATCTGGGTGATATAAAGCTAGAGAAAGAAAGGCTGGCTCAGTGCATGACCACCTACCCAAGATGCTCTACTTCTCACTTCATTTGCAGAGGTGGATCTCTGTTAGGAAACAGGAGCAATCCAGTGACCCAAAGTAGTAGGTATTTTTGAACCAAGGGAAAATGAGAAATTATTTCTACACTGGATTATAAGCATGTCATGCTGAAGGCTCTTGGGAATGATAGTGCCTGCTTAAGGTCACATCTAAAAAAAAAGAAGAAGTCATTTTGCCTGGAAAAATTGTTTCCAACCCTCTGTGTGCATCAGAGTCTCCTAGGAAGCTTCTAAAATTGTCAGTGCCTGGACACTTTATTTCCCAGAGATTCAGGTGGCGTTGGTCTGGGTTCTGTGTTTCAAAGCTTCCAAGGCTGTTGGGTGGATAGCCTTGACCTTTTGTTGAAGCGAAGTTTACCAGAGGGCAGAACACCTTAACAGGGCATTGGACTGCGGGCAGATTCCTAAAATACAGACAAGTCTGCCAGGAACAGGGCATCTGGGAGTCCAGCAGAACAAGAGGTAGACTGGTCGTCGTCTCGGAGTGATATTCCTTACAGGGTTAAAGCAGAGGGGACTTCTTGTCATGCAGGCTGAAGAAAACTAGGCCTCTTCTGATTGCTTGTTGTGAATCTTCTATTTTTGGAAAACTAGTTGTTTTTAGAGTTCAGTTTGATTGCATGTCACTTAAAACAAGTGACCCTGTTCTGGTTTAGTCTGGTTTGTTGTGGCCCAGTGCTGGCGGCTCCTCTAAAGTAGCAGCTTCCCACGAACTGTCACCTTAAAAAGGTCAAAGATCGGAAAAGGGAGTGGGGTTTGGTACCAATGAAGATGCCTCAGCAAATGACAGAGGTGACAACAACAGCTACAGATGCTGCTTAGCAATGATGTTGAACTTCACATGAACCAGGAGGGCTGGGTGCTTTGTACTGATTCTCCTTTAGACCTCTTGTGCAGCTCTTGTGAGGGAAATATTATTATGAACCTTGTTGTACAGAGGAGGAAACGGGGGCTCACAGAGGTTGGAGAATTGGCACAAGATCACAGGATGGAGCTGAGTCTTCCACCCTACACAAAACCCCGCCTTGGCCAGGCCAGAATCCAATGACAACTCCTTAGCACATGATCTGTCACCTTTCCATTTCTCAATGGAACCTTTGATTTTCACTCTAGGCTCCTGATGAAAGACCTTTGTAGAGAATGCCTGGATGGAAGATGGAAGGATAACATAGAACATAACATTTTAAATAATAATAAGCTTGCAACTACAGTTATAGTAGCTGGCTCCTTGTCCGATATGAAAATGACTGGTTAATATGATTACCAACGGGGATTCATCGAATCATGCTCAACCAGTATCTTTTTCTATTCTTTTCTCAGTATCCAGGAGCAGGAGAAGAGGCTCCAGGCCCTGTGGAATGCTTGTGAGAAACTGCCCAAGGCCAATCATAACAACATCCGGTGAGTACTGGAGACACATGGGTTGGGTTTATTTAAGCCCTAGTTATGCAGTTCCCTGAGTAAAAGTCATAGTAACCTGTGTGCATAGCATTTTATGGTGTATTGTTGGCATGCAGGGTCTCTTTCAAGCCTCACACAGCCTGTGAGGTAAGGTAGGGGTAGTTATTACCGTTTTGCAGATAAGGAAGCAGGCTCAAAGTGTCTGTATGATGCTGGAGGCTACCTAACTAGCTATTGACTAATTCACTCAAGTTCTTTGATTTGCAAGAAGTGAAGAAAATTGCATCGTAGCTTAAGAGATTGGGAACTCATGGTAAAGGTAAGATGTTCCTGGACACTTAGAAGCTGACCAGTGCTGGAGCTGGCAGAGGTGTCCTTGAACCAGTCACAGAAAGAGGAGGCAAGAGAGAAAATTTCACATGCTCTACCTTTCATTCAACACAGACGTCTTCCACATCTGCCTCTCACTTTTCTTTTCTTCTTTTTAAATTATTTTTTAGTTGTTGATGAACACAATACCTTTATTTTATTTATTTATTTTATGAGGTGCTGAGGATCGAACCCAGTGCCTCGCACATGCTAGGCAAGCGCTCCACCACTGAGCCACAGCCCAGCCCTGCCTCTCCCTTTTCTTGCTACCACCTGGACTTGACTTCTCACTGCACTGCAGATCTTTTCCCTTCCCCTGGCTTCTGCTTTCTCATCACAGTGTCTTGCCAGCACCCTTGCTGGCCCTGCCACCTCTCCTCTGAGCTTCTTTGGATGCAGATCTTCAGCTTCAGCACCTGCAATAATCTGCCTAATTGTTTCTCTTTTTTCTTTTTAAAAATGCCACCACCAATTAAGTAGTGGCTCCTCAAAATTAAAGATAGATGCCAGGTGTGGTTCACACATTTAGGAGGCTGAAGCAGGAGGATTGCAAGTTTGAGGCCCATCTCAGCAACTCAGTGAGGCCTTAAGCAATTTAACGAGGCCTTGTCTCTAAATAAAAAAATAAAAATGATGGGGGCTGTCACTCAGTGGTTAAGTACCTCTGGATTCAATCCCCAGTACCAAAAAAAAAAAAAAAAAAAAAAAAATTAAACATAGAACTACCATATGATCTAGCAATTTTTTTTCTCAGTGTATACCCAAAAGAACTAAAAGCAAGGACTTGATATTTGGACACCCATGTTCATAGCATCACGATTCACAGTAGTCCAAAGGAGAAGTAACCAAAAAGTCCACAGATGGATAAATGGATAAATGAAATATAGCTTATACGTACACCTGAATATGAGATTCTGGTTCTTGCTGCTACATGAATGAATCTTCGGTCTTGATGCTAAGTGAAAGAAACCAGGCGCAAGAGGACAAAGGCTTATGGATTCCCCTTATGTGAGTTACCTAGAGTCGTCAAATCTTAGAAAGTCGAATGGTGGTGGCCAGGGCCAGGTGCAGGGTCCAACGCTGAGGTTATTGTCAAATGGGTACCATTTCAGTTTGGGAAGATGAAAAAGTTCTGGAGATGAATAATAGTGATGATCAGGTAACAGTGTGGATGTACTTAATGCCACTGAGTTATATACCTACAAAAGGGTCCAAATGGTAAATAATTATATATATTACTATAACTAAAAAGTCCCAAGAGCAAAAATCAGACTGGTACTCAGCTCATGTGGGTGACCACAGCCTGTGGATTGATGGCCCTCTGCTTTCTACATCCTGCTCTCATCCTTTGTGGCCTCTTGGAGGGCATGAAGCCTGGCAGGCAGAGGCTGTAGGTAGAGTTGGCCCAGTGACAGAATAATGATGACATGGCGGGACCCCACGTCTGGTCTTCTTGACCAAAGATGCATGAAAACTTGCAAGGAAGTTGCTTCACTCTGACCTGAGCAAAACAGGAGGAGAACCACAGCTTTTTGGAACCAAGTATCTGGGAAGAAATATGGGTTTTTAATGTGGTTTGCCAGAGCTGTTTTGTTGTGCTTAATTTGCACATAATTTTTTACTTTTTAAAAACAATACCTTTATTGAGATGTATTTACATATCACTGTGCCTTTGAAAGTGGGCCATGTTAAGGCGTTTAGTGCATTCATAGACTTGTGCAACTGTCAATACTAATTTTGGAGATATTTTTACCACTCCAGAAAGAAACCCAGTTCCCATTAGCAGTCACTTTTCATCCTCCCACTTCCCCAACCCAGGGCCTGGCAATCACTAATCTACTTTCTGACTCTAGAGTTGCATATTCTGGATGTTCCATATTATAGGTATTGTAATGTAGCCTTCTGTATCTGACTTTCTTTCACTTATAATGTGTTCACAGTTCATCCATGTAGTGAGATGTGTCAGTTCTTTATTCTTTTTTTATGGTTGCATAATATTCCATATTTATTTATTCATCTCTTGTGGATCTATGGTTAGCTTCCACTTTTTGACTATTGTGAATAGTGCTGCTCTGAGCATTCATCTACCAGTTTGTGTGTTGACATACTTCTCTTGGGTATACCCCTGAGATTGGAATTGCTGATCATGTGCTAAGCCTGTGTTGATTATTTTCTTTATTGGATCTTTCTAGAAAGCCTGACTAAGGGTAATTACAGAGGACACCACCTCTAAGTCAGAAGGAAAGATGGAGACTGTTTTTCTGGCCAGTGTTTGTTAAAGCATATGTTTGGCACCTAGCCGAGTAAGATCTGAGTCTGTCTTGTTTTTGCAAAGAGAATACAGATTTCTCATTTCCTGATACATAATATGTCTTCATATTGCAGGATGTATGAGTCTCACTGTCAGAAGATGTGCTGCAGGAGACAAGTGTCGGCAAACATGGCCAGTGTTGAGCCCTAGTTAAACCTGGCTCTTCATTTCTTTTCAGATACTTGATCAAATTTTTATCAAAGCTGTCAGAATATCAAGATGTAAACAAGATGACTCCCAGTAACATGGCAATTGTCTTAGGACCCAACCTCCTCTGGCCGCAAGCGGAAGGGTGAGTGAAGGGAGGAGAGCCCTGTGGGCAGTGCAGGCAGGGGTGCAGGGGACTTGCAGGAGCTTTGCCAAGACCCTGGATCATCCCCAGCCTCCTTTATTTTTCAAGTCCTCATTCTGTCATGGCTCACTCCTTTTATGAGGGAAGGCACAGGGTTCTGCACACCTTTCTCATTGATGGTCTCAGAGCTGTGGGTCTGAAGGAAGGGTCTTCTCAGAGCTAACCCAGGTCAGCATCAGCATGAAAAGTAGGAGGACAAGGGACATGATGGCACCAAGCAAGGCAAACTCTCTCAGGTACCTGGACTCTGTCCTAAGAGGATACTTCCTCCCAGCATCAAGATTCAGAAGGACAGAGGGCCATCTCCAAGGAGACCTCAGAGTTGGAAAGAGGAGGAACCTGGCAATGATGAGAACTGTACCTCATGCTAAAAGTGACTTCATGGGCATTACTCATTTTCCTGTGGCTGTCCCCATTTGGAGGGGTGAAGTGTCCTTCCTGAGAGAAAGCCAGCTCACAAACCTAGGCCTGCAGGTTACAGTCCAGGAGCCCTTCCTGAGCTCAGTGGCCCGAGGACTGAGAATCCCTCACCCTGCCTTGGCTGGTGACCTCATTCTACCCTCCTTTGCTTTGTGCTTGCAGGAACATCACTGAGATGATGACCACAGTTTCTCTACAGATTGTCGGGATCATCGAGCCCATCATCCAGCACGCAGACTGGTTCTTCCCTGGGGGTAGGTCGTGGTATTGGAGTCGGGGTGGGGCAGAGGCAGGGAGCAGGGAGATCACTGTGAGGTGGGAACTCTTTGAAACCAAGGACCACTGCCTCCAGGCTTTTGTTGGTTTTGCTTTTAATCTCTGTACACATACATACACACACCCACACTCACGCACAGGTATTGGAACAGTCACAGCAGCTTCTTGCTCTCTTATCCGTGATGAGGGATGTTCTAGAGTGAATGTATCCACTGTGGATGCCAACTAGGTCCATGGATTCTGCTAGTCTAACATCCATACCATGGTTCCTTCAGGTCTATGAATCATGGAGTGCTGGTACAGAAAGGAGAGAGAAATCCTCTGCTCCAAACCTGGAGATTTATAGCTGCAGAGGTGGATGAGGACTTTCATTCAGGGCTCACAGATCATCTGGGTATTGTCCTTTCATTGCCCTAAGCTGTGCCCTTTGAGTTGCCCCTCAGCATATAAAGATGGGGATCAAAGGCAATTTTTTTTAAATTCAAAATTAGATACTCAAGGCAGCTTTCTAAGAGGGAGTTTAAGGTATGTTCTGAGCCATGGAAGCCTCATTGCATAAGTACATGTCTTTTGGCTTTGACAGATTTTTTTGTTTTTATTTATTTTTAGTACTGGGGATTGAATCCTGTGGTGCTCTGCCACTGAATCACATCCTCAGCCCTTTTTACTTTTTATTTTGAGACAGAATCACTGTATTGCCCAAGCTGGCCTCACACTTCTTCTGCCTCAGCCTCCCAAGTCACTGGGATTAAGGTGTTTACCACCCTATCTTGGAAGTGGTGACAGTTTTGAAGAGACAGCAATTGTATTAAATTTAGTGTTTGCTAGGAAAAAAAATTGATGCTGTGACATTATAGATGGTAAATATTAGGAGGATGCTGCTAGCTATGCAGCAGCATCCATTAGCTCACATGAAGATGAAATCCTCTAGTCTTCAGAGGAAATCGAAGAAGTTTGGCCACCTTTCTTCTGCTGCACGTGATTAAACGGGAAAAAAATGTATCTCTTCAGGAGCCAACAAATACCTCCATGAAAGCTCTTCCTACTTTTAACCTTTAAAAAATGTATCCTCTTCAGTTTTATAATAGGACTGTATTATCATTCACAAATCTTAAATTTTGACCCTTTTTTTATTTCCATGGGCAATTTCACTGGCTAGCGCTTCTTAAATAATATTAAATAAAAGTAGCCGCCAGGCGCAGTGGCACACACCTGTAATCCCAGCACCTTGGGAAGCTGAGACAGGAGAATTGCGAGTTCAAAGCCAGCCTCAGCAACAGCAAAGCACTAAGCAACTCAGTGAGACCCTGTCTCTAAGTAAAACACAAAATAGGGCTGGGGATATGGCTCTGTGGTCGAGTGCCCCTGAGTTCAATCCCCGGTACCAAAGTAATGATAAGAATAAAGAAAAAAATAAAAGTAGCAAGGGTGGATGTTGCTGTTTTCCCAATTATATTAGGACTGCTCAGGAGTTTAAAGCATCAGGTTTGACTAAGCTGATTTTGTCTTTTTGAGAAAGTACCCACGGGCTTCTGTTTTATTAAGTTTTGTTGAATTTTTAAAAAATCACAAATGGACATTCTTTTATTAAATATCAGTCTAGGTGACCATATGTGTTCGCTTCTTTGGCCTATTAATAGGATAAATGATATTATTAAGGTGAATTAGTATCAATAGATAACTAATGTAGAATTGTGGGATGAAGTTTTCTAGGGGTGAAATGTGAAGGAGAGTCCCTCTCCTGCCCAGGAAGGTGTGATATCTCAAGACATCACATATACCAATTCTTTCTTCCCTGCAGAGATAGAGTTCAACATTACAGGCAATTATGGGAGTCCGGTGCACGTGAACCATAATGCCAACTACAGCTCAATGCCCTCCCCAGACATGGATCCCGCTGACAGGCGCCAGCCCGAGCAGGCCCGCCGACCCCTCAGTGTCGCCACGGATAATATGATGCTGGAGTTTTACAAAAAGGATGGGTATGAACTAGTGTCCCTTCTTCAGCCTTGGGGATTGGAAAAGTTGGGGGAGGGAGTGAGAGGTAAGGAAAGAAACAGGATTGACAGGAAGTTGCACTTATTCCCGCAGCTTGCTGATTGGTAGCAATTGAACCCTGCCTGACCTCATTCTTGACATTGTGCTGTCTGGAACGGGTCTCTCTGGCTTGCTTCCCTTTGGGCCAGAGTTAAGTATAGCCTTCTTAGCTGACAATTGTGATCAGTATTGATTAGTTCTCATCAAAGAAATTAAAGTTGGTCAATAAGGATAATTTTAAAAACTATGTAAGCATTTCATTTTGACTCAAAACGTCTAAATGTGGAGCTGAGGGTACAGCTCAGTGGAAGAGCATGTGCTTAGCATGTGCGAAGCCCTGGGTTTCCATCCCAGCACCACAAAAAAAGAAAAAAGTGTGTAAATGCTTATCAGTTCTTGACTCTTTTGTGGCTTTACTTTGATTTTAGATTTGCTCAATTACATTCTTCAGAAACATCCTTGCATAAATAATACTTTAATGCATAATTTAACATTTCCAGTTTCAGTCTCTTTAAAGAGAAAACCTAAAATTTGATGCATTCCAAGTGTAATTTTTTCTAGGTTTTTGAGTTTTTTCCCCTGTCTTTTATATTTGACACTTAGCTTACTTCAATGCAGTCCTTAATAGACTTATAAATGCATCCAACTTCATGTGTGAGATTGCATAGGAACAACCCTTTTTACACTCATATTAAATGAGTTTACATAATATTTGACTAGATGATATGATTCTCGTAGCAAGTAAGATGGGCAGAAGCAGGTTTTCTAACAAGCTCTTATGACTCATGGGAAGTACTAGCTCTGTCTTGGCAACCAAAGTCCGTGGCTTTATGAGAATCCATAGGGCATCCTTGATGCAGAAGACATGGATTGCCTGGCTTGGTCAAGCAGTTCCAATAAGTAAACTTTGGGAATTTAAAATCACTACCACAAAATAAAATTTAGTAACTGCTCCTTCAGGATACATGGGAGCATAAAGCACTGAATGAGAGCAACAGAAATTCAGATAACAGTGAACTTTCCCCTTCCACCAGGTACCCAGAAAGATCTGTTTGAAAGGTAAATGGCCCAAAGGAATTAGGAGAGAGGGGTGAAAACCCTAGAAGTGTGGAAGGGTGGGAATTTCACTTTCACTCCAAATGAGAGTTGATACTGGAGACTGGAGTTGCAGAGGAGACCCAAGCCTGTGTCCCGGTGGGCTCTTGAGGGTGCCTAGTGTCCCTGCTATTGCCTTGCTCATCCGTGACCTATATGTGTGAGGCAGGTGGGGGGCTGTTTCTGT
Organism: Xerus rutilus; assembly: GCA_028644305.1. Lineage (NCBI taxonomy): Eukaryota > Metazoa > Chordata > Mammalia > Rodentia > Sciuridae > Xerus > Xerus rutilus. The sequence continues at coordinate 51,424,945 of CM053402.1, forward strand.
GCATGGTGTTTTCTTGTTCTCTGTCTAATAGGGAGAGATCAAGTTCATAGACATTCCAATAAGGAAGGAAAAACTTCCTAAGCCCATAAAAAGGAGTAAAATTAGAATCTGAGAGAAGCAGAGACAGAGAATTAGACAAGCATTGTAATTTGTTTTTAAATATCATTCTAAGTAGTAATTCAGTTCCTTCATGACATTCATTCACTAGGCTGAGGGGATGCCCTTGAGGGTCAGTGTTTGTGTGGGCGGAGGTACAGAGAACACCTCAGATTTGGTCCTGGGTGTTTCTGCATCAGTGTTTGCTGCTCTGTCATCCTGCCGGGCCTGTACCGATTCTCTCCTTTTTCCTGAAAAGCAATCCAGACGTCCTCTGTGAGGGAGTTAGCCCTGCAGAATAGTGAAGTACCATTGGCCCCCTAGAAACATGGGCAAATGCAAAAGCATGAACAAAGTCTTCTTATTTCAGAACTTTGTAAATGAGAGGTCCCTGCTTTGTGCCATTCTGATCTAAAGTTGAAATTGCCACCATCTACTCTGAGGGCCTAGGAGATATACTATGTAAGTTATTGTTGTACATAAAATAAAATACATTGTGTATATTTTGAAACATGCATTTCACAGGAAGTGGAGATCTTCCTGGTGTAGGGTACCCCTCAAAGAACTGTCAGAGGCTAAACCACGTAATGGCTTACCGTTCTGTGCCATATAATGATATTTGGTTCTGGTGGACCACATGTATGACATGCATATCACCCAAAGACGAGTTGCCACTTTAGTTTATTTAAGTACACTCCAGTCACACAACAGTGAATCACTCAGTGACACCTTTCTCAGAACACATGTTGCCATTAAGCAGTGCACAACTGTCTGTGTTTTAAGGTGCAGTGAGCTTTTGGTGATCAGTTCTAAACTGGCTTTAAGAGAATGAGAAACACCAAATTGTAAGTGTTTTAGGGGAGAAAAAAATAATTTACATCTGCTGAGTCCTTATCTTAGCAATGTTAGGGAAATCCTCTTTGTTTCTCCCCATTTCTGAGATTTTTAAAATCTACATTCTGAAGTCTTCAAATTACCCATTGAAACACTGACTAATGAAAGCTCATATTATGGAAGTTTTTTGGCTAGGTTAAAAAAAGAAAATTACACACACACACATACACATACATATGTAAAATCCATATATAATTTATATAGATATATATAAATTACATATCAATAAAACTGTTACTCTAAGAAAATGAAACAATTACAGAAAAAGGTAAAGAAAACAATAGAACTGTTACTTGAAGTAAAAAAAAAGCAGGAAGAAAATTCTGGGCAGATAAATCTGATAAAGTGTGATAGAAATGGTAAGTTCTCCAGTGATGCCAATGACATTTTCCTGGACTAATAGCTTCTACATCCTGGGTATCATAATAAGATAGTTTGCTCCCCTCATGAACAAACTTAGAGCTTTGTTCCTGATGCCTTTCTGGTTCATAATGACACAAGACACTGAGTTTCTGTAGCAAATCACGGGATCAGATTTAGGAGCTCACATACGTATTTTCATCATTGTGATAGACACCATTGTGATAGGCCTTGTGTTCAATCCCTGGTACCAAAAATGTAAACACTAAAAACAAAAAGGATGATTAAAGAGATTACTCTGGATTATCATGCACCCTATGTAACAGAACATGCATCCTTATAGGAGGGAGACAGGTAGATTTTGCTATACTGCAGAGAAGAGATTTGAAGATGGTAGTCACAAGCCAAGAAAAGTCAGCAGCCACTGTTAACTCAATGAGGCACAGAAGGATTCTCTGGAGTCTCTGGAGAGAACACAGCCCTGCTGATACCTCAGTTGACCTTAGTGGTACTGATTCTGGACTTCTAGCCTCCAGAACTATGAGAGAATACATCATCTCCTATACACTACTGTGACCCATTCTATGACTGGTCAGCTTCTGCCACCAGGTAATAGTGCAAGAACATGCTAAATTTATCTTAGCATCCAATATTGATAATGACCTTCTTGAAAATGCTGGAAATAAGGGATGAAAGTATTTGCCTCATTCTGTAGATGAGAGCTCTGTTGTGTCAATGAGTATCTTAACTGGGACTGGAGGTTCAAGACATTTCAGAACATATTCTTTATTAGAATCTCATGAAAAATACAAAAGTGTGGTTTCTGGTAGATCTCTTAGAAATATAAGGTGCTGAGGGGCAGATAGGAGTGAAGCAGGGAAGATGTACTTCAGTGGGGCTGTCTGAAGATTTGTTACCCGGCATGCTCACCGAATCCCAGTGATAAGCGGTAACAACTCTGGATTCCTCATCCCTTACCTCCTTACCATAAAAAGGAGCGGTGGAGACAGCATCTTGGGCTTTCTGCCTTGATTCTGCAAGCCCTCCACCCTGTCACCTTGCTGGCACAGAAGAGCCAGAAAGGCAGCTTACCCAGAGGGCGGTTCCTGGACTCTGCCTCGTACCTCCTGCTTGTTGACTTCCAACACCTTTGCTTCTTAGAGGTTCTTCTTAGACTCTGGCTTCTTGCTTTCACCTTGATTCAACTTTGTTTATGAAGCCAAGTTCCTCAGGTTTCACCAGAAACAGCAGGCCATGGGAAATCTTGACATCCAGATGACTTTAGGTATCCATGCAGCAGCAACTACTGAAGTCAGTTATTTTTGCATTAATTCCACTACCATTTGTTGTCTCTTAAAAAACACAAGCTGGGCATAGTGACACATGCCTGTAATCCCAGTGACTTTGGAGGCTGAGGCAGGAGGATTGAAAGTTTGAGACCAGCCTCAGCAACTTAGCAAGACCCTGCGTCAAAAGGGAAAAACAAAAAGACTGGGGATTTTGCTCAGTGGTAAAGTGCCCTGGGTTCAAACCTCAGTACCAAAACAACAAAAAACAAAAACAAAAACAAAAAAAAACCCACAAGCAGTTTCTTGAGCCCAGCTACTGCTGCTTCTTTCAGGGATACATAAGCAATGAATAGAAACTTAGGAACTCTTGATACAACCTTCTGATTGAATTTCCCCCATTTGTGAACAGGTTCCCTCTTTGGTGGCATACTGACCAATTTTATAATTGTGTCTCTGTGTTGAGTTTTATTTAGACATTCAGACATTTCAGTATACCAGTTCACTTCTGGAGATAATAAAACCTAGGCCTCTAAGTGTGTAGCTGCTGACTATGTGATTGGCTGGCTCCATAAAGATTTATGTTACTGAAAATGTCAGTGAGCATTGGATGTGTGTTCACTGTGAGCATGCAGTGCTATCTCCCCCCTTAAGAGAATCATTTCAGCTGGCAAAGTGGTGATTACTTACAGCACAGCAGCCTCTTTGTAAAGGCAGAATTAAACATTCAACTCCTGTTTCTCACTTGCTGACCTTTGCCAGTGATATTTAGCAGGGTTCAGTTGGTACCTACCCCATGCCCAAGTGGCTTCTTCCCTTGGTAGCCTGGAGTCTGAGGTTACTAATGATGGAAGATGTTACTGGAAATAGAAGGCATCCCGTCGCCAGTCCTGATCCTGAAGCCCACTCGCCACCCTCAATCCATGGGAATGGTCTTTCCAAGCAGAATGGAACAGGGCAAGGAAGAGAAGATGGGGTGGGATTTGCATCTTCCAGGGTTCTTTTTGCTGGTCACCAGAGGGCACATCTCACACTCCTGCCATCCTTGCTGAGCATTGCAAATAAGTGTTACTAGTTCTTTTTTCTCCAAGTGAAAGAGTCTTTTGCTCTTTTCATCCTGATGAATTCTGAAACCCAGAAAGCATAGGTTGATAATCCCCCACAACTCGCTTTAAATATAAGGGGGCAAACACTGGACTCTGGCACAGAAGTTTGAGTGTCCTTTAAGAGGGTTTCTAGACAGCTTACAGAAGTTACTTATAGAGGATGAAGGGTTACTAAAACTAAAATTACTTGAAAGCTAGTGGATCCTGGAAAAAGACATCCCTCCCATTCCCCCTTCATTCTAAGGCTCCTTGAAGCAATCCAGGGGAGATTAAAAGAATCAACCAAGTGTACATCTCTATATATAAAATGTAAAAGTGTCTCTAGTGATCCTGGGAGGAAGTGTGTCAAGAATCTGTCCCCATCCTGGATGTGCTTGGTTTAGCATCCCTTCTCCCCTGAGTCCCTCACTGCAGGTCCATCCCAGATATATGTCCTTAAATGACTCAAATCCCACCTGCTGCATCCAATCTCTGAACTTAAAATTTTTAATATTGTATCACTTCTATGAGGTAAATATGGCCATTTTAGATGAGCAAGACTTCACCTTTGTGCTTTGTCCAGATAACCATTTGGTAGGGTGGAGGCCAGTATAAGCACACGATAGCCCTAGTACCCCCACCTCACTATGCAGATAAATGCTAGAGACAAATGCTGGCCCGGAGAGTGTTTCCTCCCTGCACAGATGTCTATATCTCCCTTCGTACTAGAACTGTGAGCTTTTACCCAAATCAATGAATCTCTTATCTAAGAACCACAGCACCAGTTGTCTCCTAGACTAAAGGAAAGAGAACCAGCTCCCTCAAAGTCCACGGGACCCAGAAGAGGGCAAATGGCTACTTGTACCAATTTCTTTTTTCCTTATGACTCTTCTCCCCATCCCTCAGCAATATCGACTCTTGGCTGTTCTCTTTACTCACCTGCGTAGTTTTCACCTCTGCAAACAGCAAAGTCACTTTAACTGAGTAAATTGTAATAATTTAATGGCACAATAAAAACCCCTTCCAAAACCCTGACCTTGGCAAGAAACACCTTTGCAGGAAAACAAACTTTATGTCCAAAAGAAGGTGTAGATTTGTTGACACTAATATCTGTATGTTTCTGTCCCTGCAGCCTTAGGAAAATCCAAAGGTACAGTATCCTCTGGTAGCTACAAGGCCAAGTTCAATTTCAAACTAAGCAAACTGTGTTGTAGTAAGCTCTGTGAGAAGGTGAATGTGCCACGTTTGGTTGCTTGGCCGACTTACTTGAAGCTGTGTGCCCATCATTAAAATAGACTCAGAGCCTGGAGGGACCATAGGCATGAGCAGCCCCTTTCCTGCTATGTAGGGAAGCAGGTGTGGCCTGCAGAGGTTGTGATGTGGCCAGGTGTCCTGCAATGGTGGAGCAGGGGCCAGACCCACATTACAAAAAGACTATTTAGATGTTTCCTGCTGGTTGGTTCAGTGTTCTAGTCTGGTGCTCTCTGTCCTTGTCCCACCCACTTCAGTCTTCCACTTGGGGGAAGTGGGCATTCCCTGCCCCTCAGGCCACATTGTGCTCTGAGAACTGCTTGGATTCCACACCCAGGGAGCTTATCTGGCCATTATCTCAAGGACAGCTGGCTTTGGCAGAGGGTTGGCATACAGCTCGTCAACTCCCAAGCTGCTGACTGTGCCCTGCTGCAGCCTTGCCACTGTGGGAGTGCTGCTCCTGCCAAGCCTGGGCCTCGGGCTGCATCCCTGCTGGCCCTCAGCAGCCTGGGGGCTTGGAGCGCTGCTGACCATTCCCCAACCGCTGCGCATTGCTTCCCAGGCCAGGAGGGTGCTAAGGCTGTGCTGCTCTTCTCCTAACACGGACCTGCTTGAATGTCTCCGTTTCGTGGGGGAGGGAGCCTATCACCTGTCGCGCGTGGGTAAGCAGGTATCTTTGTGTCCCTCGCCAGCATGGGTGTGAGGGTCATGGATACATCTTGGGTGGCTCGAAGAGGCTCCTCAGCTGGTCGGAAAGCATCCTGTGCCCCGCCCTCCATGCAGCCTCCCGCCCCGCCCGCAGAGCTTGCTGCGCCTCTGCCATCGCCCTTACCGGAGCAGGTCCCGGACAGTCCCGCAGCTCCTGCGCTCTCTCCATCTGGCATGGGCCTGCAGCCTGTGCCTGAGCGCACCAGGTAAGCGCCTGCTACTGCTGTCTGGGGGTGGGCTGGTTGGCAGAGCAGAGGGTGTCTGGGCTTGCTGCTCCGCACCTGACGCCTCTTGGATTTGACATCCCCACCATCATTTCTCAGCATTCATGTTTGGCTTTCTGCATCACGCTGGCACAAAGTCAGCCAGACACAGCTCCCTGGCTTACCACCTAAAGTCCAGACTTTCTAAGAATGGCATCCCCAGGCACACATAGAAGGTAGCAGCTTGCTAAAGCAGTGCAGAATTAACATCCCTCAGCTCTCCATTTCCCCTTCCTATACCTTTATAATTTTCCTGTTTTGGAATTTTTAGAATTGCATCCTTTCCTCCTCCCTCTCCTCTACCTTTAGGTTTGTAATGTCTATTTTTGCTGTTAAAAATGGCTCCAAGTAAGGCAAGAAATGGTGGGGACATAGTCATGCTGGGCCTGGTGACCTTTGCAGGATGCTGCATTGTTGTGTTTCCATTCTATTAGGAGAAGGAGGGGGGCATTCCACCAGTAGTTCAATGAACATGAGCAGAAATTTCTGTGTTCAGAGACAATGAGATATAATCACTGCCTTTAAGGGGTTCACATTCTAGAAATGGGTGCTAACAAATAATCCTAGCCTGGGTTATGCATACCAAGGAGCGCAGGGGAAGGAGACCCAACCCGATGGGGTGTGGTCAGGCAGGGGAACTCTGGAAGTGAGAACTGCATCTTGAAACAACTGCCATCTGATCCTATCTGTTATTGAATGACAGTTCAGAGGACTAGAAAAGGTACTTAGAATCAGATGCCATTGTGACTTCTGTTAGAGAGGTGTGGCAGGCCCCCGTGGCCACTGTAGAGAGAGGTGGATATTTGGTTCTAGAGAACCAAACCTTTTATGACAGTCTTTTCCAAATACACACACACACACACTCACATTCCAACCCCCTAATGAGGGGAATACAAACCGTTTTTTTTAAAATAATTATTCTTTAATAAGTAGAGGGTGAAATGAGGAAATAAAGGGCACGGGATAATTGTAGCATTTGGCAGCGGGGCCTGACACAGTGTGCTGGGGTTGTTGCTGATGCTGCAACTGAGGATGCTAAGTCCTGCTATAGTACACTTGGCTGGGATTCAGATCTACCTGAGAGGTACAGAAGGAGTTTGGTGGAGAAGCAGGGACAGACAGGCTGCTGACCAGGAGAGAGGGCAAGTAGACAGGAGATTAGCTCTGATGACTCCCTCTTAGCATACTGTCCCGTGTCATCCTGATTTCCCATTTTATAAAGGAGACTCAATGCCATATGATGTTTGGCATATAAATGATATTTTCTTAAAAATGCCCTTGAAGATGAGTTCCCCCAGGCTCTGAATGCATTCCAGGAATGTTATGGATGGGTGGCCTTGCAGAGTTACTCACGGTATGGAATGTCACCCATTGGTTCAAGTTTATTTCAAAAGTCAGATATATTGCTCTGTAGTGCTACTTTTCCAGGCAGTTGGTTTTGTGTGCTTTGTTTGGGTGGGTGTCAGTGTTCTCATTTTTCTACAGCACCATTTTTTTCTCTCCCTAAAAAGATTCCTCCCAGTAGAAATGAGTATTCCATTGTTTTGTTTTGTGTTCTGTTTTCTCGACATTTGTAGCACAGATGGTGCTTCCTGCAGTTGCTGGATTCCTGTGACAGCTCCCTCTTCCCTTAAGGATGGCAGGCCCTCCCTCTCCCTTCCTGCCTTCAGCTCCCTCCATTCTAGGCTGGCCATTCGGTACAGCTGGGCTCTGCCTCTGTCCTACTCCACTGCTGGGCATTAATGCTGACCCCAAACTCTGCTTCCTGCCCCTTGGCATCCAGCTCCCTGAGCCATGTGTCCCCAGAACTAACCTGTCCTCAGATAGGCCTTTACCAGGCCTCCTCCATCTAGTGCTCCCAATAACCACCCTCCACCCCACTTCTCCCATGAGGTCAGCTGCACCTATGCTGGAGAGAGAGGAGCCAGGCTAAGTAGGTAAATAACTATTTCTGTGCTGGGGAAAGTGGACCAGATGGGAGGGAACAGAAAGAAGAGGTAGATCCTTGATTTCTTGATAGATGTCTCATCTAGCCACTGGAGAAGAGTCTGGACACCCCCACCCACCCATCCAGGGAATCATTTAGTTTGCTTGTTTGGTGATTTTCTTTGGTTGATTGTTTTAACTTCCTCTTGATGGTGACAGAGATGGATGGAAGGGGAGGTAGGTGTTTGGATTAATGCTCAGGTGCCAGGTGACCTCGAGACTAAAGAAGAATCAAAGATGAATTCTTGTTCAGTCTAAGTGACTCAAGGGTTTTCTGTCCCCCTCCCCCCCATTAATGAAATAGAGAAAGGAACTTTTTGCTGTTTTGGTTCCTTTGGATATAAGATGACGGTTTTATCTTGGAGAATTCCCTAGGTGTCATGGAAAACTCATCCTGCAAAGGAGAGAAAGTGTCACCACCTTTAGTGTGGTCTTTCCCTTTTTCCTTCCCTTGGAGAAAACTACTTGTATTTTGATGACTTCCTGTTCCGGCCCAGCTCCCAGCTTCCGGTCTTCCTCAGTGGCCATGAGTGGAATACTCTTATTGGTGTTTCCTCTAAACATATATTTGGAGTTTTTGAAAAAGTTTGGGAAATAAATTGGCTGTGGCTGCTTTTATTGGGGAAGAAACAGCCATTGCTATAAGTTTAGGTTCCCAGACTCTCCACACTACACCCTTTAAAGGCAACGACTACACAACCTAGGGAGAATGTCAGATAGCTCACAACTCCAGGACAGCACCTCTCCTGATTCACTAGGACCTATCTTGAATGTTATGTTGAAAAGGAGTGAGACCCTGTAGGAGAACATAGGAAACATGGTAAGAACTCCCCTGGATGGCAGTTGGAGGCTGGCAGGGAATGAGAATCTGCCATGTATTTGTGCAGTAGAGTAGGCTGTCTCCTGTACTTGATCCCCAGGCAAGGGCCTGATATAGAGCCTAGCAGTGAGGGGGAATCCTCTTAAGGACCTGGTGATCCTTTGTCAATTTGAGGGACTCTAGAGGGCAAGGTCCCTTCCTGCCATTGACCTTCACCTTCCTCTAATCCTGGAGGACCAGGACTTGAAATGACCAACGTATGGGAGTACAGCTTGGGCCTGCAATGACCCAGCCAGCTGCTGGGACCTGCCACTGAGTTTGAGGATGGGTCACAGCATTCCTCCCCTGCCTGCGAGAGTGATGGAGGCTATCACTGGAGAGCTGTGGCCATGGGCTTGACAGCCTGAGGCTCCATCATTAGTCCTTGCCGGCACACCCGCCCTATTGAATCCTCTTGGCTCTGGGATGCTGTGTCAATCAGAGAAAAGAACACTTTGGTGTGAATGTCCTAGAATGCCCATGTTGATGACAGATGAGAGTGGGAGGCTCAGTGATCCTGCTCTTAACATTGCTCATGGCGTCCTTGAGGGCAGAGGTGTGCAGAGGATGTTGGCACTAAATGCCAAGTGCCACAGCTCTGAGGGTGGAACCCAGGCCATGAGAGCTTCAAGAAGGGACCATCAACACTTGGGGCACCTTTGAAGGTTTTAAGAAGGGACCGAGACAGACTAGAGCTGGAACATACTGGAGTAGGGCCCAGTAGAACACTAGGATTGCATTTGGCAAAGCGGGCGCTGAAGGCGACTGAGCTCGGGATCTCTTATGTCCTCTGTGTTTGTGTTTCAGCACGGCTAAAAGCAAGGAATTGTCTCCAGGGTCTGGGCAGAAAGGAAGTCCAGGCTCCGGCCAGGGGACAACCTGTCCAGGGACACAACCAGGGACACAATCAGGTGCCAGCCCCAGCCAGCCATCTGCAGACCAGAGTCCTCACACCCTCCGGAAAGGTACGTCACTGCTTCCCTGCTGGGCATCCGCAGGCCAGTGATTGCACTTACATTCCTAAAGACTCATTTCCATCATTAGCCTGGGTGTTTAGAAACTGAGTGGCTTAGTGAATAGTTCTGAGTGTAGGTGTTAGAGCTTAGATAAGTGAGCCAATCCCTGGGCTGAGGGTGTAGCTCAGTGGTGGAGTACTTGCCTGGAATGTGCAAGGTCCTGGGTTCCATCTCCAGCATTGCAACAACGACAGCAAAACAAGAAATTAACCACTCCTAGATAGGGCCATTTCTCCGTCATTCTCAGCAAGCTCATTTGAAAAGTGAGGGACATACATAGGACAGTGCTTCCTCTATAGCGGAATATACCACCAGTGCAGAAATCATCATCTGGGTTGGCGTGTGTCTTCCCCAGACCTAGCAGTCCCTACCTGCCACCCCCACGCCATTCCTGGATGGCTGCCCCCCTCCCTGAATCCCTCCTGTGAGAGGATGAAGGGTGTTAGGATCGTATCTCCCTAAGTCCAGTCCATACTTTTGTTTTGTTGCTACACTGACCCATCGCTGCCAGCCAGCATCCTGCCACTGGAACCTGTGGTAAAAGGCCCAGTTATTCTGTCTTCTGAGAATCACTCCTAAAAGCTAACAAGGTACTATATGATAACATTTCTTAAATGGGGAGCTGGGCTGAGTGTGTACTTTTCTGGACCTTTTGGGTCTGTCTCCCTCTCTGTCATCTCTTGGCAAAGCCTTTCACTTGTCTGAAATCATATATCATTTTAAGTTTTTTAAAAAATTTTTATTGGTTCTTTTTAGTTGTACATGACAGTAGAATCCATTTTGACATAATTATGAAAGCATGGAATATATCTTGTTTTAATTCAGTCCCCAGTTATATTATTTAATTTGTTCTGAGTTCAGGCCTTTCATGCCCCTAGGATGGCTACAGCTCCAGGATTGTTTATACAGAGCCAGGTTCATCTCACCCACATTTATCAACAAACCATCCCTTTCCAGAATTCCTGGCACCAGACTGCCACGGAAGTTCCACTCTCCTAGTCTGCCTTCACCCCAGTACTTCAATATTCTTCATTTCCTGTGCATTTCTTTTGCACCCTACAAATATTTATTGAACCCTACTATGTGCAGGACTGTGCTTTCTAGAGAGGGTCCGTGATAATGCAAGGGTGGTGTTGCTAAGCTGGGGGACATCAGGGCACTGTGGGGACACATGGGACACTCTATCCATATTCAGGAGTTAGGGTAGGTGACCCAGAAGTAACAACATCTTGATTGTAAATGATGAGTGGACCAAATGCTGAGTGTAAATGATGAGGGGACAGTAGAATGTTAGCATTCCAGGGTTTTTCTCCAACACTAATAGATTTTCCTTGTGGTATAGACATGAGTTCTTCGGCACATCTCTGTTTACAGATCCTCCTCCAATCCCTCAAGGTGAGGATGATGGCTAAGCCATTTTTTCATTCAGTGAAGTGTCAGGGCTCCTGTTGCTGCCAGTCAGCTTCCTAATCCCAGTGGCCATCTGACCCTTTTAGATTTTGTAGCACATTGGACCTGTGCAGGAATACAGCCTCGAATGACCCAAGTCCCTTTCTCAAGTTGACAGTGAGTTGAGTTAACTCAGAGTTGTTATTTGAAAGGACGATGTTCTTCTCTATTCCCCATCATTGTCCATCAGTGATACACTTAAATTTTGCTTCTTTTGACCCCTTTGTCTTTTAACCACACGCTTCCAGTTGAATATCATGTCCTAGTCCTCCCACTACCCAGAAGTGGTCTTGTCACAGACACAATGATGTTGCTGTGTCTTCTCTCTTGCAGCTCATTTGGGAGGAGGCACACTCATGCTCCTACACCCAGGATCTCCAGTGCTCCACGTGGAATCTATTTCCACATGACCCATCCCTGACCATGCACTGTCATGAGCTACAGTAGCTACAGTAGTGGCTATTGGCAAACTCACCCTGTGCTTAGAAAATACAGGTGGAAAATCAAACTAGAAAATTAAATAGTTTCATTGCAAGTTGTGATAATATGGTACTTTACATATGCTATCCCACTTAATTATTGAAGTACCATGGAGAAAATATTCTTCCCATTGTATAGAAGAGGGTTTTTTGTTTATTGTTATTGCTTTTTAGAAGTTTAAATAAGTTATACTGGGTATACAGTGGGTAAGCAGCAGGATAGAAATTTGCCCCCAAGTTGTAGGACTCTAGGGAGCACGTCCTTTCGTCATCCACACAGAGGGCTGGATGAGCCTGGGAAATACTTGAGAAATTCCTGGTAGGTTTTGTTCCATGGAGATGTGGGGAGTGTGGTGGAGAAGTAGGGATGGAGGAGGAGACCCTAATGCCTCCCTGAGGGTTTAAAAGATAGTTTCTTCTCAAATTAGTAGTACCCACGTGCAGCCCTCACTTAATTCTGAGAGATGAGTGATCATTTTCTCAGGACATTTGCCCATCAGTCCGATCTCCTTAATGCAGACATCTTTGTCTTTACCCATTCACTTTCAACTCAAGGTGTCATGTATTTATCATCCTTTAGAGGGGTTAACTAGATAAAGAGGGGAAAATGAAGTCAGTGCAGAGGAGATCGAGGCTATGAAGTGCTTTAAAAGGTACAGTCACGTTGGGGATGTAGCTCAGTGGTAGGGCGTGCACGAGGCCCTGCATTCAATTCACAGAACCACAGAAAAGGAAAGAACATTTCAGTCCATCTGTTTATGCTCACAGCCAGAGAGTACAATTCTTGAAAGAAAAAAAGGAGGGGGGCTCACATGGGAGGAGGAGGGGAACAGAGTGAGGGTGGGTAATGGGTACCAAAACTCAATTGTAGGGGACAGCAGTTCTAACATTTTCTAGCATAGTAGGGTAAAGTAGGGTAACTATCATCTGTAGCAATACATTTCAAAATAACTAGAGAAGAAGAGTTGGAAAATTCCTAACACATGGAAATGATAATATATGAGGAGATGGAAATGCTAATTACTCTGACTTGATCATTATGCACTGTGTACATGTATTGAATTACAATACATGTATTGAATTACAATACTGTGTCCCATAAATAAGGACAAATATTGTATGTCAATTAGAAAAAATTGGGGATTTAGCTGAGTGGCAGGACCCTTGCCTAGCATGTTTAAGTCCCTAGATTGCATCTCCAACACTGCAAAGAAAGAAAAAGAGCCTGTGATCCAAGCACAGAATTGAGGTGGAGAACATAAAGTGGTGGAGGCAGGAGGTTCTGTGACCAGAGGATTTGCTCACATACCACTGTTGGGAGCCAAACAGCACTATGCAGGTTCAGCCAGGTCAGTTTGCCATCTCAAGGACTTGCCCAGGGTCAGGGTTCCACTGTGACAACTTGAACTCAGATCACCTTCAGACCTGGTCTCACTGACTGAGTGTCACAGTGACCTCTTCCCACTGGGAAATCAGCCCACCGCCCGTGGATGGGAAATTCGTTCTGTAGTTCGGTGGCGTGTGCATGTATAGATGGTGGCAGAGATCCAGAAAAGAAAAGGAGAAATTAGTTAACAGGTGGAAAGACAGGAAAACTTGCAGTTCCTAGTTCATTTTTAAAAACTGGTATTGGCTGCTATCAGTGTGGCAGGAGGCCTGGGGCAGGGAAGTGGGGTGACAGGAGGTGAACACTTTGAACCATGAAGCCTGTGGTGACAGGTCACACTGATGGGCTTCATTTAATAGCTTTGCATTTTGTTGTGTTTTTTTTTTTTTCTTTCAGTTTCAAAGAAGCTGGCACCAATTCCACCTAAAGTCCCCTTTGGCCAGCCGGGGTCTGTGACTGACCAGTCCACTGGCCAGCCGTCCCCTGTGAGCCTGTCTCCTACTCCACCAAGCACCCCATCGCCCTATGGACTTAGCTACCCTCCGGGGTACTCCTTGGCCTCAGGCCAGCTCTCCCCGGCTGCAGCTCCTCCCCTGGCCTCTCCTTCTGTCTTTACAAGCACTTTAGCCAAATCACGACCCACCCCTAAGCCCCGACAGAGACCCACTCTGCCACCTCCTCAGCCTCCCACAGTCAGCCTCTCTGCCTCGAGTCCACAGTCCACGGAGCACCCCATGCTGGATGGCATGTCCCCTGGGGAAAGCATGTCTACAGGTAACCAGGCCACAGGCTCTTTCAAATATTCCTGTGAACTTTAGCAGAATGTGCCAGGGGGAAGGATGGTAGCTCACTTTCAGTTAACTAGTTTCCATTTACTGTGAGATGGCCGTGCCTGTGCCATGGGCTATGGAAAGATGATCTTAGAAGCCCACCCATGGGACATAGCCCTGGAATCAAGTTGTCCTGGAGGGGGTTTTTTATGGGATTTCTCCTGCTCTGAGCCCACCAGCCCAGGCTTCTGTTTCTGCTCTTAATTTGGGGAGTTGAGCCTGAGTCCTTTGGAGTGGGGACCCAGGAGAAGCTGGAAGCTGGTTATAATCACAGAACACCTGGCATCAAAACACAGGTGAGGCATTGAGTTTCCCTTGGACAGAATCCAAGGAGTTGAACAGGTACAAATGCTTATGGAGAAGCAGGCTAAGAACCAGAGATATTTGTCCCTAGTATTAAAATAAGCCTTATTAGAAAAATGTGTTTCTCAGTATATATTTAGAGAGGGGTCACTTTAAGAAAAGACATGTGTTTGCCCCCCCCCCCAATTCCTCCTGCAGCTAATTACATAAACCCACAACTACTTAGTTGAGATTTACTTTGAATTTGAAAACAAAGATGGAGCTGTCTTCCCCAGGAAAAAAATGTGTAAATACACACACACACACACACACACACACACACATACACACACACACACACACACACACACACAAAATCTTCCATTGAGGAAGAAACAAGGGACGTTTTTTAAGTGTTTCCCCAGACACTTGGACCACCCACGTAAGATTATAAAGTCAGAGACAGATTTTGTGGTGACTTCCACAAAAAGTCATTTGAGCGTTTTCTTCATTCAGGAAGACAGGCCAACTGTTGGGCTGCATCTTGGAATAAAGTCAGCCTATTCCCCTCAGAGAAGAGCCTGGACATATCTGTGGAGTGTTGTCACAAATGGCCAAAGGTGGAATAAACACGGCTGGGGTGTAATAAATGCACACACTCCACATGTATACACATGCATTCAGGGTGCCATAGGTATATATACCACACATGAATACAAACCACTTGCACACATGTACACTGCACAAACCACACACACACATATTACACATGTACCATACATACGTACACACCACACATACACATGCCACATGCATATGCATGTACATATATGTACATACCTCACACATGTACATATACCACACGTGGCATATACATGCACACACATACCAGATACATATACCACATGTATGTATACTAACATGCATGCACCACGCACGCATATACCACACATACATAAGCCACATGTATATACATACATACTACACACATCACACATACACCACACATGCACACATGGCATCCATGTCCTACATACACATACACAGCACGCACACATATACTACATGTACACCACAAATGCATATACCACATACACATGCACACCATACATATGCCTGACACACATGGCACACATACAGTACACATATATACATACACCACATGCCTAGACACACACACATATATACATACATACACCACAGGTATATACACTGCATACACACACAACCCACCCCACATACATACAATACATGTATACTACACATACATACCATATATACACAGGTCATGTGTATGTACACAGACATGCCACAGATTGATACACTGCACACACATGCCACACATATACATATCACATGAGCATGCATGTACACACCAAATGTATACATGCCACACATATGCCACTCACTTGCAAACACCATATGCACATGCCACATGTACCCCATACAGTGCTGCATGTATGTACATACATCACACATGCGAACACTACATATAAAATCATATCCAGGAGCTGAGGACGTAGCTCAGTGGTAGAATCCATGCAAAAGACTCTGGGCTTAGTACCCAGCACTAAAACAACAAGAAACCCACATACCCATATGCGTCAGTCATACCACACACATATTCATGACATTCATGAAAGAAAATGCTATGCTCGGTCTAGGGTGCGGGATCTCTCATGGATACTGCCTTTTTCTCCAACGTCCTCCCAGAAAGCACCATTCTCTGCCTCAGCTTAGACAGAAGGCACATGCCTGTGAGGTCCAGTTCTTGCTGCCAGTGAAAACACTAGGCAAATTTACAAGTGTTTGCTTTGGGTCAGGAGATTTCACTATTATGGGGAAGAGCCATCTGGTGATGTAGCTTTTCTGTTTTGAATGTGATTAATGTTGAATGTACAGCTGCTGTCATCTATCCTGAGGCTTATTTTTAAAGTAAGGGAATTCCTTCCTGAGAAATGGCAGTGAGTACCATGCTGTCCTGGTAGTTCTTGGGGTGGTGTGTGTTTCTGGGTGAGCCCTGATGTAGGGGACAGCCACTGGCCTGGGGAGACAACGCTTGCCCCAGGAGCTCACAGTCACATGCAGCAGCCCACAGGGCCTGTTTCTCCAGCACACCAAGTCAGCTGACACTCCAGCCACCCCAAGGCCAGAGCACAGGTGTGTCCCATACTGTAAGCCACAGGATGAGGACAGGATGTCACTCAGAGAGGCATAGAAGAGCAGAATGAGAGGAACAATTTGGGGACAAAAGTGGGTAAAGGCAAGGAGGGCCAGTGTCTTGTGGCTCGAGATGTGGAATGATTCACTTGCCATCGCACAGGCTTCAGATCTGATCATCCGAATCAACGACACCCCCTGGTTCCTGCATTCCATTTTGTTTTAATGTTCTTTTGAGAGCAGACCATGACTGTCTGGTATGTACGGGTCTCTGAGCCAGTGTAGAACCTGCAATGCTTTGGTGTGGCCCACCTGGGACCATGACACTCGGCACAGTGTTTTTGTTACATTCATGTTTCATCGTGTTTATTCCTCTCTCCGAATCCTATCATTGTGTTCTTGCAGCTGTGTGACATGGGTGACGCAGTGTTGGATACGTGTGAGGGGGATTTTCAGGGTAAGCTGGCCCCGGCCTCACCTCCCTCCACCCTCCAAGCCAGCCAGGCCGGCTGCCCCTGTCCCCTGCCGCCAGCGCCCCCAAGAGCTGCCCCTCCTCTCTGCATGCAACTCAGACCGTCCGACCGCATGGCCGCTGCACTCCTACCAGCCTCCCGCAACCTCAGCAAGGATGAGCTGACCAGGAGCTTATTTGGCTTTTTGAGATTACTGGCCTTTTTTTTTTTCCCCTCCTTTCTTTTCATAGGAGCTGGGGGAGAAACTCAACAAATGGGTTTAGCTCTTCTTTCCCCATCTTCTGTCTCACTGTATTACTTCCTTGCAGCTGTCCTCCTCTCTCCCTCAGGTTTAGAATTTGCAGGGGTAACAGATCTGTTCTTCATAGTGTGGATCTGCTGGAGGCTGTTGTGCCTAGCACCCTAGAAAAATGCTCTGTACACTTTCATTTAGGAAGATGTCCTGATGGGAGGCCTTACCTGGTGTGGCTTGGCACAGGGTCCAACACATGGTCTGTGGCCATAAGCTTGTACTAGCAGATCTCCACTGTCAGATGGTACTGAGGATTGAACTCGGGGGCATTTTTTTTTTTTTTTAACTCAGCTGCATCCCTACCCATTGTTATTTTTGAGACAGGATCTCACTATATTGCCCAGGCTGACCTGGAACTGATGATCCTCCTGCCTTAGCCTTCTGAGTCACTGTGTCTATGCCCAGCTCAGACATAAATTCTAATGCCTATCTTCCTCCAGGCTGAGAGCTGGCAAATCCTGAAGCATCCAGAGTCTTAGAACTTATTCTACCCGCCTCCATAATAGTCAGCCAGATCCTTTCTGTCCAATTCAGTAAAACAATTTGGGAGCATTTTTATCGGCATCTGCTTGGTTTCCTTCTCCTTCTGCTCTCCCTGAGCAGGTGCTCAAGGCTGGGAATGTGGCTCAGTGGTAGAGTGCTTATCTAGCATACTCAGGTCCACCAGGGTCATATTCCCAGCACAGATAGATAGATAGATAGATAGATAGATAGATAGATAGATAGATAGATAGATAGATAAGAAAGAAGGAAGGAAAGGAAAGGAAAGGGAAAGGGAAAGGAAGAAGAAAGAGAGAGAGAGAGAGACAGAGACAGAGAGAGAAAGAAAAGAAAAGATGTGCAAAGCTAAAACCTAGAATGTGAAAAAAGCCACAAGAATGAGGTGTTTTTCCTTAGTAAGACGCAGCATCCAGAGTAGACCCGGGTTTCCTCAGCACGTGGTCCTGCACCCTAGTTATAAGGGATCTGGTGCTCACAGACTGGTCTCCTAATAGACATTTCTAGAGCACTTATGAAATAAGAAATCACAGCTATGATTTCCCTCAGAATACTAATGAGGGCTTCTCCCCCTAAATCCTGTACCCTTGCTGAGTGACCTTTCTCTCATGGGAGTCCTTTAAGGGGGGCACAAGTACCTGTGCTGGGTCAGGCAATCTCTCGTGTCATGTCTGCACTCCTCTTCTCCCCTATTTCCATTTGAGGCTTAGGAAAGGTGAGAAGTTGTCCAAGGCTACACTTGTCCTCGAGATAGAGCTGGGAGTTGGAATCCAAGCAGAGGAGCCTGTGTTCTTCCTGATAGGGAACCCAACCAGCAGGTGGTCCCAAGCTGGCACAGCCTCCCATCTTCGGAGGAGAGATGGCCACAGATGCCCTGCAAAGCCCACGAGCCATCTGCTGCACGAGGAATGAGTGGCACTGGCTGAGCTGAGCTGCAAACCCCCAAATCTCTGCCCCATCAGACAGCAAATGGATAACAGGCTGGGATGACATTTTGAGGACTATCTAGGGGATGGGGTGAGAGAGGAGCTTTGTCCCAGAGCTTCCGTGTCTGTATAATGTCTTTTAGGACAGTGTCCAAGTGTACGTCTGTACTCACAGCATGGTAGTCCTCAGTCTGAACATCTGTTTTACAACAACAACAAAAATAAAACTCCACTTTTTCCAAGTGTGGCCCAGCACTGCTCCCCTGCCAGGTTCACATCCTCTGTCACTTGGAGTACAGTTCCCAGTCTGGGTTGAGAAGCTGGGCTAAGGGAAGGCCAGAAACTAAGAAAAGAAGGGGAAACAATATGACCAAGAATGAGGGATCTGGAGGATCTGTCACACCCTGGTTCACCTCCCACAGCCCCCAGGGAGTCAGCAGGCTTAACCTTCTGGGGTTCACTGCTCCAGGGCCATTTCTAGCATGGTGTGTCCAACAAGCTTCGTTTGTCAAGCTGCTGGCTGTGAACACTTGTCTTATTTTGCCGAGAGTTGTCCACATGCTGAGCCCTGTTCCTCCTGTTAAACTTTTCCTGCTCCATTTTCCAGGAACAAAGACCTTTCAGTGCTCCTAATAAGGATGTAACCAGAAAGGGTTTTTTTCCTGGAGTAAACCAATAGTTTACTCTAGCTCCTACCAGGTTCTGAGGAAGACCCTCTGCCTCCATGAGCCTTCCCCAAAGCAGCTATTTCTCAGAGTGAGGATGCTGACTCAGGGCTCCCCTGTTGTCTCACACCCTGTCCCTGCAGACTTGAGGGAACTAAATGCAGTCTGAGCTACATCCCCAAAGGATCCTATTGAGACCTGCCCAAGAGCATCCTGCTTATCAGGATCCAAGTGCAGTGAGGCTGAGCTGTTCTGGCCGTCCTCCCTGAACTACTGTGGCAGAACCTGGATCCCACCAACTTGAAGGTAGATTGGACCCAGCCACAACTCAATCATGCAGTAACGTGCTTAAACGAACCTCCAAATGATCTAGCCATAGAATGACCAAGCCACCCTGCTTCCTAATGCTGACAGTATTTGTCTGCAGTTAGCCTCGTTAGCCAGAAGCCCCTTTTAAATCCCCTCTCTCTCTGCCAACTTGCAGATCTTGTCCACTTTGATATCCCCTCCATCCACATAGAGCTGGGATCGACACTCCGCCTGAGCCCCCTGGAGCACGCAAGGCGACACTCAGTGGCAGACAAGAGGGACTCGGAGGAGGAATCTGAGAGCACCGCCCTCTGACACAGCACCCTGCCCCCAACATGCGTGTACATACATACATGGGCCCCGGAAACACGCCGCCAGGAGCAGCGTCCCTGAGCTCGACACGTATTCTCCGTTGGCTCTTTCCTGTCACCTCCAACGTGAGGTTGGGGTTTGGCAGAAAACTGCAATCTCTGGTCCATGTGGGGAATGTCGGTGGTACAGATTTTGTTTGTTCCTTATGGGTGGTGACTTCGGCCTTTTGTTTGACCTTTGCCTTTTGACTTTGTGCCTATTTTGATCCATTTTCAGCCTCCATGACAAGTAGTACCCACCTCTCCACCCAAGGGCTTGCTTGTCAGAATTGTCCTTTGGGGTTGGGGGTGGGTGGGTGGGGTTGTTACCTGGTTACACGAGGGCCACTGCCTTGACTGTGGTTTGGGACAGGCAATGTCAGGTCCTGGAATATCAGTGTAATGGCTAGAAGGGAAGCAGGACAGGACGGGGACTTTTCACTCAGACCTGGACTAGGGCTGGAATTCCTGAAGTCCTGGTCACTGACCTTTGCTTGATGTCCAGGGAAGGACCAGCTCATGGAACACCTTTAGGCTGCCCTTCATCAGAGGGCTCTAAAGTAAATGGCTTAAAATATTTGCTACCTAAGTTTTTTACTCCCTCATATGACTGAAAGTTCTTTACTCCTTATGATTTTATACTTCTGAATTTAAAAGAGGATCTTGACCATGTCTGGAGAGTCCATGGTAGCTCCCCATATCCCTGAAACACATTAGGTCTGTCAGTCATTCATTTTGCCCATCCAGGCATCCAGCTCACTTGAATGTGGGATCCTAGAGCTGGTCTCTACAATCTGGAGGTTACAGCTGAATAGCAATAATTGTTACCCAGAGCAGGTGGAGAAGAGCAAAACCAGCCTGCGGAGACACTGGTCCACACGGTGGGCCTGCTTTGCTCACCAGCATCCCCTGCGCATCCCTTCTCATGAAGTCCCATCCAGTTCTGGGTAGGAGGGTCGGGAGGCACTGGGAAGCCTGTTTGCACTTTGGGATTAAGGGAGTGAGAAACAGATCTGGGCCATGCATGCAGTCGAAGTTTCAAATTTTATCCTTTTAAAATAGATATAATATACCTATACATGATATAATATTTGTATATATGAAATCTATATTTGTTTAATTTGAGCCATTCAATCAAAACTGATGTACAGGTGTACAATGAAAAATTTAAATGCTTAGTTATTTTTCCCAACAGTGTAAAGTCACCCTTCTCTGAGAGTGGGATTTGCGGACTTTTGATGTTACAGCTTTGCTCACTTCCTGGCAAGGCAGTTCAACCCCCAGTTTGTAATGGAGCCCAGGAGTTGAAAGTTCTCTTTAAATACATGTACAAATTGTTGTCAAAAGTTATGTTATTAAAATAGATTTATTATCCCTGAGCTTAACGTATGTTTTTGTTTTAATAATAAAGCTGTGGGGCAGTTATCAATCTCCGGTGCTGTGTCAGGAGGAAGTCTGAAGGTCACCACCAGGACAGGCCAAGTCCTTGCTCCGTCTCTCTCTCTCTATTCTCCTGAGTAGAGAGAGGATATAAATACTAGATTGAACTTCGAAAATTCTCTTGAGTTTCAAGTGTTAACCTGTGCTTTGAAATCCCACAAGGTCAAGGAAACCAATAAGTTTTAAGGGCAAAGGGTGATTCTCATTGTGAGCAAGAGAAAACAAATTGATCATCCCTCTTTTTAGCCAGAATAATAAGATTTGGCTCCCCTGTTCCTCTGCCACAGCCAGGCACTCAATAACTGTTGGGAGCCACTGCTAGGAGCTTATACAGCTGGGCTTTTGTCAAGACCCAGCTATTGAGAGTTGTGGCTCCTCCTGGGGACAGAAAGGTTCTTCTGCCACTCTAGCTTTCCTGGGCATACTGGGTGCCTGGCATGCAGAAGACCATGCTCTGAAGTAGCATCAGAACAAAACAAAGAACTCAGGATTCCAAACTCAAATCTTTATTGCATCTGATTCTCTGGAAAGACTATCCCTTGAGTCTGCAATACCTAAACCCAGCGTCTCCTGTCACTTGGCTTGTCTGATTTGCAGGAGCAGGTGAGAGGTGCTGCCCAGTTCCATGAGACTTCCTTAAAAACCGACTTGCATTAGAATTCTAGTTGCACCAGCTTTCTTCCGTTCAGTAGCCTCCTGTCCCACGGCCGTGCCACGCACCAGTCATAGGAGGCATCTTGCAGAATGGTGTTTATCCTGGAGCCCAGGCCACAGCATGCCACCACACACCCACCCAGAGCTGCCTCTTGGTTGATCGTGCTCTCTGGCTCTCACCATGATAAGGAGAGTGGGTGCTGCACAGGGCAGAAGACACACCGCCTTCAGAGTGCAGGGTGGGTCCAGACCATCACTAGGCTCTGACCTTCTTACTCTGTGGGCTCTGCAGCTCCTCTGTGTGGGCACGTTTCTGCTGGGACTCCTGGTCCTTGGGGTGGCCTGTCTTCTCCTGGGAGAGGAGGGCTGCTCGCACCAGCCGCAGCTCCCGCTTCTCTTTGCGCTCTACCATCTCCTCGATGTCATCAGCAAACAGGGCTTTTAGCGGGGGAATCAGCTTGGGGATGGTTGGAAAGTCACCAAAATGGACCTGGAAGGCCAGACACAGGACAGGGCAGAGGGACAGGAGCTGGGAGTGAGGAGACTTGTGCTCAGGCAGCAGGGGCCAACTCCCTACCCTTACACACCCTCAAGCCAAGTGACTATAATTCCAACTGAAAAGAATAAAAAAATGCTTTGTGAGGAGGGAGGAAGCCCTCTAAAGAAAGGAGCAGACTCTCCATTCCTGGGTAAGGGTGACAAAACCACAGGCCCCAGGAAAGGAAAAGAAAGGGAAGGTAGTTCAGGCTCTGACATCAAGCTGGCCTGGCTCTATCACTGGAGATGTGAGCACCTGTCTCAGGTCTGTCCTGAGGTTCTAGTGCTGTGACTGTGGGACAGTCCGGGCAATGTCCCTGGGACCAGTGTCCAGCAGGCCCTACAGGAGGTGGGTCTCTGCATTAGACCCTGAATATGATGCTGGTTAGTAACAGACCCTCTTTTCTTCGTTCCTCCAAGCAGGAAAGAAAATGAAAAGGAGGTGTCCCCACCTCTCTGTTCTCATCCCCAAAACATACAGCCCATGTGACACACAGACCTTCATATGGTCAAAGGCGATTCCCACTTTCTCATTGAAGTCGGGGCTAAAGAGGGGGATCTTGGCGTAACGCTGGCTGAAATGGTTCAGCATGATGAATTCCGCGTTCATCCGCATCCCCACACCAATGGCTTGGGAGGTAGTGCTGCAAGCCAAGGACAAAGCAGACAGGGAAGCTGAGCCACAGGGCAGGGTTCCAAGGCCCTGTCACTGATGCTGCTGAGGCACTCAGGGAAGGCTAAGGGATGTTCTCAACTGGTCTCTCTTTAGCCAGATCTTTCCCCTCTCCTTAAAGGAGGCCCAGAGTCTACTCGCTGTCAGCTCCCATCAAGGACACTTGAGAAAAATCTGGGGGCTTACATGTGGGTTAAGGCATGTTTTCCTTCAAACAGCCCAATATTCAGCCCTGCACCCCACCCTAGTCCCTGCCTTCCCCTGGTCATTCCCTGATATGACTTGATAGTTTATTCCAGCCTATTTTTCTCTTTAAAAACACTATGCCTCACCTTTAGAACTTAGGGAACTGCAAAAATAGAGGCAGAAGGCCTGAAGAGACCTGCTATGGGTTCAGGAAGCCCCTCAGCCTTCAGTTGGAAACTGGCCAGCCCTGCATCACTGACAGCATTGTCTTTCCCCAGGGTCAAATGCGAGGCTGTTGGGGCTTCACTTGATGGGAGGAAGTAGGGAGGACTAACTGGTCTTTGCTACCTGTGTGTCTTTTCCACTGCTTCTTCTTCCAAGCCATCCTCCAGAGTGGCTTCGTGTATCAGGAGGGTGGCATCTTTCCCTGGAGAGAGAAATAGGCTTTGTGTTGAGGTAGAGTCCTCTGGGTGAGCAGCATGTGGCCCTGGGATCTACAGCTGTGTCCTGACCCAAACACTCAGACCCCTTGGGGCTGTGACTTGTCTGCACATTAGGATGACCAGCCACACAAAGTGAGGGAACCTAAGTCTTCTGTCTCTGTGGACATGCCCTACGCTTGTCTACACACACCTCCACAACACCCATCCCCACACCTCACCGAGGCTCATTTCTTCCTTTACTCACCCATCTGGACCAGAGCCTCACAGGGCATGGTGTCCCCTGAATAGACCACTTTCCAGCCAGACGTGTGCACCAATGCACAGCCAAAAGCATGCTTGCAGTGTCGGACCAGGCAGGTCTGAAACTGAAGGAGCAGAGTGCGAAGCTGAGCCTGGCCCCCACCCTGCCCTCTTCAGGGCCCATGACTGTGCCCCTTACCTCTTCCAAATCACAAGCTTCCAACAGCAACCTAATCAGTCTTTCAACTGTGGGATTATTGACCTCAGCCCCTTTCTGAAGGCATTTTGCAGGAATCATACTACAAGAAGTCAAAATATTTAAAAATATAATAAGCATTAAGAACAGTCATTAAACATGTGGAATAAAAATCTAGGTCTTTGGCTGGAGAGCCTCAAGTCATTCTTAAAATGAAACAATATAAATAATAGTCATCAAACTGGGAAGACTGATGAAATTAGAGCCAAGCATTTCCCCTGTTCACTATAAGAAACCTAGCAGATGAATGCTCCCTGGATCTAGGCAATGCAGGTTGCAGATGACACCAGGCAGATGAACTCCTTCCCTTTGAGGTAGGGACAGGGCCAACTCCCATCCATCTATCCACCTGGGGTGGATGGTTTCTGTGCTATCACTATTTGGGTGTCTGTAGTTATCTAATGGAGAAATGCTGGCCAAAATCTAGTTAACAGTATGGAACTGAAGTGAGGGCTGAGGAGAAAGCCTTACAGAAAGCAGACATTAAGGGCAAGGCTACCGGGTATCACAGTTGCCCCGGTGTAAAGGCCACAGTCTAGGTCAGGCTGCCCTGGATGCTCACCTGACGTGGTGGAGCACTTCCTGGCACTGGTTGTGGTACTGTTGCAACCAGGCCCTGAGCTGGGTGGGGGCTACCACCAGCAAAGGGTGGAACGGCTTTCCCAGAGACACCTGCAACAACGAGATCCCAGTGCAGAGTCAACAACTGAACAACTCAGTCAAAATGGTGTGTCAGGAGTTGTGGCTGCCAATGTATGAACTAGGGAAACTCAAAATGTCCATCACTTACTAGAGCACGTTCTCTCTGCAGCAGGATATTCAACAAGCCCTGGGAAGGAAAAGAAGTCATTAGTGAGGTCCAAACTCCGTGGTCGTCTTCTGCAGGTAAAGGTTCTGCGGTCCTCATCTTCCAGTATTTCTGACCTCTCTATAAACCAATCAGCCCTTCAGTGCTGCCATAGTTGGGGTGACAATGACATATGACTTTGAAATTCAATGGGTTGAAAACAAGATGATCTGTATTAGAAAGAGGGTAATAGCTGGGACCCAAAAACCCCTAGAGGAACCAACCCAGGGCCTCAAGCCATGTCTCCTGAGTCTTCCAGGTTTCGTTGGGGCAGGCTGCTTGAGAAGGCAAGATTCAGGAAGTGTGTGAAGCCACTTGAAAGAGCAAAAGAAGGAAAGACGTCCTCACTGAACAGGCCTGCACTACAGTTTTGCAGAAGACTTTATCACAGCGAGAGAATAACAACAGAGCTCTGGGTGCCTTTGGAAACAGCAGGAAAGCAAGCGCAAGTGCAAACAGGCAGAGGCAGCTCCTCCCATGGGCTAGCGTTCCGAGTCCTAATGAGCACTCACCGTATGGTGGTCTGCATGCAGGTGGGACACAAACACTGCAGCGAGGGTGCCCAAGACCCTGTCCACTTGATCTCCATAATGACGGCATAGCTGCCCAAACGTGCCTTCACCACAATCCAGTAGCAGGGACTTGTCCGGGCTATAGAAGAAGAACAAGAGTCACCAACAAGAGAGCCTTCCTTTTGTTTTTTGTTTTTTTTTTTTGCATCCTCTCTCTCCAGGAGAGCAGTTTAGAGTCATGCTTGATTTTGTGGAGAATAGGCAGCAGCCATGCAGATTTCTAAGCCTTCCAAAACCTCCTGTACATTTTTATAGGAAGCTTATATAAAAGCCAATTAATTTAACCATAAAGATAACTTAAAGTGAGCAATCCTCTCTATATAAAAGAATGATCCATAGAACCCTGAAGCCTTTTAAGAACATAGATCCATATAAATGCTGGGCATCCAGAAACAAACAAAAAAAAGTATTTAGACTGAATGAGACAACATCTCTGTGGAGAATACAGGGCTAGGCATTAGGTACATGAGATTGTTCTAGTTCCAGTTGCCATAGGATTTTTCCTTTTCCAAGCAGCTCTGGTCTCCTCAGCCCATGTCCTCAATGCTGCCTGGTGCAGGACAGGTTGCATGTTCTCCATGCAAGAGTTGGTTAGTGTGGACTCTGGCTTCCACTTAGATGGTCTGACCTGGTAAGTCCCAGGTGGGGCTCACAGAGCTTCAGTTCTGACAGATATGGTGGTGTTTTTGTTTCAGAAGCAATGCTCTAAAGTGGATAGTACTGTTACTTTTCTAGCCTTCTTCTCTTGGGAGGAGTGCTCAGCTCCTTCCATTCACAAAGGCACCTCAAGGTGACATGGCCTTCTAGGGGAAAGCAGGAGTGGGGAAGGCAAGCTGGTAATCACCTCTTCTGATTAGCTTTAGTAGGTTCAAGGGGCCACTCTCAGGGTTGGGGGATCAGAAACCAGAGAAGCCCTTTCATGAGTATCTCAGCTCCTAGGTGAGGCCAGCTCACTCTGAGCTACTTCACTGCATTTCTCAGACATAAGAAAAAAATGCCCAAGATTTACACATTTCAGATCTCTGTGTGCATCCTATTGCTGTGTACATTTGCTGCATTATTTCATTGTTTATCATCTTTCATTAGCATCTAAGATGATAAAGTGAAATTTAAAAGCTACCCTGGTATTCCACAATCTATCTTCCTGAATGTATATATATATATGCAGAGACACTAGAGCAAGCTCATAGGGCGTCACACCAATGTGTTTTCAAATTTAGCCTGGTGGGTAGAGCAGGACTTTTATTTTAAAAATAAGCATAATAACTCTGCTCTTTGATGGGTACAGGTTTTCTGGAAAGCAGTGATACCTTAGGTTGACAAGAGTGGAGCTCACATTTCGAATCTTCATGGGGATGGCAGACCCTGTTCCCAGGAAGATGATTTCTGGATACTGGCTTTTTTTCTCTGCAGAAAATACATATACAATATCCATTTCTTTGGGTCAAAAGTGAGCCAAGCTTCAGTCATGAGCAAGATTAAGACAAACAGTTAAGCCCAACCTCCCAGAAGGAGTCCTAGTGGACTCACAAGAAAGGCTTCCTCGTCAGGGTGAGACCTGCAGGCAATTTGTGAGGAAAGAGCCACCTTGGAGGTAGAATAAATACATTCTACAGTTTTTCTCTTAAAAAATCAAAACAAAACAAAAAAACTCCAATTCTTTTTAAATAAATTAGAAAAAAAAAGGCAAGATTTCTTTATACTCTGAATTGTCACTTTATTTCAAGGGAGTGGCATCTAGCTTGCACTCTGCTTTTGTCCCCACATTCTTCACATTCGGCTCTCACAACTCTACTGAGTGGGAAACACGCTGCTGTACAAGGGAGGAAGCAGGCTCAGAGGGCCTGGTCTCCAAGGAGACAGTGAGGAGTCAGATCCAGAGAAACCCATGATTCCCAAGCCCGTGTCCCTTCATTGGCCTCACTCAGCCCAACAAGCCTTTGTGCACCTCTAAGCACATCCCATGAATGAAATGGGTCTTTTACCTTCTGCATATCAGAAGACCAATCATAAAGAGTAAAGGAACTCCTGGGAAGTCAGTCTTCCCAAATCACACCCAGGAGGAAGAAATGAAGTGGCTTGCCTGGTGCTGACCTCCAGAGAAGCAAGATCACTTGGCTAGATTAAAGCCCCAACCCTCCTATTCCAGCATTCTCTCATCTCTCACTTAAAATAACACCAGAAAAACCAGTAAGAGCAGAAGTCGAAAATGCCCTAACTACTTTTCCTGACAGGATGGTGAAAACCCAATGTGGCAGGCCAGAATCTTCCTCAGACATTTAGTAGAAAACCCAGGACTAGATTCCAAGTGAGCGAAAGTCCAAGTCAAAGCCCTCCAGAGGGTCTCACAGGTGTCCCAGGTATCTTCTGAAGGATAACTGGGCATCACCACAAAACACTGAATTTATTGGCCTGGGATGGGACTGGGACTGAATTCTTAAATTTCTCTATCCCATTTCTCCAATGCTTCTAATGTAGGGCCAGGGTAGAGAAGCTCTGAATTAAATAAAGTAGGTTAGATATAATAATGTGCCCCCACTGGTGCTGTGAGGACACCTGCAGGTAGGCAGAGCCCAGGAGCGAGGCTGTCCCTGGTCCTCTACTCACCTGCAGGGACTGGGCTGTTCTGCACGCTCCTTCTATACTCCTGCACACTCTCCTGGAAATTGGGGAGCTCCAGGGCCTCAGCTATGAATTCATCAGGATTGCAAGTAATAACGGCATCCCTGCAGAGAGAGGCATCTCTGGTGACTAAAGGGGGTGTTCATGCTCAGCAAACACTGGTTTGGCTATCCCGAATCAATCCATGGGGACAATGTGCAGAGCGTTCCTTTGGATCAAGACTGAAGACCGAGTGACTGAGATGGGGTGGTTCTGTTCTGCCTCTTGAACCTTTTTGAGCCAAATGAGGGGTAGCTCAGTGTGAGTTCTGAATAACTGCAAATCTTCACATCTCTTGGCCTCAAAGCCTGAAAATTATGCACTATACTAATGCCCAGGGACAGGATGACTCTCCTTGTGGTGGGGCCTCTCCTATGTAGCAGCTAGCCTTTGTGCTACTACCCTACCCCATGTTGTGACAAGGAAAAATGTCTCCATACATTGCCACCAAATGGCTCCACTTGAGAAACAAGGCCCTAGAGAGTGACTCAAATTCAGGTGCACAAAGCTTATCACTGTGAATTTAGTAAAATGCTGAGCCTCACCCAGTAGCTTGGGGTGGAGCCTGAGAAACTGTATTTCCAGCAAGTCCCCAGCTAATGCTGATCCTGACTCAGTGAGCAGCAAGGCCTTAGACTGGTGTCTCTTTAACCTGGTTGAGCATCAAAATCACCCGAGCACTTATGAAGTAAGCCCGAGCCTAAACTGCAAGATCCTAACTCAGCAGGTCGGGGGCAGAAGCCCAAGGACTGCATTTTTCATAAGCACAAGGTGAATGTGAATACTGGCCAGGATGGTCACAGGCTCTTCAACTCAAGATGGCCCCTCTGAGCCAGAGTTCTACAACCAAGAGAGCTGGATCAAGGCTTCTCACGAGGGCTGACTATTTAGCCACAATGGTACGTGTGACCAGTCATAACCCGAGACAGTCTATTCTAACACTGACACTACTGAATGCACAGGAAACTTATAAGGGTTCCAGATTCAGATCTCAAAAAAGAAAATAGAGTTGTGGAGTAGTAAGAATTTTTTCACTTTGCTGGTTAGAAGTGGCAGAGATATTCCAGGTGGCAATGTACAGTTATCAGGTGCCTGAAGAAGTGTTGCACTCTGACTCAGTAAGTTCACATTTAGGAATGACCTTCAGGGAACAGAGTTCTACTCCCAGATGCTCATACAAGACACTTACTATTTAGAATGGCAAAAAATTGAAAATGTCCCAAACAAGTAAACATCCCTATCTAAAACACCAATAAATTTTTTTTTTACTGGAGAGTATTTAATGATACAGAAGAGACTGGCACTCTCAGGCCATAAACCCACGTACAGAACTTTAAACTACATCCCCATATACATAAATTAAAAATCACAAAATGTTAACTGTCACTCTCTAGGTGGCAGGGTAGTGGGTGACTCGTTTCATTGTGCATCTCTTATTTTCTACATTGTAAAATAAAGAACACTATCACTGTTACCATGGAAAACAATTTTTAAAAAGGATCATCACTGGCCCAATTCCCCCAACTCAACCTAGACTAGGGTCAGGCTATTTTTCTAATTAAATCTCTGTGCTGGCACACAGCTATACCCATTCATTAATGCACTGTTTATGGCCCTCTTGTGCTAGGATGACAGAGTAAAACTTGTGATAGGGACCACTTGGCCTGAAAAACTTCCTGAAACATCTGCTATCTGGCCACTTACAGAAAAGGCTGCCCACCCCCAGCCTAGATGGTTCCACTGGCTCAGAGCTGCACACACCTCTGCCATTCTCTTCTGGGACGCAGCTGGTACTTGAGAAGGCATTCTCCCCTGACTGTGGGCATGCAGAGGGTAGGGCCTTCCTCCTGAAAGAGACAAGAACACAATCCATGGTAAGAAAGAAAAGGACAGGAGCCAGGCTGACAGGGACTGTTCTGGGACGCTACCTTACTCTGGGAACTGGTGAGCGAGGGGAAGATGTCTGGGTGGATGAGGTTGAGCTGTGTTTGTATCTTGTGGCTGCGAAGGTTATGGACTGATGCACAATTCTCATTCAGGATCAAGTGCTGAGTGTCAGGCCCAAACCTAAGGAGAAAACAACCATACACTGACAGTGTCCTTTCGAAATGATTCCATCCAGGGGACAACACTGTAGATTGGGAGCACTGATGTGGATAGAAGTATTCAAAGAGGTACATCACTTGCCCACAAAGAGCTACTACACAGGCAGACACAATCCTGCTTGTATTCTCTCCCTATCACAGCTGCCTTTGAAATGTACTAGGAAGGATGGTGGAAAAATCAAGAAGAATTAAGATGTTCAAATAGGAATCTGAAAACAAAATGGAGTAAAGGGTGCAAGATGAAAGGCATAAGAGGAAGAGACAGCATATAGTACATTGCAAACCCTCAAGGAACAAAAGAAGGGATCTGAGAAGCCTGAGACTGTTAGAGCAGAGAAGATGAAGAATTTCATCTTCAAGGAGAAGAAGGGAGAGAATACAAGAAGAAAGGAGAAGCAAGGGAGATGAAGAGCAACCCAAGGTCACCAAGTACCTGAGCTCAATTCAGACTCTTCTCCTCCCCGCTGCCCTCCGCCCCCACCCTTGGTTCTGGTTGCTGGCTGTGGCCAATAAAACCACAAGAAAAAAGTACAGGGCCCTCTCCTCCCAGAACATACACATAGCAGAACATACACATCCCAGGTATGCTGGGAGTAATAAATCAGAGGAAATGGAATGACATGTCAAGGATTTAACATACTGCCCAACATGCAGAGGGTGTCCAATAAGCAGAAGCTATTATTTTATATTTCTAAGTCTCTTCTTTAGGATACCAAAGTGAAATTATCAACCAAAAGACAGTACTCTTCAGGCGCTACCTAAAGTATGGAAGATGTAAAACTGAAACCAAGCCCTATACAAGAGATATGTGTATATGCTGTGCCACCTAGTGGTGGTTATTTTCCTTAAAGAGTGGTAGAGATGGATGCTCCCAGAATTACACAGCATGAACCCAGAGGAAATTCAGCAGGATCAGAAGTGAGGTAGGTTGCACTTAACAGTGGGAAGGAAGAATAATACACCATTGCCTGGAGGAGTTGCCCATGTGCCTTGGGCTGGGCTCCATACCTCTCCATCCACTGCTGGTATCTGCCGTCCAGGAGCACAGATTCTGGAGCTATGTGGGCCACCAGGGCCACGGGGCTATCGGCCTTTCCTTGGTACCTGGGTGGAAGGAAAAGTGTGGTATTACTTTATCAAGTGATACAAAATCAGGATATACACAAAGAACTATACAACCAGGGAGGGTACCACCTTTATGCCCAGGCATGGTCCCTACACAACTCCCAATGGTACCTGAGCACTGCTGGCCCTGAACTGGCCATGTCACCTTTTCTAGCCATGTACCATACACAGAATTCCTCAATTAGACAAGCTCTGCTCTAGACATCTTTCTGGTGGGCCTGGCTGAGCATTCTTCATGTGACACTGAGGTGTGAGGTTCTTCCTGTCCTCTCCCTGACTACTGGGCTCCCTGTCTCCATCATCTCTAACAAGCAGTTAGTTCCTCCAGTCAATGTCCTGCACTTCCAATTCCACTCTGGTATCTGCTTTCCATCTTGGAACCTCAGGCACCAAGACAGAAAATGAAAATTTTCTGAAATTCCACTATCTAGAGGAAAGACCACTTAATAACATGGTGATGTTTCCTTCTAGCTCCCTTAAAAAAAATTTTTTTTTTCACACAGTACCTTCTTTTATTTATCTTCCTCCACCACCATCACACACATGCACAGGGCTCATAAATGACACCTCAGTGACTTGAAGTAGCTTTGCTGCCTAAAACTTGATTAAAACACAAAGTCTGTGCCACAGGGTACCCAAATTCACCCCCACAGAACAAAGTGTGCCCAGGAAGAACTCCTAAACACTCTAATAGAGAGGGGTACCACAGGCCAAAAGGGTTTATTATATAAGTAGAATAAAACAGTAAGTGAAAAAACACAGATATTAGGAACTGATATAAACAATTAACAAATGGAAAAAGTTCAGACAGATACATTGGTCAAAAATTCTACCCAAGGTTAAAGCTGAATTGTAAAACTGATTAACTTTTTCAGAGGAACAAAACAGAATGATACTCAGACCTGAAAGATGTCCCTTACCACTTGACCCACATGATCTCAAACGCTCTCATTAGGTTAGATGTAGAGAAGTAAAGAAAATCATGTAGGTAAAAATAATCCAAATAATGAGTTGAAACATTAATTAGAACTCAAAGTTCAAGAATTTATCCTAGACTGTGAACTCTTAAGAATTCTACTTGACTTTCTAGTCCTTGGTGATTTCTCATTGTCTGTCTTTTCTAATTTCACTTCAAGGCTGTGTATACCACAAAATCTTCCACCTACCAATAGTGACATAAATCCTGCCAGCAGGATTAACACACATTTCAAACCCAGAAGCAGCGCTTCCCCAAATACATAGTTCTATCCCCAAGATGTTTGTGTTTATATGGGCTGGGTGTCCTAAGCAGCACTGATTCTTACTTCGTCCACTCAGGGGCCCCTCATTATTACCTCTTGAAGGTGGCATTCTCACAGATGGGCTGAATGAATCCTTCATCTGGGCATTCAACCACAATAAATGCAACACCAGGATCTGGGGGTGTACAGAGCTCTTCAGGCAAAATCTGCAAAATCAAATGGGGTCCTGATGTTCTCCCAATTGGATGGCCTTCAAGGCAGCTACTAACATTACACAACCCTTATTTAAATACATAGAACACAAGACCAACTAAGAGAGTTACCACTACACCTTCCCTACCCTTTGTTTATACTTAGACAACTGGTTGGTGGAGACATTTCAAACCTACAGTGGCCAGGAAATGAGGCTTGGTATTTAAGGTTGTCTTTAGTCTGTGTCCGCTGCATCCTTAGACACCAAAGAAGACTTCATCTTGATAAACAGCACAGTGAGTCATGCACCCAAAGTCCATCTGTATGGAATCTGTTTTTGGACACTGCCTTGAGCTCTAGTACAAGGAAGAGCATCTATCCTTGCATAAGGACGACTACCAGATCCTAAACAAATAATCTACAGAAATGCCCAAACACAGCAGCTTTGATATGCAGGACAAGTCAAGAGAAGAGCTCTATCACAGAGCCAAGTAATAGAATTACAAGCTGTCCTATCTCCTTCAAAAGTGGTGTTCGCAGGCCATGAGTCAGTGCTCTGTCTAGTGTTCCAGGCCTCACCTATAACTGCAGAATCATGGAAAACAGGCACCTCACCTCTTTTCCCTCGTAAATGACACTCTTCCCATCCTTCACAGCAGCAATGATAGGTGCAATGGCAGCTGTCCCACTGAAATGAAGAGGCAAGCCCTCTGTGAGATGCATTCTCCGTATGAACAATGGTGTACCCATCAAGTCCCCACAGCTTTATCCCCAACACTCACACTGGAAGGCCCAGGTCCTTTGCTTTGAGCACCAAGAAGTTTCCTTTTTTCAAGTGAAGCTGTAACAAAGGGAGCACAAAAGCAATTCCAGTGGCTGATGAAGAAGCTCGATTTTAATCTTTCTGGTTTTTACTTTTTTAAAATTAATGTTATTTGCATACCATTCATCACATGAAGTTAATTGTTTTCAGAAGGTATACAATATTCTGAGGAAGTCACTCATTTTGCAATGCTTTAGAACTAAAACCTGAATGACTTAAAATAGTGCTTTATTTCCCCCCAACATTAACTCATTATAAATTTAATAAAATATAACTGTTTCCATACAAAAAATAATAAAAGTATCCTTCAGGAGAAACCCAAAGATATGTGGGTTCTGTTTTATCATCCTATATTCATCAATTAATAACTAAAGGGTCATCACTAAAACATTGTCTAACAAGCAATGACCAAGCAATCTGCTGTATACCGCAATATTCCCACAATAGTGGTAAGGTATCAAAAAAAAACGACTAGGTTTTTCTCATCCTGCATTTTTCAAATAAATATTTGGCAACACAGTGTTATTGCTTTTATAATTGAGAAAAATTATAATAACAAATTACCAGTATGCTCTTCCTTTGTTAGAAGGATAAACAATAATCCTATCACAAAACTTCATAATCCTTACTCTGAACTTAAACTTCTGTCTAAACATTTTTGGGATCTACATATTTCACACACAACAGAAAAAAAATCTAAAATGACTCAATACATTAAAAAATATATTTGATCTTCATTTTCTTTTTTTTATTTTTTTATTAATTTATTTAAATGCATTTCAAGTCATAGTACATATATAGAGCTCAATTTTTCCATTTCTCTGGTTGCAGATCTTCATTTTCTTTTTCTTTTTTTCCCTGAGGATGGAAACTAAATGTTTCTAATGTTAAAAGGAACTTACAAAGCAACAGGGCCCTGCCAGGCAGTCCAACAGCTGCCCAATGCCCACATTCTTCTCTCAGATAGGTTTCTCAAGCCTCATGCTCACAGACTATTTTCTCTGACCCTTAACCTCCACAGAACTTGAATCAGCCTACTGTATGGCTATGGAAACCCTTATCTGAGAAACAGCGAATGAACTAGAAAAGGGAAAAAAAGACTTCAGGCTGATCCAGTGAGAACAGCCTTCAGAAGCAGCGACAGACAACAGAGGAGGAGAGAAAAGCCAATGTCAGCAGCCTGCAGCTACTTAGTCTCAGGGCCTATGACTCCAGAATAGCTGCTCAAAGAAAACACAAATGTTAGAATGTGTAAGAGTGAGCCTGTATCACACCAAACACATTTCCTCATGCTCACATACCTACTTAGGAAGTTTGGAAGAATCTAATACAATTTAAAGAATACCATATAAAGTAGTTTTATTAAAAATTATCTGCTGCCTAAAAACTCAGAAACAAGTAATATGCCTATTGACAACAGTACTTAACTTTTATAAAAATTACAACTGTCATTCAAATAGGTTGATAGAAAGGATGCTGGCAATGATCCTGCAACTCATGTTACTACTAGTCTTTCATGATTGTTTTCACTTGTAGGTGTTAGAATCTGGATGAAAATTGCAAATATATATTTTAAATCAACATTACTTCTTTAACAACAACAACAAAAACAAAGCCCACAAAAAATGTAGTCTTACCATATAGTAGGAAAAAGAATGTATTACAGTTTGTATTACAATAAAATTTTAACGTAAAACTCTTCTAAGGATACACCATAAGATCTTAAAAATAGCTTACAGTAATAAAAATTTTAAATGGAATTGATTAATTTCAGAATGCACATCTAGGCCTTTGTGAATGCTAACCAGTACTAAAAGTGATTTGATAGTAACATCTTAACTATTACAGTGAAATGAAATAAAATTGAAATAGTAGGAGTTTGAATAAAGGCCTGACTTATCAGCAAGTAAAGCAAATACAGCTGTCTTTAACTATTTCTGAATTCCAAAAGAGACCAATCATAGGCAAATATAAAATACAAAAATAAACGGATGGACCATTTAAAACATGAAAGTATAGGCAGTATTTTGAGAAATAAGATATCTGTGTTTCTTTTAGGGACAGGTAACTTCGGAACTATTACCTTCAAATTACTACAAAAGTGCTAACCAGAGGTCCTCAATCACACCGACTGTCACATGCTCACTTACAGCCTAAATTTGGAAAGATTTTCTTACCTTACAGACAAAAGCTACCACCAAAGAAGGGTCCTTCCCATCTATTTTCCGATTAACACCTGAGGAAAAAAACCACATTCGATTATACTAAGGTAAATGTGAAGGTTGTATTAAGCTCACAAATTGATATCACTTGATATCCCATTTTACTTCATAATAAATTAAAAGGGCAATAACATCCCAATATGAAGATTGGAAAACAGCTGTGCCTGATATTCTGCAGACTTCTTTTTAAACCTACTTACATTGAGATTTTAATAAACAAAAATGCAAAGCTCCAATCAGAGAAACTTCAGAATGGCAAGCAAAATTATTTTTTAATGGCCCATTTCACATATGAAGAAAAATAATTGTGATATGCTTTGTAAACAAGTAAAAGAATATGAAAAATAAGATAAATGCTGCTAAAAGGCCCTCCTACAGGGAAAATGTGGTTGTCTATCCCACCTAAAAAAGAGGGCACTCAAGTTCTGTATTTTCTTGGACACCAGACAGACAAACCACAGGACAGGTGAAGGAACTGATCAAGCTCTAACTAACACTGGGCAAAAGAATCCTTGAGCAGTTAAATTCCTTTGATTCATCTAACCTTAGACTTTTAATTATTCCCCAGTAGGTTGTCATTATGAAAGAAAAAGTACAGATTCTACAAATGCATTCATTGATTTGACTGTTTTGCTAAAGTTAGTGGTTACAGTTTTTGCAGTTACTGAAAAACTAATGTGTATCAATATTCCTTTAAAGAAAAACATAAAAACCCTGTGTATGAATGACTTTGCCAGGTCCTGCTCTTCTCTGGCTAAACTGAACACAAAGCTGTAAAAAGCCCTAAAGCTCAGTACTACCACCTTTGTGACAACCACTGCCAAGGCATGAACTGCTAAGAAAAAAGTATGTTTTATACACCTAGCTCTCTTATGATAATTCTAATACAGAGCATTGAGAGGCAAAGAATTGTCATTTGTTACACCATGGGTGGAACAAGATGATACTCTGCTAAGTGAAATAAGCCAGACGCAGAAAGACATACTATGACCTCACTTACATTTGGAATCTGTAAATGTTGATGTCATAAAAACAGAATAGAAAGATGGTTACCAGAAGCTGGGGGTATAGGGAGAGGGAAAGAGATATGGATAAAAGTCAGGCTGGGAATAAGTTTTAGTGATCTGCTATACTGCACAGTAACCACAGTTAATAATAATGTATTATTTATTTCAAAATTGCTAAGCACAGATTTTTAATGTACTCACTCAAGAAAAAGTTGGTGAGATGTAGTGACTATGTTGAGCGAACCTTTCTACATCAATCAAAACATCTCCTTGTACCCAATAAATATATATAATTATTATTTGTCATTTAAACATAAACTGATCTTTAAAAAAGATAATGCATTAAGACACGTAAGTCTTTTCCCAGCAGAGTTATACCACTGCCACCTGGAAGGTGCTGTTCATTTTCAATGGATCTGGAGTCTGAAGACTGTTCTGGGCTGAGCCTGTGGAGAGGGCTTTCTGGGCTCTTTGATATCCGGTGCTCCCCACACCTCTGTTCACCTGGAGAATATAGGAAACCAAATGACACACTACATAAGGTAAGCTCACAGCCAAAGCCCAGATGTTCGCATACAGGATTGCAAGAATGCCAATCAAATCATCATGCCTTTTACTAAAGTAGCAAATAGTTACAAGTCTACCAAGGCTCTGGGCTTATTTATGTCTTACTCATCTTTATGCTTCTGCTGGGCTCAGAGCCTTACCACAGTAGGAATTCAACAACAAATGCTGACTGAAAAGTATGCAGGCTGTAGGCTGGTTCATTCATCACCCTCTCTCTCCATAAACAAACTCTCCAAAGGGTACTCATCTCCATGAAAGGGAGAGTTAAGTCCAAAAAGTCAAGGAAAAAAAAAAAATCACTGCTTTAAGGAACTGAAGTACATTTGCTGATCTCATCAGAACCCATGTTTGCTCCTCCATGGATGTTCATTCATTCAGGGCCCACTGAGCACTGAGAAAACCATGATCAGAAAAACAGAACAAGTTAAGCATTGATCAAACAAAACATATTACATATAAACTGTTAAATGCTATGAAGGGAAGAACAGGGTGCTAGAAAGAAACAACAGAGACAACTCAGGCCGGTGTGAGGGAGTAGGCAGAAGGGGCCTGAAGACATCTGATTAAGAGTGAGCTAGGCAAGAAAAGTTCTACTCTGACCATTCTCTCACTGGTCCATAAGCACTGTGCCATTGCTTGAGCCACACCTCTCCTCCCTTCTACCTATGATCAGCCTTATAGATGTTCTCATCTGCAGCCTCTTAGCACTTGACAAGCATCATACTAGTTAGCACTGTTGAGTAAATTCCCTACCAGTCAACATTCTCTTCTCACGTAGGTAAAACTCACACAGACTGTTTAAACAGACCAGAGTGACATGCAGAGTGGCCCTGTTCCCAAGTCAAACCATACCATCTGGCTTTGGTACCTGAGAAACTTTATAGGAACTTCTGAGTTCAGATAATACTCATTTAGGTTGCAGTTACTAGTATTTATTTTAAAATATTGACCTGTACAAACCTCTTCAAGGATCTTTCCAAAAAAGGAGGGTACCAAGATCCACAGCAAACATACCCAAGGCAATGAATGTGCAAATCTGAGTGCAGCCTACTTTCTCACAGTCCCTGATTATGGAATATTCCATTGCACAGTCATTATCCATATTCATGAGTTCAACACATCCTACAGATATAAGCATATAAGCTTCTTAAGAACAGAAACCAAATCTTAATTCTTCAACTAAATTTCCCTATCATGCTCAGAACACAAAACAGGGTACCCAAAGCAATCACTCAAAAGCTTTGAGTTTCACCCACATTTTCCTTTATTAGGACCTATACCCCTCTTCCCCTAGGAAACCTGGCTTTTGTACTCACTATATATGGGGACTTGGTGAACTGTCATTGTTTCATCCTTATATTCTGGTGCAGAGTGGGGTCGCACAGCTGTGTGAAAACCACAGATCAGGATAGCAATTATATTAGTAAAAACATGTGAAAATGAACTTTCAAGATAAGCAATCATGAGCCCCAGAATCCTGGTGGAAATCTGCCACTAAAACCAAAGTTTCTGAGTAGATTAACATTTTTTAGGAAACAAAATTATATTTTCTTCAGCCACTTATATTTACACAGTCAAATGAAAAGACAAGCTGTGATCATTGGTAACTATCCATTAAAAAATAATTTAAAAAGAAACCAATACTGTATTCAAACTTAAGAGTCCTACATTAACATACAGGACTATGATGCCAAAGAATCTACCATCTCAATTATAACAGCTGGTATACGTTTTGAAATAAAAACACTAGCATGACTATAAGAGAGGAGCATTAACAAGCTAAACATGTACACTGGCTCTGGGATTAAAAATACCTGCTAGCATCCCCGGTGCTATGACAAGTACTATGAGCCTCCAGACATAGCTGAGGCTGAGGTTCAGCTACAAAACCTCCACGCCTCTTTTCCTCCTGAAAGAAACTCAAAGCACCAGAAACCACCTCTTGAACTAGGGAAGGAGACCTGGAGCCTGTATGGAGAACATAACATGCCCAGCACATGTGTAGGCACACATGTTTTAAAGTACTCCTATCTTCCTACCCACTATTTTTGTGGTATCAGATGAGGAAACAGAAAGTGCAATATTTTAAAATTCCATGCCATGTGGATGGAGTGTTTGATTTTAAGATCTGTCTGGTTTTAATGGATTCTCATTTGAAAAGTAGAGAATATATGAGAAAGAAATATCAGACAACGAGTCAGTCAAGGACATACCCAGTTCTATTCCTTTCAATGGACCAGAAAATATTTTGATTGCTTCTACATATTTTTCCTAAGAAAGAAAAAATTAAAGCAGTTATAGTTAAACAAACA
Source organism: Xerus rutilus (assembly GCA_028644305.1). NCBI lineage: Eukaryota > Metazoa > Chordata > Mammalia > Rodentia > Sciuridae > Xerus > Xerus rutilus. The sequence continues at coordinate 51,464,952 of CM053402.1, forward strand.
TAGAACGCAGCAATGTATTTAAATACACAAATGGAATCAATGACAATAAACATAAAACAAACATGAATAACTATTTTGAACTTCATTTATACAAATAATTACTGTATCCACTATACACTAGATGCCCAGGAGTTAGCAGTGCAAAAGATATAAGGCCTTACTCCTAGGAATCTAATAGAGGAGACAAAAGTGGAAAAAAAAAATTACACAAACATCTTAATGGCAATTATGTATTTGTGCTCTACAGGAAAAATGAAAAATGCATGGGGCTAGGGCAAACTTGTCTGGAAAGACAGGACAGATCCAGAGGAACTGACCTTTTAGCTGCACCCTAAATGTTTGGTAAGGATATAGGCAGGGATGAGATGAGGCAAAAGTAATTTATAGTTGACAGTCATGAGATGGGTAGGTACTTTGGTGGGACCCTGTATTAGAGTTGGCCCTTGTATTTATTTGTAGCTTGGTGACAAATACAGATAAAGTATGGACAAGGACTGGGGCCTATGGGAATTGTAGGTCATATCAAGGCATGTGGATTGTTACAATGGAGATGCTCTTGAAGCATTTTAGGTTGGGAAGTGACTGCATTTACATCTTAAAGAGTTCCCTCTAGCTGCTATGTGGCAGATGGATTATAAGGAGATAAGAACAGATATGGAAGGCTACTGTGGTAGAGGTATGGTTGACAGATAATGAAGGCCTCAAGGAGATGGAAACAGATTTCAGGCATTATTTTGGAGATAGTATTAAAAGTAGTTAATTGGCATGAAGATGTCTGAAATTTAATAAAGAATAAAAATCATAATTTATTAAGTGTTTACTTGGCACCAAACATCTAAAAGGTGATTTAGTGCTTGATATACGTTACTCATTTAATCTTTAACACATTTATGAAACATAGCCACTTTATAGATGAAGAAACAGAGGCAGAGGAGCAAATAACTCATTCAAGGTCAAGGAATTGATAAGGTTTTGAATTTGGGTCTTTTTAACTTGAAAGGTGATGTGTTTACTGCACAACCAGTTGTATCCTGAAGGCAGAAGGCTGATTTGCAAAAATGAACATTCTTCTAATTAACACTAATAAAGGAGGAGTTGGTTTTGATAGTTGAGTCAGGAAAGACTCACCAGTTGTGGAGGTCCAGAAAGCACACACTTTGGAAGCCCGGTTTCCTTTAAAGTAAGAATCATTCCTAAAAAGGATAAATACAATAAGATCTCTGATCAACTTGACCAGTACTTACCGTCAGGCAGAGTAGCACCCTTTACTTATGGGAGGCAGTATCTACATTAAAACCTGCCCTAATGAGTCACAGCGTTCTTTTTGTAGGAATGGGAATTGAATACAGAGGCACTCTACCACTGACCTACATCCCAGACCTTTTTATTTTGAGACAGGGTTTTGCTAAGTTGCTGTGAGGCTGGCCTCCAACTTGTGATCCTTTTGCCTCAGTCTCTCCAGTAGCTGGGATAACAGGCATGTGCTACCACACTTGGCTCCAAGTCACAGCTTTTGATGCTCTGTACTGCAGCTGACTAAGCTGGCATTAAAAAAAAAAAAAAAAAAGGCAGGTTAAAATTCCATCGGCCTCTGAGCCTATAAAGAATATACTCACCACACAATCCCCCAACATTAGACCAGTGCATTCGTGTCAGGAATATGTTGTCCAAGCGAGCAACCTTCAGTCTAAGAAAGAGAAAATATTTCAGTAATAGAAAATGGATTGACCAAAGACCATTTCTGCTACAGAAACACACCTGCCTCTTATCTCAGCTTTCAAGCCCCATAATCATCTCTGTCCCAAAAGCAAATTGTTAACTCACTTGTGTTCCTGCATCAGTCTCTGGACGCCTTCTCCGCAGTTGAAGAGATACCTAATTTGGGAACATTACCAAAGATACTCAGAAGAGTCTACCCGGTAAATCTCTGACACCAGTAAAAATGCTTTACTGTAGACTGTGAGCCAAACAACTAAAAATCTATGTTGTACAAGTGGACTGACTTCTATTAGGATAGTAGGTTTGGAACCATTCTTAACAGAGGCCAGGAGACATAGGGGCCTGTATAGGATGGTTAGGGGGAGATGGGACTTCTCTCCCATTAGCTCATTTACAGATCTGTCTAACTTACACACCAACCATGAGACCGGCTTAGGGTGCACGGAAAGAGTATGCCAAGAGCCAGCCCTTGGCTCAACGGATGGGAAGAGGATGCTTAGATTCACGTTTGAAGTTCTTCACCGATGCCTGAAAACCTTATGGATCAAGAAATGTGAGACATCTAGGGTCTCCCACCCACAAAAAAGAGCTGAACCCTTGCAACAGTGGAAATCCCACACGTATGGAAGTGGTAGAAACCCCAGTCAGGTGCCGCGATGCTCCCGAGCTACACAACTCCGAGGGCCCTTTGGGCGGGGCAGGGCGGGACTTAGTAAGGGGACGCCGCAGACACCCGGTCGGACCCCGGGCTCGGAGCACTGACCGGTTGTACTCCGAGAAGACGTAGAGCGCGGCGCCCGCGTCACGGTTGCCGGCCGCCACTACCTGCAGGTACACGGTGTTCGGGCCTCCAGGGCCCCATGACGGGCCGCGCTTCTCTCGCGTGCGCAGGTGTCGCAGGGGATCCTTGGGCGGCCGCTGACGGCGGGCGGGTCCCTGAGACATGGTGCGCCCAGCCACGGACCGCAGCAGCGAGCGAAGCGCCCACATGCGCCTGTCTCCACCTGGGCTGAGAATGCAGCCGGTCACCTCAGTCCGCGTGCCCCAAGCACCGCCCCTCCACTCCGCATGGCGTGTCTAGCCAATCAGGGTACAGGGGAAAGATAGGCCCGCCTACGCAAAGCTACGCATCCAATTAAGGAGACTCTTGCCTCTCGGGGATTGTCAATCGGCAGTGGCCATAGAGTGAAGGAATGCTAGAGCGCCGCGGGCGGCCCCGCCCCTCGTTCAATTCCGGCTTTCTGTGTGTCATTTTTTTCCGGAAACTGTCCTTCGCCCAGGGCGGGACTTCCGAGGCGCAGAGCCAAAGAAAGGCTGGGGAAGGGCTGATCCCTTAGATGGAGATTGCGCAACGGGTTCGAGTCTCATCTCTTTCAGTTACGAGCTGTGTCCTTATGCAGGTCAACCCCTCAGAGCTTTGCTTTGTTCTTTTTTGTTGTGATTATGAGGATTAAGTGTGAAGAGAGAAATTGTATTGACCAATAGCAGATGCGCCCTAATCCACCGTAATTCACGTGAATACATGTTTGAAAAGATCGTTCTTAGTGGCTTTTGGAAAGAAAAGGAAAGTTAGGAGTTGAGAGAACAAGCTCTGGAGTAAGAGACCTTGGGTAATTTATTTGCTCAATGATACCTCTCTGAGCCTCGGTTTCCTTATCTGCAAAATGCAGGTAATTAACTGCTTAAGATTTTTAAATCACCTGATAATAGATTGACAGCACTTTGAGTAGCACTGCTGCAGAAGAGGCAAATTAAAGAGAAAATAAAATGTTTCAACCCACACAAAGTATATTTAAATAAATTATTGTGGCTAAAGAAATGTTCAGGAGCATCCCAGGATTAGCTGTCCCAATGTATGCCCTTTGAGAATCAAAGACTTACTACTCTCCTACACAGCTAAGGAGAATTTCCACTTGAGAGGTTAAGTAAAAGCTACTGGAAATACAGGGAGTTCCTGTGAATGGGGGAGGTTATTTATCTGGAAGCTCTACTCACATAAAAAAAAGTGGTTATGGAAGATTACCACCCTGTTGTGTAAACGAGTTTTGTACTTGAAATAACCATTCAATGAGAGACAGGAAAACTGCACATTAATTTTTTAAGAGGGCTTATGCACTGGAAAGATTATGATACCATTGTCAACCTAGAATAAAGTCAACCCATTCAAGAATAAAGAACATTATATTTATTTGGGACTAATTAGTATTGCAATTTGGGAAAACGTATTCAAGCAATCTTGAAAATGTGTTCTGAGGTTTTACAAGATGGTAGCTATATTTATAGCTTCAAACTGCAAGGGGTTGGAAATTACATCATTTATTAGTAAGGAATTCTGATTTGTGCTGGCAAAAGTTAAACTGTATTATAAGAAAGGGATGGGGTGTGGTCTCAGTCTTTGAGTAGTTTGAATGAGGGGCTTCTTATACAGAAGAAGTCACCCTTCTGACTCCATTTTTAAGGGTCCCAAAACAATGCTACTCCATTTTGATTTTTTTCTTTGACATCTCCATCTCATAAGTATTCAAAATAAAACAAAACAATTTTTTAAGTAGTAGGAAGTGCAATAAAATTTTGATTTTTCCAATGATGACTCCTTTGATCCTTTAAAAAAAATCTCTCAAATTCCACAAAGAGAAAGCAATTTTGGTTCCTCCATTTTATTTGTGCCCCAAGTGCGTATCTGTCAGGTAATCCCAAACTGCTTATATTTCAAAAATATAGGATGAATGACTTTGGTCATTTACTTATGTAAAATTCTAAAAGCTGAATAAAGAAGGTATAGAAGGCTTGGATGGTCATCAGGTTGTTTTTAGGGTCAGCGTACCTGATATCATAGGTCATATTTCTATTCCTGTTATATGGAGACAAAAATCGCAACTTCCTCAATCTAAGGTTTCACTAGAATGTAAATTACCTGAGGACAGGATTTTGTCTGGTTTTCTGCTGTATTAGCTTTTAGGACAAGGCCTGGTTTAATGGCAAATAATAAATATTAAGAAGTTAGGAAGAAGCTGGTAATTTAAATGTGGTTGTCCCTTTGCAAATGAGCAGCCCCGAATTCAATCAGAACAATAGCATGTTGTTGTTGTTGTTGTTAGTTTGGTACTGGGGATTGAATCCAGGGGCTCTTAACCACTGAGCCACATCCCTAGCCCTTTTTGTATTTTATTTAGAGACAGGGTCTTGCACAGTTGCTTAGGGCCTCACTAAGTTGCTGAGGCTGGCTTTGAATTTGCAATTTTCCTGCCTCATCCTCCTGAGCTGCTGGGATTATAGGCATGTGCCACCATGCCCGGGCCAATAGCATGTTATTTAAAGGGGATTAGTCGGACTGTTATCTTTAAAAGCACAGGTCAGTGTGTCAGAGACAAAAAAATGTCTCCAGACTTGCTAAAGTTGCAGGAGCCTGACCATCAGGTCTTTAGAGAAAATGGAAATTGAGGTGATAGACTTTTAAAACTAAATGATACTGGCAATATAATCCAACCATTTTCTCTGGCTTTGAAACTGTCCATTGCTATGTATATAAACTACCCCAAACCTAATGACTTGAAACCACTTCCAATCATTTTATTGCTCAGGGCAGTTTCACTTAGCAGCAATGGTGTTATGGTTTGAGTATGAAGTGTCCTCCAAAAGATCTGGTGTGAAACAATGCAGGAATGTTCAGAGGCAAAAGGATTAGATTGAGAGTTCCAATCTAATCGGTGCATTAATCCACTTGATAGGTTAATAATTTGAATTAATGGGTGGTAACTGTGGGCACGTAGGGTATGGCTGGAAGAAATAGGTCAGTGGGAGTATGTCCTTGGGGATTATGTTATCTGTGGCTCCTTACACTCAAGCTCACTCTCTGCTTCTTGGCTGCCTTCAACTGAGCAGCTTTCCTTCACCATGGCCTTCTGCCATGATGCTCTGCTTCACTTGGGCCCAGAGTTATGGAGTCAGCTGAACCTGAATGAACCATGAGCCAAAATAAACTTTTCCTCCTCTAAGTTGTTCTTGTCAGTTCTTTTGGTCACAGGAATGAAAAACTGGCTAACAAAGATGGCTTATCTCTGTTCCTTGTGAGGGCTGCTAGGGTGGGTAAGTGGGGAATGGAGTATCCTAAATGACCTCATTCACAAGCATGGGGCCCGGGTGTAGGCTGTGGGCAGAAGTTTCTTCTTTCACCTCTGTACAGCCTCTTCATCCTTGCAGACTGTCCTCACTCAGCAGTCAGGCTGAGCTTCTCTGCAGGGTGGCGAGCTTCCAAGAAAGTGGAGTGAAACTGCAGTGCTTCTGAATTAGGCCGGCACTCAAAGCAAGTCACAGGAGCATCCACAAGATTCAAGAGAGGGGGAAATAGATTCCACTTCTTGATGGGAGAAATTTCAAAGTCACATTGCAAAGGGCTTTTGGAATGGAAGTGTTACCCAGAAGCACCAAATCGCTCCCAAGAGGGAAGAGGCTAGGCTATAATGTTGCTGCTTCAGAAATATTTGGGGTCAAATCGGTAGGAAAACAGGTTTTATGCAAACCTTGCTTTGAAGGAAGATGGAAGAAACTTTATTGTTTCAAAGATTTCATCTCCAAATTTCCTGAAACGAAACAGAACTTTCAAAGGAGAAAAGGCAGGGAAGTGACAAGAGGCAGGATTACACAAGTTTTGCTCCCTTACAGTCCCTGGGGCTCCTTATCACATCAAAAGGAGCCAGAACTCCCTGGGACCAGCCTTTGTATCTTCCTAATTTCAGGACATGGGGAGGGACGGGGCAATTAATCTGCTTCAGAAGGATCCAGGCTTTCTTGGAACCCTGTTATTATCCATGAGTCCCTATGAAGATGTGGCTACCATGCAGAATAAGCTGTTCCATGAACACTAGTATAGGTATATTTTTACATATGTATAATTACAAATGTACAGTTTATAAGTTAATTTTCTGGTATACATATACACTTGTAAGGATGATTGCTATGAATAAGTCCCCTCACCTGCGGTCATCTCTTGGATGTATTCACAAATTGAATTTCTGTACATGCAAAACTGAAGTTGATCCTGGGCTCCCAGGCTCTGGTGATCTCAAAAAGGTACACCTGCTTTGACGTTTTGTCTGAGACAGCCACTAGTCTTTCCCAGCATACATTCACTCATTTATTTATTCACCCAACGCATACATTTGGAGCTTCTATTAGGTTCTAGATAAGTCATGTGCCACATCACTGTTTCAGTCAATGACAGACCACACATGCAGTGGTCCCATAGGATTATATCACCTAAGACCATAGTCACCTTGGTTTGTGGGAGTACATTCTATGATGTTCATACAATGATGGCATTGCCTGATGATACAATTCTCATGGCTTTTAAGCCATGTGTGCCTGTACTTTATGAAGACATTGGTATACAGCTACAAAACCAATTAAGTGTTGCCTTCACAAAGCTCAGAAAGATGGTGTCGTGGGGCTAGGATGAGAGTGTGGCCCCAGGACACACAGGAAAATGTTATATAAGGGAATCGGAAGGTTGATGTTTTTGTCTTCATTGGGTCTAATTCTAAAGTGGTCCAGCTTTAGGACCACTAGAAATTAGACAACTCCAAATCTGCTGGCCATCATGCATGTGAGGGAGATGTTTTTAAAGCAAAAGTCTTTCTAAAACAAATCTCAAAGTTTACCAAAGGAAAATTACATTGCCCTCAAGTTCCTGAGCAGGTTCTCAAACTGTCTGTTCCTTGTTCCCAAGAACCCTGAAACTAAGCAGGAACTTCACAGCTTAGTTCAGCAGCTGAACTTGAGCAGAACTGTCAGATTGCTCCTCCCTCCTTACCCGCAGGCAGGAGCCCTCTGTTGGAGCATGCCTACCTTGCTGAGCTAACCCTTCACATACCTTAGGTCATTCAACACTGCTAACACCACCACTAGGATGCAACTGTTATCCATATATCACAGATGAGGAAACCAAGGATCAGAAGCTTGATAACAGTCTACACAAACTGACTTCAAAGCTGTAGATTTAATCAAAAAACTGGACATAGCACAGGATAGGACAAAATTCAGATCTTTTGACCTAGGCTTCCTATCAGGAAGGGTCTCAGCTTGAATCTTTGGTAGTATTTTTAAGTGAGATTATATATTCCATCTCAGGGATACATTGACAGGAGTGAATGAAGATGCTTTTCCTACAACTTTAAACTTGTGCCCCTTACTGAATCATATTCTCTACACCAGGAACACCAAACCAAGGCACCAGACACATCCAATCCATCATCTATTTTTGTAAATAAAGTTTTATTGAAACACAATGTCCTTTGTTTAATATTTTCAGAGGTTACTTTGGTGCTATAACAGCAGAGTTGAGTAGTTGTGATAGGTGTCACAACTCACAAAGGCTGAACTATTCACTAGAAGGCCTTATACAGAAATTGTTTGTTGACCCCAGATACAGAATATGAATTAATTTTGAAAATAAATCTATTTTGGAAATGGCAAAATTCTGTTGCACTGTTGTTTGCATTAAAAACATCTTTTTGTTTCCAAGGATACTACAGTTTTGAGACTCTGGTACATTTTTTTAGTGTACTGGGAATGGAAGAAAAAGAAAAAAAGGAAGGGAGTGAGGGGTGAAGGAGAGAGACAGAAATAAGAAAGGGAGGGAGAGAGGATGGGAGGAAGGAAGGAAATAGGAAAAAGAAAGAAAGAAGACGCAGCCTGGCTTGCACTCTGACAGGCTGTAGCTCTGTCTTAATTAATACCCTCCTCCCCAAGCTTTATTCCCTTTTAAACCCTCAATGTTAGGCACAGTGCCTGGGAGCTCAGTGAATGTTTCCTAGTGATACAGAGGATCTGCCCAGTATCAGTTTGCTCAGACTGCCATAACCAAATACTGATAAATAGATAGCTTAAACATCAGGAATTTGTTTTCTCACAGTTTCAGAGGCTGGACATCCAAGTCAAGATATTCGCAGGATTGGTTTCTTCCGAGGCTTCTCTCCTGGGCTTGGAGGTAACTATCTTCCTCCTCCTCCTCTTCCTCCTCTTTTTCTTCTTTCTTTTTTTTTGGTACCGAAGATTGAACTCAGGGGCACTCCACCACTGAGCCACATCCCCAGCCCTATTTTGTGTTTTGTTTAGAGACAGGGTCTCAGTGAGTTGCTTAGTGCCTCGACGTTGCTGAGGCTGGCTTTGAGCTCACAATTCTCCTGTCTCAGCCTCCCAAAGTGCTGGAATTACAGGCATGCGCCACTGTGCCCAGCATGACTGTCTTCTACCTGTGTCATTGCATGGTCTTTCTTTGGTGTGTGGACCTCTGATGATTCTTTTTTTTTTTTTGGTACCGGGGATTGAACTCAGGGGCACTCGACCACTGAGCCACATCCCCAGCCCTATTTTGTGTTTTTTTTAATGTAGAGACAGGGTCTCACTGAGTTGCTTAGCGCCTCGCCATTGCTGAGGCTGGCTTTGAACTCGCAATCCTCCTGTCTCAGCCTCCCTAAGTGCTGGGATTACAAGCGTGAGCCACCGCGCCCGGCTTCTGATGATTCTTTGTATGTCAGCATAGATTAGAGTCCATTTTAACAAAATTACTTTAATGTACGTTTAAAGACCCTATCTCCACACAAAGGAATCCTCCATATCTACAGGGGATATAGCCCAAGATCCCCAGTGGATACCACAAACTGTAAGTAGCACTGAACCCTATATATACCATGTTTTTCCTCTATATACATATGTATTATAAAATTTAATTTATAAATTAGGCACAGTAAGTTATTAAAGATAGTAACTGATAATAAAATAGAACAATAATATACTGTAGTAAAAGTTAGGCAAAACTTATGTATTATTTCTGGAATTTTCTATGTCATATTTTCAGAACACAGTTGAACATGCACAACTGAAGCCACAGAAAGCAAAACTGCAGATAAGGAGAGATGACTGTGGTCACATTCAGAGGTCCTGGGGGTTAGGGCTTCAGTGAATGAACTGGGGTTGATACATTTCAACCCATCACAGCACCCTCCTCATTTCCTCCTCTCTGATCCCCCTTCTGTTCAGGACACCCTCAGCTTTCCCTCTCTGATACCCCTGGACATTAGAAGGAAGAGCTTTAGTGTGGTTCTTTCTTTTAGTATGATTCCAGGTTACAGTTCTGAAACAGAATCTGGAATAAGGTGTTCCTGTCACTCAGATTCTTACCCAGAGGCAGAGTGAGACGGGCTGTCAGACATCGCTCTGTACTGGTTGAAAATTCTGAGTTGAAGGGGAGCTGGTTATATACCTTTTCCTCTCATTTGATAGGTACAGTCGATTTGCTGGAGCAGTCCTCTCTCTAGAATCTCAGCTCACGTTCTAGGTCCATCCTACATCCTCAACGAAACGTTTTCCAGGTGGTTCCTACAACAGCCTCCTGTGTGGTCCGGTGTCAGAGGCACACCTGCTGAGAACAACCAGCGGTCCCTGCGGAATAGCATCACGGAGTGCGATGCGCGCTTCCGGCCACTAGAGGGCTCAGTCGCGCCGCGCCCTGGGAACGCTGAGCCATCCAAGCCGGGGGTTCATGCATTGTCCGGCTAACGCTTATTTTTAGCTTTACCAAAGTTTTGTTGCCGACAAGGAAAAGGTACTATTTTTTTTAACCTCCAAAGAACTTACAGGCTGGCTAGGGGCTGCAAAATGTGAACCGTAATATCCTCTCCATCCATTCAATAATTAGATATTACCATTATTAACACTTAATGTAAGTGCTTTTCATATATCTTCCACTTATCCATCCAACACTATATGTTTTTTCTTCATTTCAAAAACAGTGGAGCATATGATGTTGAGGTCATTTCTTCTTCTCTGGGTCCCCCTCTTCAAGCAGCTAGTGAGAGTTTCCTGCCATGTCTTAGTGGAGGGCCGAGATGGAGAGGAAGGCAAATATAGACCTGCAGTCTTCCTTGATTTTATTCCAAAAGCCTCAGCGTTTGGGAGAAAAGGATTGCCTGGATGGGCAAAATGTCTCTGGCAGAAGTGTGGAGCAAGAACAGTTCTCTGCAAAACTGGGAGCAGGTTCTCTTGAGCTGAGGGAAGGAGATGAGAACAAAGGCAAATGAAGGCAGAAGTCAGCCTTTTTGCCAGGGCAGAGTCCCTGGAAGCGGACAGGACCCCAGGCCACCATGGTTGCCTGGGCACCGGCCAGAAGGGACCAAGATGATGGGCATCTGAAGACTCCAGTGGCTAAGGACCAGACAAGATCCCCATTTTCCTTGGTAATATGTTGATTTCCTTTATACTCTCTTGTTATGGACTGAATTGTATCCTCCCAAAGTTGGAATGATGAAGTCCTGTGTGGATTCTACAATGTTTTGTGTAACCCTTCTGTTGTCAGTCAGGGCTCTCCAGAGAAACAGAACCCTTGTGAGGATAAATAGATATTTATTTCAAGGACTTGACTCTTGCAGTTATCTTCTGGCAAGTTTAAAAAGTGTGGGCTAGGCCAACAGGCTAGAGACCAGGGAATAATTGTAGTTCAAGACCAAAGGCAATCTGCTGGCTGGCAGAATCCTTTTCTTCTGTGGGAAGGGACTGGGTGAGGTTCATCCACATTATAGAGAGTCACTGGCTTTACTAAAAGAATATCTTCACAGAGACATCTAGAATAATGTCTGACAAAATATCTGGGTACAATGATGTAGTCAAGTTGACACATTCTGTCACTGCTGGGTATGGTGACACTGAATTGAAAGTGGTCTTGTTTGCTATTAATGGGAGGGGTAGAAAGAGGGAGAATGTCCTATACTGGCAGTCTTTTGCTGGGGAAATATCCCTCTGCCCACCACAAGGAATTGGCAATTCTAGAAACTCCTGAAACTTGAGTGATCCAATAAAAGCAGTGACAGCTACTATTTATTGAGCACTTACTGTGTACCATGCATACTGGTAAATGCTTTTCATTTAAGATCACTAGGCTCTGTCAAGTCTGTTCGTTCTCCAGGAGTCCACGCCAGGAAGTAAGACACAGAACCCCTCCATATTTCTTCTCCCTGCTCCACAAATTGGGGGATGTTTTACAAGAGGAATGGGGAAAGCAAGAATTACTTGCCTGCTTTGTAAATGCTTTGTAAACCTCTGAACCCCAGAGACATAGATTTTTGGAAACTGGAACTCAGAAGATTTTTTTTGTTCTCTGCTCTCTAGTTTTCCCAGTTCCTCTCTCTAGTGGGCCTACCTGCTCTGGCAGAGAGAGGGCAAAGGGGAGAATCTTTGGGATGAGACAGTTAATAGTTTGAGCCCACCTTGTCTGTGACAGTAATGTCAGCTCGTCACCTTCTCTTGTCACATATTTGACTTGCTTTTCTGCTCCATCTCTACCTCCCCCCACCTCCAAAATGTCATAAAGAAGAGGAGGATAAGCTCAGGGTTTTGAAAATACCTGACCATTACTGACTTAAAAGAATGTACACGATGCACAGGCTCCTGTTTTACAAGAAGAAAAAGAAAACTTGTAAAAGGTTTTCCTGGATATGGCTTTTTGCTCACATTCTCTCTCCCTCTCTCCATCTCCCTCTCTTTCCTCATAACTGAAGAAGCTGGTAGCAACCACTCTGCTTTGCAACTCAGCTGGTAGAATGCCTGGAGAGCAGCCAGTGGCCTGGGTTCAATCTCCTGATAAGTCATCAATTTCTTTCTCACCCAAAACATCTGGTTTAGGGTCCTGAATTATGAGCTAATATTAAATATAAAAGTTTATAGCATCACATATATAATACTGTTGATTAGAAACATCAAGAAAAGTAATTGACTGGAGGGGACTCGGTGTGACCAGCTGGTTGAACATCTGGATGGAATCCAAGGGGCCTGAATTGAATTCCCAATTCATGAATTCTTTCTTGGCCAGTAGTATCTGCTTGGCATCTTCAAAGATTTTGACTCTCCTCTTTGGATACTACTTTTTCTGAAGTATTTTATATACAAGAATGTGAATGTATATTTCAGTGAACTGAAAAACACTCAAATGAAATAAATATAGTTTTTAATCTTCCCACACAGCCATTCATCAGACATTTATGGTCGTCAGGTTTTTCCTATTCTTGTTGTTACCACAGATGATCACATGGTGGCAGTGTGCACCCATGTTTTCCCCCATAGGCTAAGGTTTGTGAAGAATTCAGTTATCCACTCATCCATCTGGTTTGCAGCTGAGCCACTCTGGTGGGGGAAGAGTTTCTACCAGTCTGGGGCTTTGTTCTCAGAGACCTTCACTTACTATCCATTACTTAGATATCTCCACAAAGTCCCTGTGTCAGCTACATCCCAATAACTGAACCAGTAACCTGTGATCAATAACCTGAAGTTCAGCAAGCCTTTTGGTGACACTCTATGTTGCTGACTATCTGCCTTTTTTTACTCTTGTAGTTCAGCCTTGATTTCTGACTTAAAACTAAGGATGTGTCTATCTCTCCTGACACATTAGGGTTTAGGATTTAGGATTTAGGATTTAGGAAGGGCTGTGTGTTTCTTTACTGTTTTCTCTAATAGCTTGTTTTCCAAAATATCAGGCAGAAAATAGTTTGCATCTCATGTTCTCATTCAGGTAGAGAGTATTTTGTTAAAGTGTTGTGTTGAGAAGGACTCTGAGACCTCATGGTCCAGGCCCAGAGTGCAAGATCCTATGCTGGATTAGCAATGTCTTTCTTCCTCTTTTCCTCCTTCACTCCCTCCCTCCCTCTCTTCATTGTTTATTGAGTTCCTTTTAAGACTCAGGTACTGGGCTAAGGGTTTCAGTACTGAACAAGATCTTCTTGGTCTCTGCCCTCATAGAATTTACAAATGAATGGAGAGACAGTTAAAAAAAATTGAGCACATGATAAGCCCTATGATCGAGAAACTATCATGAGTTTTGGAGGGCACATAGAAGAGGGACTTCACTCGGCCTTGGGTGTGAGCAATAAAACCAGGATGCACATAGTAAAACCAAAATAAAGGAGAAAATGTTAGAAGAACAACAAAAATGCACGTAGGTGGTTCTCATCTCAGTTTTCATTTTGCTGATTTGAATTAGCAAGTGCCTAAAAATCTATATACCTTGCCTGACACCCTCATAGGGGAGTATTGGGCTCTTCTAGTGGCAAACTACAGAGGCCAGGCAGGTAATGTAGATGAATGGGAGGACAGGGGCAAACAAATGCATGCTTACTCCTCCTGCTGGGACAGATCAATGCCAGGTGATTGCTGCCCTGTGACATGCAGCCTCAGGGAGTGTCAGGCCGTGGGATTGTTTTGCAAGAGAAGCTGGGAGTCTTGCTTCTTATGTGAAATTTCCTGAAAATATTTATAAATACGTTTCGGGCCAAAAAGGATAAGCACGGAAGCCAAGTTTGGGCCCTTGGGGATATTTGGCCTAATTGAATAGGGTTTCTATGGCTGCCATCTAGTGGTGAGGATATGTTACTGCATGCTTTGTTTTTCTATAAGGTAGAAGGAACCAACTTCCTTCCACTGGTTCCTCAATTTTGGCTTTGATTTCCAAAATAAATATTGTTGTGAAAAGTTTCTAGGGCCACCCCAATGGTGGTTTCTCACCTTTTCCTTCTGGAAATCAGTTAAGTTGAAGGTGGGGACAATGTGGAGAATAGTTTTGCTGCTGTTAATTTTGGAGTCTGATTTCAATCAACTGAATGAAATATAATTGACACCTTGACCTCTTTGGAATCCAGATCCAAAGACCTCGAGTGCTTCTTGCAACATTAAGGCTGTATGAGTCTATAGTCAGAGCAAGTTTTCTTAGCTAGGGTTCCCAGAGGCTTAGGGCTTTTCTTGAATGGACTCCATGGTGGTCTTTGAACCCCCATGAAACTGTGTACAAATGTTTTTGCTTGTGTATTTTTCTTGGGGAGAGCTGCTAGCCTGAATCAGATTTTCAAAGGGCCTATGACTCAACAAGGTGGAAGAAGAGACTGCAAAACAGGGTACCCAAGGCTGAGTGGGCATTTGAATCACCTGGAGGACTTGTCAAAATGCAGATTACCAGCCTCCAGCCACAGTTTCTGATTCAGAGGGCCTGGGGTGGAGCAAAGAAATTGCCTTTCTATCAAATTTCCTGGTGATGCTGAGGATGCTGGTGTGGGACCAACTGGTGAAGACTCCTGCTATGAATTATCAGTACTTGGAGAACAAGATCAGTAGGCTTTCTGTTCTGAAGCTGAAACTCAGAATTGGCCACCTTCTTTTCAAGTACAAAGTGTTTTTTTAAAAAGCAAAATAAAGCACTGTAGCATATGATGCCTCCTAAGTCTTTACTCCATCCTTGGATATGCCAAAAACAGTTTAAAGATTCTGGGCAGTGACTCTTTGTTTTAAATGCTTGACTTAATGATTTGCTGCTTCAAAGGCAGAGACAATAAGCCGGCATCTGGAGAACAGAGGGCTAGGGAGTTTGAGAATGTCTTTACAAGGACCTATAGTATCCAAGGGCAGTAAAATGTGCATGCTACCTGTCTCCCTCCACATTACTTTCATTGTACTAGAATTTACACAGAGGAGTCTCTAGGTTAGCAATGGCTATGGATTGATGCTAAGACATATTCTTCATGTCTCCCCTTCCTATCCTAGATGGTTCACCTAGGTTTGACTAAGGAATGATTCAGACTCTGAAGTTCTCAGAATGTCTGCAATCTGTGAAAAAGACACAATGGAATCTGTAATTGTGATGTTCCAGAGATCTTCATCTACCTGTCATTTCTGGTCTTACAAATCACAGCAAAGTGTCACCATCCAAAAGCAAGTGAACTCTCATTGCATGCAAGGTGCCTCGTCAAGTGCATTAAGTGTACTTACCATAGTAGTGCCCTGTGAGGTTCCGACTGTGTGGAAATGATAAGGATTCAAGCCTCCCCATCCCATTTATCCATGGAAGTGGGAAAGACTTCGAGCTGCAGGCACTGTGCTCAGGTGGCCAGAGTTTCGTGGGAACCTGGGTAGGCGGTTTGGATCTCAGAGGCTGTGCTTGTCTTCTGACCACTATCTCCACATTTTCTGTTTGACCTTTCCTTCTCTGCCTATAAAAATACAAAATGGATGTATGCCATTCCCTCCTTTTCAAGGATGTTGTTTGAGGGAGTGAAATAACACTCATGAAAGGGCATTGTGTTATCTGCAAAGCAGGGGTAGCAAAGTAGGAGATGATGGGCAGAAGATTCCAGACAGTAGAGGAAGTTATCCCAAGGCTTGGGGCAGGCACTGCTTCTTTCTCCAAGAGGTTAGGACTTTCCAGGACTTTGGCAGTGACCAAATTCATAGTGATGTGCACAGTGAGATGTCTTTGCAATTGAGAATCAGGGTAGTGGGTAGGGAGTGAGGTAACCCAGGTGAAGTATGTAGGTAGGAGAGCAAGTGCCTCCCTGACTTGAGGAGAGTAGAACTTCACTAGGAAAAATCAATTCAATCTTTGTAAGGGCTCTGCCCTCAGCTGGGTGCTCCATGCTTGGTGCTCGGCAGTGGAAAGAAATGGAAAAGGCTGATTCTTATTCCCCTGGGAAATAGAAGAATGGGATGCCTCAGCACTTGTGGTGAGAACATGTGGACCAGAAAGATTCTGTTTGCACAGACTAGCAGGCAGCACACCCTGGTGGGAAGATCGCCCATGCACCTCCCGATCCCTTTCCTGGGTGTCTGGACATTAGACAAAGAGAGGCAGAGCCGTTTGGGGAAAGAGCCCAAGTGTGGGCAGGCATCAGAATTCTCAGCTCTTGTCCCTGCGGGGGCAGCAGCTTGGTGTGATTTGGAAGAAGTCTCCTCACCTCCCTCAGTCCCTGTTTCCACATCTGTAAGGTGAAGGTGTTGGATCCAATTCCTAATACAGACAGGGATTCAGAATAGGAAAGATTAGAACATTTGAGAAATTAAAGGAACATTTCTTTTTCAAACATTAGCTTCTAAGTTTTCCAAGATGTCATTTCCATCTGCAA
Source organism: Xerus rutilus (assembly GCA_028644305.1). Lineage (NCBI taxonomy): Eukaryota > Metazoa > Chordata > Mammalia > Rodentia > Sciuridae > Xerus > Xerus rutilus. The sequence goes on from CM053402.1 coordinate 51,481,601, forward strand.
ATACACCCGCTTTAAGGGTAATCTGATGAGTTTTGGCATAGGTATACACCCCCTCGCGTGCCCTCTAGGTGACTTCTGAAGCTTCTAGCTTAAATCTTACTTCTCCATTTGCTTACTGCATTGGTTTTCTATTACTGTCAGGATGAACTGCCACAAACTTGGTGCCTTGAAATGATGTCAATTTCTTCTCTTACAGCTCTGAATGTTAGCAGTCCTCTCAGAAGCCCTCGGAGAAACTTCCACCTTTTCTGATTCCTACATTGGACCTGCATTTCCTGGCCCCCAAATCACGCCAATCTCTGCTGTGATTATCACATCTCCTTCTCTGACTCTAAACTCTCCTGCCTCCCTGGTAGAAAGACCCATGTGATTCTGGGGAGGCTGCCTGGATAATCCAGGTTAATCTTCTTGCCATAGCTTGAATGTGTCTCACACCCTGATGCAAGAGTGCTGGGGAGGGGAGCCTCGTGGGACTCTTTGGGCCATGGGGCTCCACCCTCATGAATGGATTAATACTATTATATGGAGAGTGGGTTCTTTATAAAAGAACAAGTTTAATCCCCCTTGTATTCTTTCTCATCTGCTCTTGACCTTCTGCCTTATGCCATGGGATGACACACCATGAAAGCCCTCACCAGAAGCAAGCCCCTTGATCTTAGACTTCCCAGCCTTAAGAACTACAAGAAATGAAACTTTCTTCTTTAGAACTTATGCAGTCTTAGGCATTCTGTTATAATGTCACAAAATAGACTAAGGCGCTCATCTCAAGATTCTTAATCACATGTGTCTGCAGAAATCCTTTTGTCCTGTAAAAGGATAGGTATTCTATTTACAGGTTCTGGGAATTTGTACATAAACTTTTGGAGGGTATTATCCATCCCAACACACTCACCGAGCATAAGAAGGATTTCTAACTCTATATAGACTCTATTTCTAACTCTCTATATAGCTGAACTTTTCAGATCAGACCCTCCATCATGGGCTCATGTTTACCTGCTCAGCTACATGTGTTTCTCCCTTTCTTCTTCATTACACAAGACAAAGAGGTTTTTCTTCCTGTTCAAATAAAAATAATCCTAGTTGGTATCAATTCTGTGTCTCATAGGAGCCAGATACTTTTCTAAGCACTTAATATACTATTATCTCACTTAATTCTCATAACAATCATCTGAGGTAAATGGTTTTTTTTTTTTTTCTATTTTATTTCTGAGAAATTAGAGACACCAAAAGTCTAAGGAACTTAGGTCACACACCTAATATGATGGAGCAGGAATTCAAACCAAGGTGGCTAATGCCAGCATCCCTCCTGCTAATCACTGTACATATCATACTGCCTCTCTGGAACATGTCTCTCTGTTTCTTTTTTTAGCCTTGCCTTTGGGACAGGACAGCTTCTTTCCTTGTGGAGGCGATCAGAATGTGTCAGCCCCAAATAAGCTCCTGAAGCACACTGATCATTTGACCTAAAGGCACTTGACAAATAGCAGGGTCAGGAGGAGTTCTCTTGAACTCTCATTTCTACCTAAAAGCAAGGCATAAACTCCCCATGAGAAGAGGCTTCCTTGTACTAGGCAGAGGAGAACGTTGTTGTCACTGTAGATGGGGAGTCGATGCCACAATGAGTCTGTACAAACAGGCCTAATAAGATAGCCCTTACTGCTTGCTCTCGTTTGGATGTTAAATTTCCCCAAGTGGTAAAGGCTTGGTTCCCAGCTCGGCGTTATTAGCGGGTGCTGGAAACCTCTAAGAAGTGAAGCCTATTTGGGAGCATGACTTTGAAGAGGATAGTGGTACTCCAGCCCCTCCCACTTCCTCCCTTTCACTTCCTGACCCTGAGGCAAATGGTATGCCTTCCACCATTGCCATGGCGATGCCATTTGGCACCTCCACCAGAGTCCTAAAAGCAATGTCTGACCTGATTGTGGATTGGAACCTCCAAAATAAATCTTCTCTCCTTCTAAGTTTATCGTGTCAGATATTTGTTATAGTGATGGACACTTGACTAATGGGCCAATCATTAGTTTTCTCCCACATATTTCTTAGTTACTTTCCCACAATTTGCCACAATCACTAGCCTAACACTGTTTTTTTCGTTCATCTTGTCACCTCTTCACAACTTATTGTTAAAATGGTATATAAGCTCTCAGATCTAGCTAGTTCTTTAGGTCTTCATTTTTAAAATATGTGCACATAAAAATATTAACATCAAATAAAATTGGTATGTTTTGCTCCTGATAATTTTTCTCTTTGTCAATTTAATTCTCAGGTCCAGATGTAGAACCTAAGGGTAGAATTAAGTTGTTTCTTCCCTACAGTTCTCATACATTGCTTCCTCTCTGCTACCTCTCTCTCTCTCTCCTACTTTTGAAAGCCATACTCAAATGTCCACTTCTCCATAGACTCTTCCCAAGTCACTGTGGGCTTCTTGAGGAAGCTGCAGTCACCATCCCATCCCCACTTCACCCTGGGGTGTAAGATGATGGTGCATATAATAAGGGTGAAAAGCTAGACTTGATAAGGCAAGAAAGATCAGGGAAGGACTGATAAGAGATTCAGCATCTTTTCAGGTATCATGTGACCTTATTCTGAATTCTTTTGGTTATAAATGGCAAAATAAATTAGTCAATAAATAACGTTAGTGTTAGCAAAAAAAGGTCAGTTTCTAACTAAACCAACTGAAAAGTCCAGGGGTAAACTTGGTGGGGGAACTTTAGTTATGACTATATCTATGTATCTAAAGGGTATCACTAGGACCCTGTCTCTCTCTATCTTTGAATTTCATGCTTCTCCCTGTCTGCTTTGTTCTCCAGTGGGATCTGTTCAGGGGAGAGCAGAGAAGTATCTGTAGCTCCAGACAGCAGAAAGAGAATGCCTTGTTCTCAAAAGTACCAATAAAAATCCTGGGGATGATACTTATTGGCTCAGCTTGGCTCCTATGACCAACTTTGAACCAGTTTAAGAGCTAGGAGATGCTTCAGTCTCATTTTCCAGGACCTCCTATGACATGAACATGATACAATGATGGTGGGAAAGGATATCATCCCGACAAGAAATGGTCTCCTGGGTGTTACATATGAATGATTTATGGTTCTTCATAGGTTCTTTTTGGATCTGGTAGTTTGGGAGCCTGAAATCTTCTTTCTGAAATGTTTTCTGAATCTCTTTTGCCAGAGGGCTGAATCTACCCTTACCTGGCAAACTAATTCTCATCTCCATGCCCTTTTAAATTCCAGGTCCTTACAACAAAGAATTTACACAGGTTTCGTTTGGTCTAGACTTGATAAATTCATCTTTATAGCTCATATGATATCCGTGCCAGCTCACCAAAAAGCCACATTTCAGTTTTGGAGACAAACCCCACCAGAACGTAGAGCTGTGTTAGGTCCTGGGGGGATGTATCCAGGTGTTCTTGTCATAGTTTTGCACCCCAATCCTAGCTTCTTGGAATACTGTTGATAGCTACGAGGTATCACAGCTCTGCCCCTCATTGAGAACTGCCTATGGCTGCAGGGCATTCTACCCTCAGGCCACATACTCTCCCAAACCTTAGGCCACCTTTGATGTCTGATGTCTGCTTGAAATGGGATTAACAAAGGTCCAGCCCTCTTACCCCAACGGAGGCATCTCTGAAGCCTTACCTCAATTGGAGAACTCTCCATCTTCTCACCTGAGGCCTTGGTCGGAGCCACATTGTGAGTGAATATTTCCCTCTGCCCATTCCTGCTTTTCCCATTCTCTTACAGGTATATCTTCAGCAGTAAACCTTCAGCATGCAACGCCTCATCTCAGAGTCTTTCCAGGGAACTAAGACATTTATTGGCTTTTTTCTTTTCTTTTCTTATGGTCAGTGGGCTTGTGGGTCAGCACCCCAAAATGAGCATCACTTCTTAAAGGCTTTAGTATTGAGGAACAGCTTTTCTGTTGCCCTGATCTAATCTCAGTCCTAGGTAGGCCTTGCATCCCTGGACTTTGAGGTGTTTTCCTGGGACCATTTCACCTAAAACAATCTACCAATGCAGCTATACAAATAAATTGGCTGATTTTGTATTAGCCCGAGTGGCATTTGGCTGAAATGTCAAGCAATTCATGAAGAACAGTGTCTTAGACTGTTTTGCATTGCTATAACAAAGTACCTAGGTTGGGTAGTTTATAAGAAGAGAGGTTTACTTCACTCACGGTTCCTGGAGGTTCAATAGCATGGTGCCATCTGCCTGGCTCTGATGGGGACTTCATGATGGATGGCATTACAATGGCAAGAACATGTGCAAGAAAGAGAGAGGTCACATGATGAGATAGGAAGCAAGAGATCAGGGAGGGGCCATACTTGCTCTTTTTATAACAACCAGCTCTACGGGCCCTAATCCACTCCTGCCAGGTCTGACCCACTTCCAAGAGACAGCATTAACCCATTCATGAGGATGGAGCCCCCATGACATAATTGCCTTCTACCAATCCCCACCTCTTAAAGTGTTCCCCATCTCCACACTGCCACACTAGGGACCAAGCTTTCAGCACATGAAGCCTTGGGAAACAAAGCATATCCATACAACAGCAAACTGGTACTTAGGATTGAAGTTCAGTGACCATGCTAAGAAATAGGAAGGGATAAAGATAAGCAGGTTCATTGTACAGGCTCAGAGCTCTGGTCTAGTAGGTGCCTGCTCATCATTCAAGACCCAGTTCAATGCTCCTTCTTCCAAGAGACTTTCCCTGTCTGTCAAAGTTACTTATTGACTGATCTTTATCTGTATGTCTTACATGTTTTAGTGAAACCCTTAGATGACAACACATCATTATACTGTAAAACATCTCCTCCAGTGAGGTGATTTTCAAACATTTGTTTAAAAAATTGTTTAAAAGAACACAGGATTCATTATGGAAATCAGACTCTACACACTGTAGGTGGAGCTGAGGAAATGAGGATATAGATCTGGAAATGGAAGGATCGAAGTGTCAATATCCACCCCTCTTGCAGCACTGATTTGGTGAACAAGTTGTAGTTACAGGGCAGTCTTGCAGGCTGGCTTGTCTAGCGGTTGTTTTTTTTAAACTTTTTCACCACAATCTAATTTAAGAAATATCTTTTCTTTCTTTTTCTTTTTTGTGGTGCTGGGAATCCAATCCAGGATCTTGTGCATGCTAGGCAAGCACTTTATACGCCTAGCCCTTAAGAAACATCTTTTGTATCGTGATCCAACAGGAACACATACACACACACAAACTCAAATGAACAATTAAGAACAAAACTTCCACAAAATAATGCTAATCTGTACTTTGTTTTTGTTTTCGGTACCAGGGATTGAACTCAGGGGCACTCAACCATTGTGCCACATCCCCAGCTCTATTTTGTATTTTATTTAGAGACAAGATCTCACTGACTTGCTTAGCGCCTCGCTGTTGCTGAGGCTGGCTTTGAACTCGGCGATTCTCCTGTCTCAGCCTCCCTAAGTGCTGGGATTACAGGTGTGCGCCATCACACCTGGCTCTAATCTGTACTTTGTATAACTGAGGTATAACAAAAACTCTTTGCACCCCCAAAATGTATTGGGTCCATGATACTTGGACAGAGTTTCTAAAATCCTTGGAATTTCCTCACTGAGAGGAGTGTCTTTTATATGTTAATGAAAAGTGACTCATGAGATGAAAGTGAGGCCTGGATCTCTTCGGGATGGCTACTAGTTTCCAGAAAATTCTACCATGTGATCAAGTTGTAACTTTCAACCCTAATCCCCAAACCCTAAGGAGAGAAAGGAAAGATTGAATTCAAATATGAATGGTGTTTTAGTCAGATTTTTCACTGCTATAATCAAAGAACCTGACAAAAACAAGTTTAGGAGGAAAAGTTTATTTTGCGGTGCACGTTTTCAGAGGTCTCAATCTATGGATAGATAGCTCTACTCTTTAGGGCTCAAGGTGAGGCAGAACATCATGGCGGATGGGTGTGGAAGAGGAACTCAGGTCAGGACACAGCCACAAATAAGCAGAGAGAATCACCTCATGACAAACAAAATATAAACCCCAAAGGCACACCTCTAATGACCCACTTTCTCCAGTCACATCCTACTACCTATAGTTACCACCCAATTAATCCCTATCAGGGACTGGCATAATCCAATCATTCTACTCTAAACCTTCTTGCCTTGTCTTACATTTGAGCTTTTGGGGGACACGACATATCTAAGTTATAACAAATGACCAGTGATTTAATCCATCCTGCACACAAATTGAAACTGCTATGAAATATGTGGAACAAAGTTCCAGTAGAGCTTCTGGGTAAGAGAACACATCCATGTGCTGGGAGGATGGTACACCCCAACTCCACGGGACGGAGTCTCCTGAGCTCTCTACCCTTCCAGACCCCACCTTGTGCACTTCCTCTTCTATGTGTTCATTTATACCCTTGATAATAAACTGGAATGGTAAGTACAGTGCTTCCCTGAGTTTTGTGAATTATTCTAGCAAATAATTTGATCTGAGGGGAAGTCATAAGAATCCTTGAATTTGTAGGTGGTTCCTGTTATAGCTTGGATCTGAAATGTCCCTCACAGCTCATGTGTTAGGCAATACAGCAATGCTCAGTGGCAAAAAGATTGGACTGTGAGGGCTCTGATCTTATCAGTGGATTGATTAATAATTTGATTCGACTGCTGGATGTTAACTGTAGGCACAGTGGGGCATGACCTTGGGGACTAGCTGTCCTTGGCCCCTTTATGTCTGTCTGTCTGTCTCTGCTTCCTAGTTGCTTTCCTTGGTGACTTCCTTCCACCATGATATTCTGCCTTACCTCAGCCCTGGAGCAATAAAGTCAGCCCACCATGGACTGACACTTCTAAAACTGTGACCCCAAAATAAACTTTTTCTCCTCTAAGTTGTTCTTGTCAGGTATCTTGGTCACAGCCATAAAAATCTAACACAGCCCTATAGACATGCAGGTAGCCTAACAGACTTCATTTTCAGTTGACATTTGAAGCAGGAGTAGTCTTCTGGGGCTGAGCCCATAGCCTATAGTGTCTGTGTCACATCCAGGTGGTTAGTGTCAGAACTGAATTGAATTATTGAGCACCCATTTTGTCAGAGAATTGGAGAATTAGTTGATGGTAGTGATATAAAAACAATAAATGGTATATTCTAATACAATTCTATTCCATTCTATTCTTTCTATTCTATCCTATTCTATTTTTGTTCTATTATATTCGTTTTTTAAAAATGCTATTTGTGACCTACTAAATTGATATACTGACTCTCTACTTGGTCACAACCCATAACTTTAAAAGTACTCCGTACTTCGTATATCCCAGAAATTAACACCTTGCGTGAGATGTGGGTGGCGAAGATTTTCTCTCATTCTGTAGGCTCTCTCTTCACACTCTTGATTGTTTCCTTTGCTGTGAAGAAGCTTTTTAGTTTGATGCCATTCCATTTATTGTTTTTTAAATTTTACTTCCTGAGCTTTGGAGTCTTGTTAAGGAAATCGGTTCCTAAGCTGACATGTTAAAGTGTTGGGCTTACATTTACTTCTAGTAGGTGCAGGATTTCTGGTTTTTTCCTAGGTCTTTGATTCATCTTGAGTTGAATTTTGTACAGGGTGAGAGATAGGGGTTAAATTTCATTCTACTAAATAAGCCAATCCCCCAAAACCAAAAGTGGAATATTTTCTGATAGGTGGAAGCTAGCCCACAATGTGGGAAGCGGGGAAGAATAGATTAGACAAAGGAGAATGAAGGGAAGCGAAGGGGGATAGGAATAGGTAAAACAGTGGAAAGAATCTGGTATAACTTTTCTATGTCCATACACCACAGTGAATCCCACCATTGAGAACATCCAGAAGACTGGGGCCCTCATCAGAGTAAGATATAGTCCATGCATGTATAATTTTGTCAAAATAGATTCCACTGTCATATGTAAGTAAAAAGAACCAATAAAAAAAATGTTTTGTACTATACTGGAAGCTTCTTAAGAGCAGGCACATTACCACTTACCTTGGCATCTCTCATGCCTAACACAATATCCAATACAGAAGTTGTCACTCTTGTAAGTTCACGAAATAGGTGGATACATGAATGAATAAATGCCCCAAATTTTGGTATAGTTTATGCTGACTCAGGATTCAATTTTACGAATCCACCAGGAACATTCATACTTAATTACAGATTCTCCTGTACTTACAATGGGATTATGTCTCATTAAACCCATCATAACCTGAAAATGCACTTAATACACCTCACCTACTAAGCTTCATAGTTCAGCCTAGCCTGCCTTAAATGTGCTCAGAACACTTACATTAGCCTACACTAGGGCAAAATCCTCTAACATGAAGCCTGGTTTATAATTAAGTGTTGAATATCTCATGAGAAATTTTTAAACTGTACTGATAGTGATAAATAGAGTGGCTGAATGGGCATCAAAATTAAAAAATCACTAAGTCTAATCATTCATTGTTAGCCGGGTATTTGGGTAAGTGGCATCTACTGGAATGTTAATTTTCTGGTTTACCATGGTAGCTACTTTGGGTGGGGTAGTTGGTGTCAGACAGTACAAATCTGCTTTTTGAGTATAGAATTAATCAAAGGGAATTGATTGCTTTTAGACATTATTTCCTCAAAGGCCGGGTAACTACATGAATTCTCTTTCTCAATTTCAAGATGTTTCGTTCAAGACATTGCCTGCCAGGGGCAGCCCCACCCCTCATTCTGAGAGTTTTAAAGTAACAGCTGCTTTCTATTTCTTAATGCTGACCCTTCAGGAATATCTACGGAGACAACTCGCTTCTAGGTGGAGATAGAGGGAACTCCCCATCTCATCTGCAACACATTGCCGAAAGGCAGGTTAGCCCTGCAGATGGCTCCTGGCTCCAATTTCATGTTATTTCTTATTAGCTTCAGTTTGAGAAGGTAACCTTTTCTGACCTTGTCCTAAAAGTCTGAAGCTGAACCCTTTCTGAAGCCCTTGACCTTTTGGCACTGAATACACACAATAAATAGTTGCTGAGTGATTAAACTGATATTATCAACCAAAGTTTTGATTTGTGGTCGACCCTGCCTGACCTGCAACATCCTGGTCCCAAAGTCCGTTAGAATTGTCGACAAGGTCAACTTTACTCAAGACTACTGAAGTGCCCCTCCCCCACTAGGTAGGAGCCTCCAGCCAATTCCAGCATCACAATTCGAACATCCACTTAATACTCAATGCAGATTTCCCCAAACACAGGACTCATACATGAAACACATCTCCTATTCATTTTCCATGTGGCACATATAAAAATGTGTTTTCTCCCTCCTGCAAAGGCTCACTCTTCCATCTGGTTTAAATTTGCTTAAAAGAAGAAAAAAAAATACAAAAAACAGCTGCCTGCCCAGAAAAGGGTTAATGGTGGTAATGGGGAGGGAAGTTCTGTTTATAAGGCTGGACTCTGCAGGAATTCAGTTTCACCCAGAAGTTGAGCCCAATCAAAAACAATCCAGAGGGCCTAGGAGCATTTCCTGTTAACCCTAGAGAGGGCTCTGCATTAGCAGAACACATGTGGCCCTGAGCAGAGACTAGAGGAGAGGAGGAAATTTTGGCTAGAGCAGAAGCAGCAGCAGGGGCGCTGGGAGGAACATCTGCTGAGAGTGTGGCCTGCATAATAACAGCTAGCACTTTAATAACATAATGAAAATCACATTTCTGTAATTTTATAATATACAGCCCAGGACTGTAACATCACTTGTCTAAATATGATACACTTCGGATGCAAAAAGTTTGGGCCCCTTGGCAAACACTTAACCAGGGATAATTATTTAATTATTTACACAGAGATGATTTCTCACAAGACTTCAGTCTCATTAAGTCAAGGTTTAAGGTTTTTTGTTTTTGTTTTTTTTTTTCCCAGATGGACAAATCCAAAACATTAACCACTTTGAGTTCTTCTTTTTGGTCCTCCTGAAGGTTCTCAAGAATGTGACATCTCCTCCCCCAAACGAATAGGAGCACGGTGGAGTGGATGTGTGGGTGGAGACACTGGGATAATTGTTTCTTTTAAGGAAAAAGGAATTCCCATGAGGCTGCAGTGAATCACTTTTTAGGAGGATCACTCTCTGGAAAGGTTGCAACTGGAAAGATGGTGATGCTTGAGTTAAGCAGATTTGTGTCAATCTCCCCATTTCCATGTGAAGAAAATGATTCAGGGTCTCAATCACTTTATGTTGTATGTGAATGCTGCTATATAATACATTATCTTCTGCTCTGGCAATAGGAGCAGCAGCATAAGAAAATGGTTGTTGTCTTTAGGACAAAATGGTGCTATGTGTGACTGAAAATGTTTGCAGCCTTCTGATAAGAGTTTATCTTGAACCTATATGAGCTCTACAATGGGTTATCAATACTTTATCATTTGAAATTGCATTGAAATTCCACATAATTTATCTAGTTCCATCTTCAAAGCAGCCCTGTTTCATTCAGTAGGGCAGCTGTTATTTTTTCCCATCTTTCAAATGGTTTAACAGCATGTGCAATGCAGCCAGCTAATGCATTACACCTCTAGTTTTTTATTCCAAGGCCAATTTAATTTTCCATCTGACCATGCTGCATGCAATTTCACTTAATTCCTCTTGACTAACAGTATAATTGTGAAATGCAACAAGTGGCATTGATGACCCCCAAATAACATGATAACAGGCTGCTTCAACACAACTAAAATCCATTTGTATTAAACCAAGAAATCGGCACATTTGATTTTTTCCCCCACGTGTCCCAGTGGATGACCCAGAATATCAGGGTGCCTCTGATCTGGTTTCAGTGAATTTCCTATGGTCTACAACTATGCTATTCAAAGATCAGCAGCATCAGCAGCATCTGGGAGCTTGTCCAAATCTGGAAGCTCAAGATGCTGCTCAGACCCATTGAGTCGGAGCCTTGTGTATTCGCAAGAGCCCCAAGAGGTTCATATGCATGTAAAGGTCTGAGAAGCGCCGCATCTACAATACATGCTTTTTGCTCAGCCCTGCCTGTTTTATGTAGTGGGTTTGTGGTTTATATGTAGGGAGAGGGTGGGGAGAGAAGAAAAGGCAGAATATCACTGTTGGTAAGAATTAGAGAAGAAGTTAGGTTGGAGACAAGTACAACTGTGAAAGGAAAAAACTGGGGAAGAGTTTGGAACCAAGAGTGACTTGGAAATAGCTGCCTGTAGACATCTGGTTTGTGGTCTCAAAGAAACAGAGGCGATATTGATTTTTGAAACAGGAGAGCATCTTGTGAAATATAGTTTGAGAAACCCTGGTGTGCTTCTGAATGGGGACCAAACCCGGCTAACCATTCCTATAAGCAGTGATCTGCCAAATGGGTTGCTGGGCTGGAAGAAAACAGATTGCTTATTTCTTCCATTTATGCCTGAGCTCCTCCCCCATACTCCTCCCTGCTGGGCTTCTGCAGTCCCAGCTCTGGGTGGGAGACTTCCAGTTTCCCTGCTCCAGTGTCAGGGTCTTCCCCCTAGGCTGTGCTAACTTGTCTACTCCTAGAAGTTTATCATTTATGCAACAGAAGCCCGAATTCCTTCTCTAGTGAGTCTGAAGTCCTTGCTCTTCTCCCACCCTGCTCTTCCCAGCCTGCATCTTTACTTTGCAGAAGTTGCCAGATGTCAAATAGTTCCATATTCGGTGGCTTCAGAATCCAGGCAAATGTCCATGAAGGGGAGAATTGTAACCACCGAGACGCAGCATGAACACAGGGTCCTGGATTCTGTTGTGGGCAAATATGTTGAGAGATTTGAAATGACTCTCATGGGAGCTGGTTGTCAAATTTTTGGTGTGTTCAGGAAATGTCTGCCACATTTTACATCAACATTTTCAAACTGCAAGTGAGCGAAGTGTTGAATGGTAACAATGAGTGAGTGAAATGAATGGATTGTAAGGCTAATGGTGAACTAGCTTGGCTAATAGAAGGAACTTGTTTTTTAATTTACAAAAGCAACAACATTGGGATGGGACAACTGTTTCTGGCACTTTACTGCATAGAATATAAACCCCATCTTGATGTCATGTGAAGCCACAGCATGTGGGAGTCTTTTTATGTAGATTATGGGTAGAAAGTATGGGGTGCCTCGAATAGTGTTTTGTTCAACCATAAAGAAGTGCACAATTATGTCATTTGCAGAAAAAATGGATGGAATTTTTGTTAAGCAAAATAAGCCAGACTCGGAAAGACAAGGGGAGTATGTTTTTTCTCATATGCGGAAGTTAGCAAGAAAAAAGGCGGCAAAAGGTAGGAGGGATCTCATGAAATTAGAAAGGAGACCAGTAAAGTAGAGAAAGGGTCCACGGGGAGTGGGGAGGGAGGGAAAGGAGATGCACTGGGGAGCAAAATTAATCAAATTATATTTTGTGCATGTGCAAATATATCACAATGAATTCCATGATTATGTATGAGTATAATGCGACAATTTAAAAAACTAAAAAAGTTAAGAATGGGGGTGATTTTTGGCTATATGCCATCACTCATATTTTAAGATCCTGAAGGGTCAAGATCAATCAAGATATAGTTAAATATGCTTCAAATTGCTCAATACTTCTAGGCTTATTACTCAAGAGCTCCAAAACATTTATGCTACTGTTACTGTGACTCCAAGCTGTTTAAGATTAAGATTAGGATTCTACTCAAATTTAACTTCCACCCCAAAGCCCTTTCTTCTAGCTGAGATTAATGTTTCTTCCTACTTTCTGGTACAATTTGTCCAAATACCTGAAGACAAATATGAGACAATAGTGAGGGCCCTGTTTTCCTACATGCTGACTACTTGGTTTTAAACGTTTCCTGAGTTCATCTTCCCACTATATTTACAAAAAGAAGAAACAATAGTTGAGTTTTGTTAATTTGTTCAAGGCCACGAACTGGGAAGGGACAGAACCAAGATTTGAAATCAGGGCTCTGTGCTTCTGAATTAAGCCTGATCTTTCTCTGAACTCATGATGCTCAAAGTGTGGTCCCTGTACCACCAGCATGAGCATCACCCAAGAACTTGTTAGATAGGCAAATTCTCAGTTTCCACCCTAGACTGACTGAAGCAAAAACTCTGAGGGATGGGGCCTAGCATTTTGTGTTTTGACATGCCCTCTAGGTGTGAATTCTAGTGCATGCTTAAGAACAATTCTTCTACACCAAGCTTGCTGGTAATGTATTATTTCAGCCACCAGACTGTAAATTCCCTGAAGACAAGATTTAATTTTCTATCTTACCTATCTCTAAGACAGACATTGTAATAGGTGTTGCTGTGGAAATACACCAACAATAACAGCCAACATGTATTTAGCTCTTAACTATATGCCAGATGATGGTCAAAAATTGTGTGTGCTTTCTCTTTTGATTCCTGGAATCAAGTGCAGTTTACTTCTCACTGTTTATAGATAAATGCACTGAGTTTCATATGGGTAAAGCAACTTACTCATAATCCAGTGTATTGCATGATGAACCTGGGATATGAACTAAGAGGATCTGAGAGCCCAAGCTCTTCCTGCAGGCTCACTTGCCCAAATGTGTATTGAATTTACTATAAGTATCTTCCATGCACCATGAAGAGAGTAAGTCAAAACTGTAAAAGAAGGAGAATGGAAATACAGTGCAGGGAATATCTTTTAGAAAGGATCATTTTCTTAGAGAAGTGTACCAGTCAGCTTTGTGTTACTATAATGAAATACCAGAGGCAATAAATTATAAAGAGAAAGGTATATTTTGGCTCATTGTTCTGGAGACTCCAATCCAAGATTGGGTGACCCCATTTCTTTGGGCCTCTAACAAGGGTGGCACATTCATGGCAAGGGCACCGGCAAGGCAAACTACTTACATATTGAAAGAGAGAGAAGGAGACCTGTGTCCCACATCCCCTTCAAGGGCACATCTCCAGTGACCTAAAGACCTCCTATTTTAGTCAGCTTTTTCACTTCTGTGATTAAAGGACCCAATCAGAACAATTGTAGAGGAGGAAAAATTTATTTAGGGGCTCACGGTTTCAGAGGTCTCAATCCACAGACAGCAGGCTCCATTCCTTAGGGCTCAAGGTGAGGCAGGACATCATGGGGGAAAAATGTGGCAGAGGGAACCAGCTCACATGATCAGGAAGCAGAGAGAGAGGTCTCCACTTGCCAAATACAAATATGTACCTAAAAGCCACGCCACCAATTCACACCTCCTCCAGCCACACCCTATTACTTCAGTTCTCATTCAGTTAATCCCACCAGGGATTAATTCACTGATTGGGTTAAGACTATAACTCAATCATTTCTCCTCCAAATCTTCTTGCATTGTCTTACACGTGAGCTTTTTGGGGATATCACATCTAAACCATTACATTTTGCCCTTGGCCCCCAGAAGCTCATATTCATCTGACAATGCAAAAATACGTTTAATCCAAACCCAAGAGTCTCCATGGTCTCCAAACTTCTAAGATTTCTTCAAGACGTCTTCTCCGAGGCTCAAGGCAATTTCACATTGTGAACTCCTCTGAAATTAAAAGCAATTTACAAGTATCCAACATACAATGGTACAGAGTTAATATTTCCATTTACAAAATTAAGAGCATAGAACGAAAGGATAGGACCAAAGTAAGACCAAAATCCAGCTGGGCAAACTAGTCCTGTAGCTTCATGTCCGGCATATGGGGCACGTGGCATCACAATGGCTTCTCTGAAGGGCTTGTATAGTTTCACCCCTGTGGCCTTATTTGTTGCAGTCCGGTTGGTCTGTGTCTGCTCAATTCCTGCAGCTTTCCTAGGACAATGTCCCACGTTACTGGCATTTTTTAATCTCAGGGGTCTCCACTGTAGCTTTGGCTTGTTCCTCACAGTTCCACATTTTGGCTTCCCAGGGCGTGCCCTCAGGGACTCCGACCCTGCTGCATTGTGCCTGGCCTCCCAGGCCTTCCTTTGAAATCTTGGTGAAAGTCTTCACGAACCCTTAACTCTAGCATCCTGCATTCCTGTAGAACCAGTGCCACATGCTTGATGCCAAGGTCTGCCGCCATCTTGAGCAGTAGCCACGCCTCCAGGGACCCTTGCTCTAGCAGCCTCTGAGTGTCTGGGTGGCTGAGCAAGTTGAAAAAACTTCCTAGGCCCCCTTGTGCTAGAAATGCGCCTCACTGGGCTCTTCTCAAGAGAATGTTCACCTTTATTTCCTTGAGCTTTACATGGGTGTGGTCTTGCCAGCTCTGAGATGCCCTCAAGCCATCTTTCTTAGTGTCTCTGGGCTGTCATTAGCATTTTAGTGGCCCGCAATGTCTTTAACAACTGCATCTTCTTTAGCTTCAGTTTTACTCTTGCTTTTCAAGTCCACCTTTTTCAAATCTTTCTGCACTGCTTTCTGCTCCTGATTATCACAATGAATCTGGCTAAAAGCTGCCAGCAATATCCATGCAACCACCTGAATGCTATGCTGCCTAGACATTTCTTCTGCCAGATTAAGAAGTCCATTGCTTTTAATATCAGCCTCATAAAAATTCTCAGGACATAGGGAAAAAGCAGACAACTTCTCAGCCAGAGCATAACACGAATGGCCTCTAGTCCAGTTACCAATAGTGTCCTCCATTTCCTTTAAACTCTCTAGCCCTGACTTCACTGTCCAGAATCCTATGGGCATTCTGGTCTTCTGAGCTCCCACCAGAATTGGCCATTCAACTCTGCTTACAACAACTTAAATCATTTCCAGTTTGCACTGCTAAGCATCTCAAAATTCCTCCCACCAATTTCAAGCTCAAAAAGTTTCTGAAACACATGGTCAGGTTAGCCACAGCAATGACCCCACTTCAATGTACTAAAATTCTTTTTTAGCCAGCTTTTTCACTGCTGTGACTAAAGGACCCAACTAGAACAATTACAGAGGAGGAAAAGTTTAGGGGCTCACAGTTTCAGAGGTCTTAATCCTTAGACAGCAGGCTCCATTCTTCAGGGCTCGAGGGTGAGGCAGGACACCATGGTGGAAGAGTATGGCAGAGAGAACTAGCTCACATGATGATCAGCAAGCAGAGAGAGGTCTCCACTTACCTCTCTTACACTTACAGATACAAATATGTACCCGAAAGCCACACCCCCCAATTCACACCTCCTGCAGACACACCCTATCACTTCAGGGTATTAATTCACCCATTGAGTTAAGAGTATAACCCAATCATTTCTCCTCCGAACCTTCTTGCATTTTCTCACATGTGAGCTTGTGGTAGACACCACATCTAAACCATAATACCTCCCATAAGACTCCACCTGCTAAAGGTTCACAGTGCCTTCTGGTAATGCTACCCTGAGGAACAAGACTTTAACACCTGCACTTTTGGAGGACACTCATCCAAATCACAGCAGGAAGCAAAAAGAATTCTCAAGATTCCTATTTTATTTATGATAGATCAGCTATCTTGACCTCCTTCCCACAGATAGCACTCAATAGACTGAGTTCTGTTGAATGCCTTGAATTCCTGCACTAGGAGGTGCCGACTTCTGGGGAGTCAAGCAGGGTGGTAAGTAGGGACAGGAGAGAGGAGTGTCTACCAGTTCTGACTTCCATAGAAATGCTTTAATTCAAGCCAGTTGGTCTAGGTCATGATTGTGTTTCTTGGAATCAATGTTATATTAGATATAAGACACTTGTTCTCCCTGGGCCTCAGTTTTTTTTCACCTAGATACTGGGGTAAGAATCATAGCTATTTTGTTTGTGTGCAGCTCTAATGAGGCTCTGGCTATGAGAATGCTTTATGTAGGAAGAAGCATCTCTGGAAAGTTCTGTGTATTTTGCTGTGACCACTGGAGATACCCACCAGTTTTGATTTCCAGCCTGATATTTTGTTTTTTGGGTTTTTTTTTTTTTTTTTTTTTTGGTAGCAGGGACTGAACTCAGGGGCACTCGACCACTGAGCCACATCCCCAGCCCTATTTTGTGTTTTATGTAGACAGGGTCTCACTGAGTTGCTTAGCGCCTCACCATTGCTGAGGCTGGCTTTGAACTCGTGATCCTCCTGTCTCAGCCTCCCTAAGTGCTGGGATTACAAGCATGAGCCACTACGCCTGGCTCAGCCTGATATTTTTTTCTGCCTAAATTTTTTCCCTGGGACATAAGTGTGTGATTTTTCAATACTTATTGCAGATACTTTGCCTGTTGCTCTGAGGCTTTGTGGTCCTTTTGTGGTCCTTTGTGGTCCTTTTTTGTCAAAGAAAAATAAAGGGCTCTGCAGCCCCCAAAGACTAGAAGCAGAGACCCCTTAAGGAATGTGATGTTGTTTCACATCCTAACCCTGAAGACAATGGCATTTCCCAGGCTGGATCTGTCACATCCCATTTAGATGTCTGAGTTTCCCTACCAAACAACCTCCTCCCCTCCCTCTCACCAATCCCTCTGCAGCCACTGAAGTCCTTTCCAAAATGTCTTCACCTTTCATGTGACACTAAGCACACAAATCCCCCATTCCAAATAAATGAGAAAGACCCCTTTCCACCAGGTTTTGCTTGTGCCCCAGCAAACCAAAGCCAGGATAAAATTTCGAGGCAGGGTGCATGTGTATGTAATTGCTTCCTGAGAGGAAGACCTCTAGAGCTTGTTCCAAATGAGGTGTTAATGACGAGCGCCACAGGATTTGTTACCGTAGCACAAGCCCATCTGGATTTACCATATGAAATTGCTTTTCATGTGGCTGTGGTTCTTAATAGAGTCCCTACCATCTTTGTTAGGGAGCATCCCACCACAGAAACCAAACAAACAAACAAAAAAATTTCTTCTGTCCTTTTCCTCTACTGAATGACTGTGCTCCATCTGGCTTACCCACTGGGCCTTTCAGATTGTGTAGCCATATCCAGGAAGGGAGTTCCTTGTAGGAACAGAACTGGAAACTTGCATTATGTTAGGCATCAACTCTTAAGCAATCCACAAAGAATCAGAATATTTGGTGTTTAGTCTGAAAGTGAGATTTAGAGGAAACAAAGTGAGTTGCACACTCTTCCTGGAAGATGTATGGGTAGTGGGGTGTGGTTTTGGTCTGTAAAATAGGCTTAATAATACCTGTCTAATTTCATTTCATTCTTTAAAAGTTCTCTGAGGAGATATCTTAGATCTTCAGAATGACACAGTTAAAAGGATCTATAGTTTGAATTTATGTTCAGCCACCTTATTTTATGAACAAGGAGAGAGAGAACCAGAGGCAAAGCACCTCTCCTGAGGACACAGAATTGCTGGGTGGTGGCAAGAAGAATCCAGGTCTTCTAATTTTAAGGAAGATGATTGTTAATTTTAATTTTGGCTGAGGTAGAACTTTCCTAATTCCCAATTCCTCCCTTTGCAAATTATTTCTTTCTCCTCTTCCTAAGCAGCAAAACTATTTATTTGACAGATGCAGAGTGTAGCTGGCGCCCTGATATTCTCCACCGAGTGAGTCATTAATCTCACCTGTTTCAGTTGTCCCAGCGATCTAGCCAAGAAGCCATCCTGTAGACTATAGACATGCCCTCAGAATCCTAGCCAGGTAAGGAGAGCATTTTTTTCTCTAAGAGGAGACTGGTGCCTGAAATTCAATGGATACAGATTCAACTGGCTGAATCAAAGTAAAATTATCATTTTTTAATTTTACATTTCCTTTATGGAGTTATGCTGTGAGCTGAATATGTGCGTGTCTTTCTGCAAATTCTTATGTAAAATCTTAATGCCCAATGTGATAGTATTAGGAGGTGAGACCCTCAGGGTGCG
The DNA here is from genome assembly GCA_028644305.1 of Xerus rutilus. Lineage (NCBI taxonomy): Eukaryota > Metazoa > Chordata > Mammalia > Rodentia > Sciuridae > Xerus > Xerus rutilus. Next base: position 51,500,282 of record CM053402.1, read on the forward strand.
TTGAGATCATAGGGCATATTCCCCCATGAATGGGATAGTGTCCTTACAAGAAAAGATCCTAGAGTGCTCTTTCACTTCTTTCACCATAAGAGGACATACAAGAAGATGCTATGAACCAGAGAAAAAGCCTCCTCAGACACTGAATCTGCCAGTGACTTGATCTTGGACTTTCTAACAGAATGGTGATAAATCAATATTTGTCATTTCTAAGCCTCTCAATCTCTGGCATTTTGTTACAGAAGCCCACATAGGCTGCGACAAAACAGGACACTTAGTTATATAAAAATGGGAATAGTTAAAACTTTCCAAAAGAGTTGGGATCTGTTTGAAGTCTCCATAGTCTGCAAAGAAGTGACAATTTTGATGATGTAGCCACCCCAAAATATTATTGCTAGTCCAGATTTGAAATTTATTCCAGTCAACTGACTTTGCATAAATAAATAAGTTCCTTTTATCTTGTTAAAAGGCAAAAAGAGACTTCTAGAATGTTTACAGCATGAGGTTAATGGGAGCTGTTAATGTTTTCTGAATGCTCTCAAGAAAGGCCTGATGTTCATTGGTGTTCATCTATATTCTAAGAAGGGATTTGGCTGTGGAGCATTGTGGTGAACACAATTGGATATGTTTCATTAAGACTGCAGCTCTGTCTTTTAATTAACTTCTTGTTCCTGTCTTTGGTGAAATATTAATTATTTTTTAATCATCACTGGGATGCACTTTAAGGAGAAGCAGCTGGAATCATCCAACCTTAGTTTCATTATATAGATAGGTGTTATAATAATTAACTTAATTAGCTTGTCACTGCTTGCATAAAATATGACTGTATTTGGAGAACAGATATTGCCTTGCTGATCCAAGGTTAATTAAAAAATAGAGTGTACAAGAGGTCAAGTTAAATGGAGTTGGTGGCTCCTTGATATCTGGCCAACGTGATATAAAGAATGTTTCTCTAGTGGGCCAGGACCAGAAACCAGCCATAACAAAATGCTGAAGCATCCTTGGATGTCTACATCTGAAAGAGGGTCCTCATCACCATGTCCAGTACCCACATCCCATCTGTGGTGATCTCTTCTCTCTCTGGGGATTCTTATACTGGACTCCTGGTTAGAGAAGTATCCTACTCACAGGAAGGGCAGAATGAATGAGATACTTTCTTTAAACGGAAGATAGTTCTTGGTCATCTCTTGAGATCTGGATATGCCTAAATGCAAAATGGTAAAACCAGGAAAGAATGAAACTGACATTAAGCAGATATATTCTGTGTGCCTGGTACTGAGCTGAGTGATTCACATGCAGTAACTCACTTAATCTTCACAATAGTCCTATGAGGTGAATAGTATTGTCCCTATCTAGAGTTAAGGAAACTGAGGCCCAGAGACATTAAGTAATGCCACCAAGTTTGCATGGCTAGCTAGTGACAGAACCAGGGTTTAAACCAGGTTTAAACACAATAGTTTGTCTATGAAAGATAATGCTTAACCACTGCTCTTTAACAATTGCTTTTGAATGGAATATTACTATACTATAGTGCCTATTCATAATAATAATGAAAAATAAATAACATTATTCCTTGGGAAAGAACACATTTATAATGCAGGCTTACTCCACAGGAGCAGGATTCCTTGCTATCAGAAAACAGATACTAAACCAGAATGTTTCATCCTAATAAAAATGCTAAGGAGCTAGCCTAGGTCTGGAAGAGTAATTTTGCTCAATCCTTGTCAATATGTGGGTATGTTTAATGTTTATAACTGTTTTTGTTTTGTTTTGTAATTACACAGCAGTCCATTAAAGATTGATTGGGTTCTACCATCAGTCAAGCCTTCTAACAACACATTTGGAAGAGTAAATGTACTGCCCAGAGAAATTCACTGCTTTGAACACTTTGAGATAACAGCACACTCAGCCTTCAGAAATGGCTCACTGAATGAATGTTGGGCAGTTTGGAAAATAATGGAAATCTCAACCTGAGGTGGTTACAAAATCATACAAACTGTTGTTGGCATCATCCCTGATATGTTGACTGTGCTTTTTGGTAATTGGAAGAGGATTTCATATCAACAGCTGCTACCTGCATTATGGACTGAGATGGACTATGATTGACTTGGAAGAGTTGTCCACATTTCTGAGAAAACGATCTCAAAATCATTTACTCGGCTACTTTCTGGACTCTTGGGTTTGATTCCACAAGATGGTTTGCTGACTCTTTCAATTGGAATGACTGAAATTTATTTTAAACTTAACTATTTGCTCAACACTGCTATTATATTACTTTAAGCTGTTATTAATTTGCCTGAGAGTGATGTGTGGTTTGGACTGGGTTGTGCTGATGTGGTTTGTCATATAGGATGCTAAATGTAGGACAGAAGCTTGGAAAGGAAGAAAATGGGAGTGGTTTTAAAAAAAGGTCAGTTAATATTATTGTGGATATAAGTCATATATCATATGCTGATACTGTCTGGATAAACACTGTCCTTTTTTGATATTATGGGATCAAAAAGGTAGAAATAACATAGAAATAGAGGAAGCCAATATGGGATTTAAGATCTGAAAGAAAAAAGAGGATAGGGTGCAATAATACTGTTTTAGTCAGCTTTTTCATTGCATTGCTGTAAGCAAAAGACCTGACAAGAACAATGTTGATGAGGAAAAGTTTATCCTGGTTCACAGTTTTAGAAGTTCAGTCCATGGTCAGCTGACTCTAGCTTTTGGCCCAAGGTGAGGCATAACATTGTAGCAGAAGGGTGTGGAGGAGGAAAGCAGCTCAAGTCACAACAGTTAGGGAGAGAGCTCTGTTCAAGGGACAAAATATAAACCCCCAAAATAAAGCACACCCCCACTGACCTTCCTTCAGCCATACCCTACCTGCCTACTATTACTGCCTAGTTATTCTGTGTCAATAGATTAGTCCCCTGATTAACTTGCATTGTCTCACACATGAGCTTTGGGGGGCTACCTCATATCTAAACCATAACAAATACACTTTAGTCCTTCTTTATCCTCAAGGAACACATTCCAAGACCTTAGTAGCTACTTGAAACTACTACTAGTACCATACCCTATTGATGTAATGTTTTTTCTATACATACCTAACACAAAACTTAACTTATAAATTAGACAAAGAAATTAAAAAGAATAACTAATAATAAAATTGAACAACATAACATACAGCAAAATAAAAGTTATGCGAGTATAAATCTCTCTCTTTCTCAAAGTGATGGCCAGTGGTTAGGACTGAGGTGAGAGAGTTTTGAAGGGAATGTCTATTCTGCAACACAACTGTAGTCTTGCTACACAAATCATTACATGTGTTAAAAAACTCATAGAATTGTACACACATCAAAAGACTTATAATTATTGCTTGATGATTTGAAAAACATATTGAAAGGTATTTCAACTGAACCATTTATGTGTTTCTACTCTAACCCTGGTTTAAAATAATATCACAAAGATCTACAATGTTTCTCTTATGTTCGATTGCTACTGTATTTTTTTTTCTGTTTGAGAGTTATTCAGGGTTTTCCAAGAAAGAAAAAGAGAGTTTGGAAGTATTAGGGAGTTTGTGGATTCCTTGGGGTATCTCTGCTGATGGAGCCCCAGGACAGGCACAGCAGTAGTTAATGGTTGGGAGGTGAGACCAATCTTAGGAAAACACTCCTGTTCAATCAAGGCAATTTGTTCAGTCTGTCCGGAGCTCTTCAGGCCATATTTCCATTCTATGAATGAGTACCATGCAATAGAGAAGTAGTCAAATGTGTTTATTTTATAGCAGACTTTGGTTATATCAAGTAGTGGGGGTGTGTAAAAAAGTGTACATTAGCACAGAACCCAGAAAAAGCCAAACATGAAACTTTCAAGAAGAGTAGGTAGCCACGAAGGCACTGAACCCAAGATGGCACAGCGAACTCCCACAGCTGGATCTGGTGGGTCTTTGTTCTGTCTTCCACCGCTAACCAGCATTAAGCTGATTTTCTCATGTCTGCCTCTTCCTGTCTCACTACTCATTGGTTTATCCTCTGCCTTGATTCTTCCTATCTTTTTCCTAGCTTTAGTTCACTCAGCATCTGCTTCTTTGTAGTGTCAGCTCACACTGTAAAAAGTGCTTCAGTACAGCTCTCATTGCTAACTGCCTGTTTCTTGACACATAGAATCTGGCCCAGTGTACATTTCTGTGCTAATTCACATCTCAGGTTGCTGGCTAGCTTTTGAATGAGCTTTTCTTCATTCCAGTGCCCACTTCAGGTTCAATTCTTTTTCACTAGGTGTGGGGAAAGTCACCTGACCTATATCATACTGCATCTTCATGAGAAAGTCTCACAAGAAGCGACGGCTGGGAGATTTCAAGGTAATCTGTATAGTATAATATTGCACTGTTATGGTTTAGATATGAGGTGTCCCCTAAAAAACTCATGTGTGATAAAATGCAACAAAGTGTAGAGGTGAAATAATTGGGTTGTGAGAACATTAACCTAATCCGTGCATTAGTCCACTTGAATGAACTGAGTGGTAACTATAGGGAAGGAGGGTGTGGCTACAGGAGATAGGTGGCTAGGAGCATAGCATGCCTTTGGTTGATATTGTGTCCCTGTTGAGCAGAGCTCTCTCTGCTTCCTTGTCTCCATGTCTTGAGCTGTTTTCTTCTGCCATACCCTTCTGCCATGATTTTCTGCCTTACAAGGCCCAGAGCAATGGAGTCAGCCGTCTACTGACTGAGACTCTGAAATTGTGAACCGTAAATAAACTTTTCCTCCTCTATGTTGTTCTTGTCAGGTATTTTTTGGCTACAGTGATGGAAAGCTGTTAAAACATCCACGATTAGTATATAATATACAATACAACAAAATGATGCATTTTATTTCAGGCACAACATATAAATGCCAAGGACCATAAAAGTTCTGGTAGTTTATCCTAATTGCACGCTAATAAACTAACTTGTCACTGTTTCAAAGATATTTGATGTTAGCAGAAGACACAAGACTTCTGTCAGAGACAAAGGCTTTATTTCAAGACAGGAGGCTGTTCAGGCTTCCTGTTTTGTTCAAATCCCCATGGCTTCTGAGTCCCATTGGGGATGATGCAGATGAGCCCGGATGGATGCCTCTATAAGCAAAGATTGCATTACAGAAGGGGAACAATGAGTTTGGGGGATTCGTTGTTTGCATACTGCATGACCAGCATGCCTGCTCTTTGACTGGTTGAGATGACTTCATCTCTTAAGATTACTTTTTACAAACACAGCTATGTAAAATGGATCAGGATCTTGCATTCTTGGCATACCCAGGTAGAGCATGCAGAGACACTCCAGACCTATGGGAGGGTAGATTTCCTCCTGAACAGATTTCTTAATCCTTATAGAAATAACAGAAAATGCAGTTGCACAATAATTATGAGTTTTTTTTTAACCAATAATTACTTAGGAGTAAAGTAAGAGATTCCACTTCCTTCCTACTTTTCTCTTCAACAAAAGAGAAAAGTTGGAAGTGAAATATAAGGCTATAGTTTTCACTTGTGGCCATGGAAAAGCAAACTCTAAAAAGTCAAATTTGTATAGAGGAAACTATCATCCTCAGCATAATTCAGAGGCCCAATGATGAGAAAATGAGTCATTGCAATAATCCAATGAGAGCTACCTTGATGGCTTTACTTGAGGGAGTTATTGCATCCAACACACACCTCTGAGCATGCTGGGTCCTATTTTACTGCTGAGACTTCAGCTTTGATCTCCTCAAGGCAACAGGCAAACAATCTATTTCGTCAGGAACCTGACAAATGACTTTGGTCTAGAAAGTTACTTTCATCTTCATCTATGAGCAAACTCTCTGTCCTCTTCTGAGTGATTTATCTGTCTTTTATGGAATCCATGTGGTGACTCAGGGTACGGAGAACCTTTGCCCATATAAAAGACACCTTTTTGCAATGGTTCTCAAAGGCACAGGAGAAAAGTGTAGTGATGAGAATAGATTCCATTTACTGAGTGTCTCCTATATAGCAGGCAATGTGGTATATAGGTTATCTCATTTTCACTATTCTGTGAAGAAGGTAATTTTAATATGTATATATATATTTTATATTTGGTAGAACTGATGCTCATAGAAGTTAAAAGGTTTTCCAATGTAACAAAACAAGGAACGGAGAAGCCAAGTTCAGAACTCATTTGCCACAGATGACCAAGTTCTTCACTACTTCCTTTATATATTCTTGAACCAGGACTGCCTTAAATTTCTTGAGGCTTTCTGGCTTTCAGTGGAGTGAAACAGCTAGCTATGTTGGATAAAGAACACTGTGTTAGGATCAGGTGATTGAAAAGCAAGCTCTCTAATCACAATATCTTGATCTACATTACTACATTACCTGGTAAACAAGTATCCCTCTTGCAGATCAGGAAGCTAACACATGCCTTTCCTTTTTTTTAAGAGTTATTGAGACATTCAAACATACATACAGTGATTTGAAAACCATAAAGTGGTCAATAAATATAAGGGCTTATTGCTATTTGCTCTCAAATGTCCAAAAATACAGACCCTGACTTCAACTGAGGCTATGCTACCACTGATCAATGAGATAGCAAACTTTAACTTCCAGAGACCAAATGGCTTTCTTTTAGTGTGTGTTATGGTCTGATATGGTTTGTCTTCTCCAAAACTCACGTTGACTATTGTGGTGATATTGGGAAGAGAAGCCTACTGAGAAATGTTCAGGTCATGGGGTGGAGCCCTCATGAATAGATTAATGCCTTTCTCTTGGGGGGGAGTTCTCACTCTTGTAGAATTTTGTTATAGTTTGGATCTGGAATGTCTTCCCAAACACTCATGTGGGGGGTTTTAGGGAGTGATTGTGAAGTCTATAATCTCACCAGTGGATTAATCCATTTGATGGGTTAATAATTTTAATGGATTTAGTGGGATGATGAAAACTATAGGCAGACAGGGCAAGGCTGGAGGAAGTAGGTCATTGTGGGCCTTGGGGACTAGAACTGTCCCTGGTCCCTTCCTGCATATGTCTCTTTCCTTCCCTTTCTCTCTCTCTGCTTCTTGGTTACCACCAGCTCAGAAGATTTCCTCTGCCATGCCCTCTCACCATGGTGTTTCTGCCTTGGAACTGCTGACAGTGGAATAAGACCTTTAAAACCATGAGCCAAAATAAATCTTTTCTCCTCTAGGTTGTTCTTTTCAAATATTTCGGTCACAGCAATTAACACAGATTGGTTTAATTACTGAAAGAGTGGGTTGATATGAAGCATCTCTTCTAGTCATGTGTTGCCTCTCCTACATGTGCCCATGGGCCATTTTGTTTTCTTTCATAAATTGAGGAAGCACAAAGTTCTCCACAGAAACAGAGTAGGTGCTGGTACCATGCTCTTTTGGCTTCCCAGGCTCCAGAACTGTGAGCCAAAATGAACTTCTTTCCTTTATAAATTACCTACTGTCAGGTATTCTATTACAGCAACAGAAAATGGGCCAAACTGTGTGTCCATTTAGATCAGTGGTGGTGACTATCCTGTGTTGAGAAGGATGCTGAGGCCTGCTTAGATAAGAGTGTTCTGTATGACTGTTAAGTGTGACAGGGAGAGGAAAGAAGAGGGGTTGTGTTTGTGTGTGCTTTATTCTGTGCTGGTCTTGGCTTGAAGCAGAGGCAAATGAAGACAAAAGGAGTATGACATGATGGTCCTAAGTTGTTGTGAAGAAGATGTGGATGTTGGGAAGAACTTGTACTGTGGTGATTTCTAGAGTATCAGAGGAGTTCTGAGCTACCTTGAACTATCCGCAATGGGAGGATTAGTTCTCCCTCTGTACCAGCAGCTTGGATAATTTTTCATCCTTGAGGCATGCCTGGGTCTGGCCCCTGGGATGAAGAACTGGGCTGCAAGCCATAAAGGGGAGCAAATATCCACAGACTGGGGCACATGATGTGATGAAAAGCTTTGACAGAGGATGAGAGAAGGAGTGCTAGATGGGAGCGTGCATGGCTGCACCCATAACTTGCAGTGTGTCTTCTATTAAAACCAGGCCTCTTGTCCCATCATTCACACACGTTTTTCTTCCTCTCCGCCCTGAATTAAGAAAACTGTTATGAAAATAACATTGACCAAAGCTCAGGGCTGTGACTCTTTGAAGTGATCCTTGGTGCATGAAAATGTGGGACCATGACACCTGGAATGGTCCTTGGGAAAGAATTTGGGGGTCTAATTAAATATGACTCAGTCTGGGTGGCCAGGCAAATCCCTCAGGGACTCATATGACAAGCCCAGAGTTTTCACCACTCTCTACACAGGAAAGTGTTTTCAAAGAAATTTGTAGCACATCATACTCCCATTTGAAAAATAACAACCCTCTCCCCATATTTTAAACAACTTTCAAAAATTAAGCAACTATAGTCCCACTCCATAGAGATAACCACTGTAACACACACACACACACACACACACACACACATACATGGAGACAGAAATTAGCTCATACTATAGTATGCATGGTTCAGCGTGGTAGCTAATAGCTATATGTAGCTCTTTAAATTAGAATTACTAAAAATAATATGAAATAAAATTAAATCTCTCAGTTACACTGAGAGTTAAACATTTCTAGTGACCAAAAGCTGCATGTGACTGTTGGAAGCACGAATGTAGACTATTTCATATGAACTTGAAAAGTGCTATTGGACAAAACATGACACAGAGCAGATAGAGCTAGTGTCCCCCAGAGGTTCTTATATAAAGACTGGGTCCTGGGCACGGTGGCGCAAACCTGTAATCTCAGCACTTAGGGAGGCTGAGATAGGGGAATCGCGAGTTCAAAGCCAGCCTCAGCAACGGCGAGGCGCTAAGCAACTGAGTGAGACTCTGTCTCTAAATAAAACACAAAATAGGGCTGGGGATGTGGCTCAGTGGTCGAGTGCCCCTGAGTTCAATCTCCAGTACCACCCTCCCCCTGCAAAATTCAATACACTTTAAAACATTAAGTATTTATTTACATTTATGGTTACATTATTACTGTTAACCCCTAGAGAAGGTTGTACAGTTTTAAGGTACTTTTTTGTGCCTAGTACAAAATTACTTTCCAGAAAGATTGCAGAGTTAAAAGGACTCACAGCAAATAGAATTATCTCTGATCATAATCTAGCCTGCAAGTTAGGAAATTATTCCCACTTTTGAAGTGTCATCTCAAAGATACATTGCTTTACAGTTCTCGGATTTCTAGTAGGGTTGATAACAGCTTGTATTTGTGTGTGCATGAGTGAGTGCGTGTGTGTGTGTGTGTGTGTGTGTGTGTGTGTGTGTGACTTGTTTTTAACTGAAATGTTTATCCTTTTCTGTTGATTCATACAAGATCTCTAAATGTGGAGGAATCAAGCCTTTATTACAAAACTCACAAAGGCTGTTCTTGGTTTTTTTGGTTTGTTATTTGCTTTTCATGTTTTTGAAGCTTACAAACATTATAAAATCATATTTAGTCAAATCTCAGTCTTTTCCTTTTTAGATTTCTGCCTTTGATAAGCTACTTGAGTTCAACCCTGCTAAAAATTATACATAAATATTTACTCTTTTATGATTTACTCTTTTTTAAAAACACCTAAAACTTTAGTACATCTGGAATTCATTTAGGGTGTGGTGTAAGCTTGGTATTTACTATTGCTTTCTAACTGGTTAGACAGTTTTCCCCAAACCATTTGTTGAGTTATTAATTCTTTTTCTACTCATTTTAAATTTCAGTCTTATCAAATTATATACATATATATACACACATATACACACACACACATCCATATGTATATATAATGTATATATTACACTTGGGGCTGCTTTTATACTTCCTATTATATTTTATTACTGTCTTTCTAATTTGGTACAAGCAACATATTGCTTTAATTATTGTATAATATATTACATGTTAATATTTGTGTAGTAAGTCTTCCTTGTAACTCTTCATTTCCAGAATATTTTTGGCTTTTCCAGAATTGATGGTCTCCCATATGAATGTTAAAATCATTTTCTGAAATTTCAGAAAATAATCTTGTCAGAGATTTTATTGGCATGGTTAAATGTAAAGCTAAATTTATGCAAAATTGATTTGTATAAATCTTAAATCTTCTCATCCAAAAATATGATACACCTGTGAATCTCATACTTTTATGGCTGTACTTGCAGAGTTTTTCAGTTATTTTCTTCATTGAGGCTCTGAAGTGAATTTTACCAAAAAACTTAGATAGGTTTCTGTCATTAAGACATACCTGGCCCTGCTTCTAGGGGGCAGGGTATTGGACAGGGAGGCATACCAGAGAGTAAATTCTATTGATGAAGGCCTATGATGTGATGTTTAATTTTTTAATTGTTATGGTAAGTGGGATTTTTAAATGCCATTATATTTGAATATATTTTGGGGACTATACAGACAAGTTATACATTTGAGATTTTTATTTTAAAATTAACTTCAAAAGTTTTGTATTTTTATATTAGCTATCAAATATTTTCACTAGGTATCTTTGGCTTTTCATATTATTTGCAAGAAATAGTTGTCAGTATTGAGAATTTTTACATCTTTTTCTTAAAGATCAACATATAGTGCAGTGCTGAAAAAACAAATAGATATTTGAGACAGACAGACCAGGAGTAGACTTGAGCTGTACCACCTCCTAACTTGAACTTTCTGCAATTTGCCCAATTTCCAAGGCTCAGATTCCTCAAAGTGGAATAATGATACCTACTTTATAAGAATCTTATGAGGATTAAATGAAATACTGCCTGTAAAGCACAGAGCTGAGTACCTGGCACATACAATTGCTATTATTGCTTGTCTGATTGCATTGGCTGGAGCTCTGAGACCATTAAATAATAACGGTAATCACGAACATCTAGGCTTTCTGGTAATAGATTCATTTCTAAATGGAAATACCAGGCCCTTACAATGATGATGATGATGATGACGACAATGACGACGACTAACATTTATTAAGCTTTTGTGTTCCATGCAGCACATATGTCACGGAGACAACTGCAGGAAATCACCCCAGCATCCTGCAAACTTGCTCCCAATTGAACTGCTTTTATTCATTCATTCATTCAATTAACTTATGTGTTGAATTTATGCATGCATGGAACGTCTCACTTAATATGTCTCAATTGTTATTGTAGTCATTTAGAATATGGTGTTCTTTTGTGGGGAAGAGGGAAGAAACAGATAAACAGACACTGTAAGAGATATTACGGTGCTGGTGCTGTCCATTTATCACAATCCTTTCTGTCTATCCAGTCTGGACTATGTGACCTCATTGAAAGCACAAAACGAGGTTGAGGGTTTGTAGAGGGATGACCTTCCTCTGATGGAAGACCACTCCTTCATTCAACCATTATTTACTGGTGCTAGCAGTTAAAAGATTAGTAAGATGTGGATCTTGCCCTTAAGTCATTCATTGTTGAGGAAAGCTGAAATATAAAGAGTATGGAAAGAGAGGTGCTGAGGTAGAGAGGTGAGGGGCTAGAAGATTTGTTGTGGGGCAAGGGACCTGGTGCTATAGAGGTGGCAGGAGGTAGGACTGACCTCTAGAAGTCTGATATTTGAAGTGAGCCATGAGGTACTGGTCAGAGCATACCAGTTGGGCAAGCAAGGGTAAGCTAGTGGTGAAGATGACTTTTGCAAAGGTCCAGAGGCATGCAGGAGCAGATTGCTTAACCTGCCAATAAATGCCTGTTCTTGTACAGTGAAGCTGAATTGAAAATAGGCAGACTTTGTGACTGAATTTGATTTGAAGTAACCTTGTTACAAATCAGTGCTTATCCTGGATGGTTTAATGGGGCCAGAAGGGGAAGGTAAAAACAGAAGAAAGATCAGTTTTCTTCAAATTCATTCAGTCTCTCCATTTTTCTTCCTATCCTTGTTCTTCTTTCCTTCCAACTCTTTATTCAGCAGCCAGTTCCTTACAACACTGATGAGAATATTAGCTACAGTCAAAGAAGATTATTCCACTCTCTCCCTAAACTCATATGTGAATGGTATACACAGGAAGGATGTATATCCTTGGTCTCTATTATGTGCTGATGATCCAGAATTTGGGGATGGATTCGTTTTTCCTCTCGAGTCAGCTCTTCTCCTTTCTCTCTGCACCCTGCTTCCTTCTAGGTATTTGGGTTTGGCAGGCTATTAATAGGTGGAACCCACAGACACAAGGAAGTGATTTTATGGGCTTTCTTCTGGGCTTATGTACAATTTTTAAAAATTCCTTTTGATCCTCTAAGATCCCAGCAGCCAACTCTGGTTAACATCACCCAAGAAGGCAGCCGCACCCAGCACTGTTCGAGCTCCGAGGCTTCTCATGTGCCAGGCTTCAGGCAATTCTGTTTCCTTGCCTGGAACTGGACACATCTTGAGAAGATTCAAGTGACGGGAAGTGGAGAGTTGGATAATTAACATGTGAATCTGATTAATGCTTACATCTGTGCAAAGCATTTTGTACCAAATAAATACCAAATAAATCTCTTAAAAATTCCATCGCCATCTTTCCCCTCTAGATTGACTAGTTTAATCCTCATTTTATATACAGAAATTTCTGATCGTGGGCCTAGTATGAGCTTAAAGTTGATCCCCTTCTGGTCATCTGAAACTTTAGCCTGTTCTCCTGAAATTCCTGGAGGTGTCTGGAATGAAACTGCTACCAGGACACAACGAGAGACTGGAAAAGGATAAACATACCTGCCAGCCAGACGGCTGCGGAGAGCGGCTTCTCTGGCCTTCCATCCGCCCTCCTGAGCATAACACTTGATGGCTTTGCTAATACTTCCACATAAAAACAGCCACGTGCTAGCTGTGAGTGTGTCTCAATTGGATCTCTTATTATTATTATTGTTATTATCATCATCATCATCGTCATCATCATTTTGGGAGGATGAGGTTTTGCTGAATTACTCAAACTAACCTTAAATTTCTAGACTCAAGCAATGCTCCTGCCTTAGCCTCCTGAGTGGCTGGGGCTACAGGCAGGTACCACAGAACCCAGCTCGATCTATTCCTTGTTTTAGTAGATTAGTTCTATCAAGGAAGTACTGGAACCCAGTGTGTCTTAACCAGTATCTTGCTTAACTAATTCATTGAATTTGAGTATGGTTTTTGAATTAGGTAAACAAAAACTTTCTTGCTTTGGATAAAATAGAAAATTGTAGAATAGGTGATACTATAATGAGAAAGAATCATATCCTCTTTAGTACCTGGATCCAAAAGAACAAAGATTAGCATCCATCTGGAGGTTGTCTCTAGTGCTGTATCACAGGACTCTGTCCTGTGGTCCACATTTTTACTTGTGCAATGCCTGAGGGCGGATTTAAGGCTCATTACATTTGTGGATAACACAAATAATATTGAATGGACTCAAACTCTGGGTCTGGTTTCTGTGGCAAGAAATAGTAGAAGCAGGTCTTCTGTTTTCTTTTTCCTCTTCTTTTCCTTCTCCTCCTTCATCTCCTTCATCTTTACAGCATATAAACATTTGTAAAACTCATATCGAGCTTCAGAGAAATAAAATGAGATGCAAGGAACTAATGTAATTTCATTCCAGACATTTTTCAGCTGACACCCAGAATTTCAGGGAACTATGAGATCATACACCTTCTAGGTTGTATTAATGAAGGCTGAATTCAAATCCTAGCTCCCACTGTTGCATAGAATGTTGAAGTTCTCTTGACTTACTCTTCGAGAATGACAAGGTCTGCTTTTCTCAACACAAGCACTGAATGCAATAAAATGGTGGCTACAGAGATTGGCACACACTTAATATGTTCTTTTATTTTATTTTTTTGTGGTGCTGAGGATTGAACCCAGGACCTCACGCATGCTAGGAAAGCTCTCTACCACTGAGCTAGACTCCCAACCCCTTAATATATTCTTTTAATCAGGCAACCAGATCTGGGTAAAGCAATTGCTGTTAGTATGTGCTTCTGCTGAGGCCAACACTTCAAAAAGACCACCAGAGCTAAAAATAAAGGGGACATGAAATGCATTCAGGCCACAAGATCAAGAACCAGCACTTTAGATGGGCTGCTGCATATGCCAAAGGCAATGATTCAGTGCTGGAGACTAAAATTTTTGAGCAGAAGGGGACCACAAGAAATCACATAGTATAAGTCCTCAGATGAGTATGGAGAACACTGCACAGACAGAGGTCGGTGGTTTGCCTGAGGCTGCCTGGTCCGTTATTGGCAGAACTGATTCTTGTGCTAGAATTATGTCTTTGGTCACATTATTCTGATTCTAATGATAAGGATGATTGTAATGATGATGGCAAGGACTTACAGCTTTTTACAGTTTGAAAGTCACTTTTACACTAAAAAGATACAAGACACATATTATCCCCATATCACAGATGAGACAACTGAGGCACAGAGAGTCTAGGTGATTTGCCAAAGGGCGCTCAGCTAGAGAGTGATAGAAAGGAGTCTCAAACTTCTTCTTTTTTTTTTTTTAGGCTTCCTATCTAGAGTTCTTTCTACAATAGCGCTTCACCTCCTGGCTGGCTGCTACTGAGCAGCTTTTCTGAACCTTTTTATTTTTAAGTTCTACAGGTAAGTCTCAGAGTCTCATCTCCAGAGAACAAATGTAGACCTTATAAATAAAAAAGGTGAAATAAGCCAATCTCAAAAAACCCAGGGGCTGAATGTTTACTCTGATAAGTGGACGCTAGTCCATTTGGTGAGGGAGTGGGCATGGGGTAAGTGGAGGAACTCTGGATGGGGCAAAAGGGAGGGGGGAGGGGGCAAGGGGTAGGAAAGATGGTGGGATGAGGCAGACATCATTACCCTAGGTACAGGTATGACTGCATGAATGGTGTGATTCTACTTCATGCACAACCAGAGATGTAAAAAATTCCATATGTGTACAGTGAATCGAAGAGCTTTCTACTGTCATGTATAACTGATTAGAACTAATAAATAAATAAATTAGAAACAAAACCAAAACCAAAAACGACAGAGCAAGAAGTAGAGTTCTGCCTCTTTGAGAGACCCGCCTGGCAGCACGCTTCGTCTGGGGCTAAGGGCAGGCATAAGGAATCCCTTCCACTGCTTTCTAGCAGGTGACATGTTCAAAATGCCTTCTCCACATCAGGAAAGAGGGGGAGAAGCATTCATCTTGGAGGAACTTGGTAACTTTTAAGATTAGGCCATTTGCTTACCTGGAAAAACTGCTCAGTGTTGCTAATCACGAAAGAAAAGCAAATTACAGTCTCACCTAATCTAGTAGAGTAGCCATCATCAAAAAGACAAACGTAACAAATGCTGGTGAGGATATGGAGAAAGGGATGCTCTCATACAACATTGGTGGGAATGTAATTTAGTATAGTCATTATGGAAAATAGTATGAAGTTTCCTTAAAAACCCAGAAGAAGAACTACCACATGCTCCAGCAATCCCACTTCTGGGTCTGTATCCAAAGGAAATTAAATCAGTATGTCAAAGAGACTTCTGTACTCCCATGTTCATTGCAGCGCTCCTCACAATAGCCGAGATACGGTCCGATGAGCGGAGAAGGCGTCGCGGCATGTGTACAGTAGAATATGTTCAGCCCTAAAAGGATGAAATTCTATCATTTGCAGTAACATGAATGCAACTGGAGGGTATTATGCAAAGTGAAATAAGTCAGACACAGAAAGACAAATACCTTATATTCTCACTTATATGTAGAAGCTAAGAAGATGATTTCATAGAAGTAGAGAAAAAAATAGTAGTTACCAGAACCAGGGAAGGGTGCGTCTGGAGGGGAGGGGGTAATTGGGATGGAGAGAGGATGGTTAATGGGTACTCCACTGTAGTTGGACAGGAGGAATAATTAGTAATGTTCTATAGCAAAGTAGGGTAAATACAGCTGATGACAATTAATCAAATATTTCTCAAAACAGTTAGTAGATAGGATTTTGAATGTTCCTAAAACAAAGAAAAAATAAATGTTTGGGGTGGTGGATCACCAGGATCTAATCATTACACATTGTACACACCTATTGAAATGTCACAGTGTATCCTATAAATATCAACAATTATTACTTAATTAATATTATTAATCCTTAATTATTATTTAACCAAATATTTAAAAACAAACAACTTCTGTTTACCTGCATGCTGACCTGGTGTCATGACAGGAGATTGTTTCAGTCTGAAGCCATTGATGTGTACCCAGATTAACACAATGAAGAAAAACATGTGAGACCTATGAGGTGGATAAAACTGGGAAGAAATTGTTTCAAGGAAAGGAAGCTAATCAGTGATCAAGGCTTTCTGGCGTAAGCTAAATTTGCTCTTTCAATAATGTTCCAAAGAGATGATGCACAATGTTTGGAATTACAGGATCGTGTGCAGAAGGGGGCAATGTGCTTTGGGGGACTGGCGATGGAATAAAGATGTTCATCATGACTCAGAGTGTCTTCTTCCTGATGGACCCTTCTTTCGGTGACATTCTGGAGCATTCTAGGAAGTCTTTGAATTTCATTGTCCTACCCCAGAGGATTGGCAGCCTTGGTAGCTGTCTCCACCCTCCTGTGGGTATTAGTTGGAGCAGTCTGGATTTTTATAGGAATTCCAGCGTTAATGACTGGGTTCTGCTGGAAAGAGGCTGGAGTCTACTCCAGCTCCTGTCCCCGCCTCATTCAGCAGCCTTACTTCTCTCTCCCTCTGTTTTGCATTTTAGATTCAAGGGGTTCTTTCATATACATAGCCAGTACTTGCTTTGAACTTAAAGATAAACATTACAAAAGAAAAAAAAATGTATGGTTCAATCTTACTTGAAATGCCCCAATATGATTAGTATTAGACTGTGAAATGCTGCTGCCTTATCTCCAGGAGCCAGCTGTTAGCGGCATTTTAAGGGATCAGGCTGGTTGTTGTGGTGTGATGTTTTTTTAAACAACACATAAGCCCCAAATGATCTGTATACAGACTCCCCATGATGTCTCCTTTGTCAAAAACTCAATTTTTCTAATTTTCATTCTCTCTCCTTTAGGCCTAATCCCAATCATGGGAGACAGTGTGAGAATAAAATAGGTGCCAGTCTCAATTTGGCCATTTCCCATTTACTTTTCTCTGTACTTCTGCCTCCCTGGCCCCCTAAATTTGCCTGGCTACATCTAAGTACTTTCCAACTGAGGAAACAAATTATTTGGGTCATATCGGCCACTGTTGCCATTTATGAGCCCCCTCACCAAAAAAAACCTGCTTAGCATTTTGAAAACAGATTAATTAATACACACAGGGTCTTCTTGTCAACAACTGCAAATTATGGATAACAGACTCACATCTATAATTTCATGGCCTCATTCAATAGAACTTAATGAGCTAAACAAAAAAAAAGCTAAATGATAGTGGTTTGTTTCTCTCAAGGCTCTTTTTGAACTAACTGCCTACTCTCACAACAAAAAGACACAAAATAGGAAAGAAAACAAAACAAATAAAAATATATAATTTAAAAAATTCACTCAAAAGCTTAGCTTTAAAGTATTAAAAGATTTTGAATATATGAATTACTATATGTATAATGTATGAGTCAATTATAGAAAATACAGCAAATGACTAATGGGTTTGCATCTATTTTCACCTAAACTATGTTTAGGGAAATAAATTTAGAATTTAATCAAATGAGGAAATAACATTGAATTCTTTCTGAACACATTATTCCAGAAGAATATTTGAGGGACACTGAAAGTAAAAAATAATTTATATTTGTCTTCAGTGAATATGTACTATATTTGAGGAGACAAGATATTAAAGTCTGGGTATTGACACTGAAAACTTCCTTAGCAATTTACTCCCAAAACAGGTGAAGCATCAGATCACTTCTTGTTAAGTAAGCAATACAGGAAACAAGTGCTGGTACCTGAGGGCAGTGGGGCATTACTGTAGGATTGGAAGGGTCTAAAAGGATTTTCATTAAGAAATAGATTTTTTTTCAAATTTTAAATACAATTGAAATCCTGGTAGTTGGGCTAATCAAGGAGAGCATCTCACAGAGAGAAACTCAGAAGAGGACTTGGAGAAGGGAGTTCTAAAGTTGATGCTCAGCCAGTGTATGGTGCTTCTTTGCTAGTTTGGAGAATCCATGTACAGATGTGGTTCAAAAGAGCCTCCTAAACATTAGATATGTAGAAAATGATGTTTGGGGCCTGGGGTGGAAGCTTAATGGTAGAGTACTTTCCCAGCATGCATGAGGCACTGGGTTCGATCCTCAGCACCACATAAAAAAATTAATTAATTAAATAAAGCTATTTTTTAAAAACCAAAATGATGTTCAGGATTCTGCACAGAAAAATACACCCAATTACTAACAATAAATGGAAGAAATACCATGTCTATGGATTGAAGATTCTATGTTATTATGATATCTAGTTTTTTGAAATCAATATAAATAGTCAATACAATATAAATTAAAATCCTCACAGCATTTTTGTGGAAATTGACAAACTGATTCTAAAATATATGTGAAAATGGAAAGAGCTAAGAATAGTCAAGGTTGAAGAAGAATAAAATGCAATTAAACTTTAAGAGGTACGATAAAGCTATAGCAAATGAGATTGTAGGTTACTAATGTAAAGACAGATAAGGTGACCAATGAAACAGAACAAAGTCCAGAAACAGATTCACACATATTTAATCACATGATTTACAACAAAGTTACTAGTCAAGCTCCTGGAAACAGTGTGAATTGGTGCAACCACTTTGGAAAACACATAGATATTCTATGATCCAACGGTTCCATATTTCGGTGTGCCAACTAAATTTGTACATATGTACAAAAGACACGTCCAAACATGGGCATAACATCACTGTTTATCGCCACTCTGTCTTAGTCCATTTTCTGTTGCTATAATTATTGGGAAGTTTATAAAAAATCAAAGTGTATTTGGCACCCAGTTCTGGAGGCTGAGAAGATGAAGAGCATGGTGGCATCTGGTGAAGGCCTTCCTGCTGCATTCTAACATGGCCGGTGCATCATCATATGATGAGACAGAGCAAGCAAGCAAACTCAGTTCTCTTTCTCTTCTTATAAAGCTCCCCTGTCATGAAATCCCATCATTATGACCTCATCTTACCATAATTGCTCCCTAATGGCCTCAATTCCACATACCATCAACATGAATTTCAGATTTCTCATTCTCCTCATTCCATCAAATGGCATCCAAATTTTAACACGTAAATTTCAGGGTATGCATTCAAACCCTAACAGCCCTCCTTTGGAAACAACCTAAATGCCTATCAACAGTTGAATGGAGAACAAATTTTAGTACATTCATATAAGAGAATGCTGTAACACTACAAAGCAGGTTCAGTAAATGTTTTCTTTCTTTTTCTCTTCTCTTTTCTTTGTGTGTGTGTGTGTTTCTAAGGATCAAATGCAGGGATGCTGTACCACTGAGCTACATCCCCAGACCTTTCTTTTTTTTAATTTTTGAGAAAGGGTCTCACTAAGTTGCCGAGGCTGGCCTCAAACTTGCCATCCTCCTGCCTCAACCTCCTGAGTAGCTGGAATTACACATGTGTAAAAAAAAGTAAACTTTTTCTATAAAATGTGAGACAGTAAATATTTTAGGCTTTTCAGGACATATGATCTTTGTCACCACAACTCATCTCTGAATCTGTAGTATGAGAGCAGCCCTGGATAATACGTTAACCAATAAGTATAACTGTGTCCCTTCAATTTTATTTGAAATTTGCATGTCATATAATTATCACATTATAAACTATATTTCTTCTTTTTTTAACCATTAAAAAAACTATTCTTAGCCTGCAGTCTGTACAAAAACAGAGAGAAGGCTATGGATGTAGCTAAGTGGTAGAGAATTTGCCTAGTGTGCATGAGGTCCTGAGTTCAATCCCCAGCACCACAAAATACACAAAAACAACAAGAACAAACAGAGGGAGGAAAAAAAAATCAGCAATAACATCACACTTCATAATGTGGTTGAATCTCACAGACACAATAGGAAGTGGAAGAAAAGTGAGATAAAAAAATCTCATGTTATGGTTCTACTTATATAATAAAGTTCAAAATGAAGCAGAATTGATTGATAGTGATAAGAATCTTTATAGTGATCACCTTTGGAGAGGTGATAATTGGGCAGACTCTGGTTCAGGCTGCTGATCACCTTTGTGAGCTGAGTGATAGCCAATCAGGTGTGATCACTTTATAAAAGTCATCAACCCATCAAGCAAGTAAACTTGCTATACAGTGTCCGGCCTTCTAATTTTTCAAATCAATGATGGGTTTTTCCTTGTATTAACTATTAAATATTCTCAGCTTAAAATACTTTTGACTTACAGGATTTTCTGGATATAACTTCCTTATAAATTGAAAGAGCATCTGTATTCAAATAGAACAATTTGTGCTTGTTTTAAAGAAAGTAGAACTAGTTCAAGAGAGAGAATCATGTGATAGCCAAAAGCATGGATTCTGTGGGTCTAAATCTTAGTTCTATTCTGTCTTTAGCTGTGTGATCTTTGGCAAATTGCTTCACCTATCTGTTCTTAGTTTTCCTCAACTGTGGAATAGATGATAGTTGGTGTAAGAATTACTTGTTAATCTACATGAAGTTGTTTGAAATAATACCAGCATTCTTTAAGCATTCAGTAACTGTTAGCTATTATGATTGCAGTCAATAACATTTTTTTACTTTGGATCTGATGCTCCTGCCTCTTAAGATGTTTATAAACTCTTGATTCTGCCATATATTATGTTTACTTTTAGATTAAGTCTTAGGCTGGGAGCACAAAGAAGTCTTTCTAACTCACATGTGGTCCACCCCAGCTCACAAGGAATCTGATTCTGGAGAAGCATCTGGCAGTAAAGACCTAGAGTCATAAATAATATAAATATTCCTCATCCTATTTAGAAAGAACATGTTGCTTGTGAAGAGCTGCAGGGCCAGTAGGTGCTAGTTGAGGACTCTGAGATCTGGGATTCCAGACAAATATGTATTTCCATTCTGAACAAATACTTTTTATAAAAAACAGAAGGGGCTTGTTGGGCACAGGCATGAACTCTACTTCTGGGGCTTGTCTGTTCTCTAGCTCCAGGCCGTGCCTGTGAGGGCTGCCCAGAGCCGGCTCTCCTGACCTCCAGGAACTTTATAGGGCTCAACCCTGCTCCCTCATCTTAAATCTTTTCCTGGAACAAGGCTGGAGAGAGAGAGAGAGAGAGAGAGAGAGAGAGAGAGAGAGAGAGAGAGAGAGAGAGAGAGAGAGAGAGAAACGTATAACCTGGATGTCTTATGTTCTATAAATACCAGGGAAGCATGGTGTGCCATGCCTTTAAAAGACAAATAGCTTTCTTTACCTGGCTGCAGATATTTATCCACCTGTTCACCATTCAACACATTTTGAGTGCATACTATTGTATGTGCTGCACAAATGGCTAATGAAGTTCTGTGATAAAGGAGATTTTTAGTTTCATTCTTTAAGGTGACATTCCTTTAACTCTTCCACGGTGGATAGTGTCTCCCCTCCCCTCACCCCTCCTCCTCTCCCTGTTCCTCTCCCTCTTTCTCCTTTTCCTCCTGCCATACCCATTTACTTCCCAAAACCCACTCTGGGAAGCACTGAGTTCAGCGATCCTCTCTCTGTTGCTGAGGACTGAGGTTTCCCAGATTGTCTTCATCATAGGTAACACTGCAGTGAACTTTCCTGTAGGTACGGTTTGGCACACATGTTGGACAGTCTCTTTAGGATGGAGTGGAATTGCTAAGTGGAAGGCTCTGCTTCTTTTTATGTGTGTAAAACACTCTGTGTCAATTTTACAAATCTTAGGTAATCCAAGACTCATAAAACACCAGAGTCGGACGGGATCTCAGAGAACATAAACTTGAGACCCTGTTTCACAGTGGGTGGACAGGGGCTCAGAGCCAGGGGAGTCTTACTGTGTGCCTTGCAGGGCCTCCTGGGACAGCCGTCCAGGAGAAGAAAGACACATCATCAGAGGGAAGTTGGTGGGGCTCAGACTGCTCCCACCTTCCCCTTCCTCCTGGGCTTTCTGTTTCAAGCCAGCGTGTCATATTTATGAGCCACAGGCTATTTACCCAGAATGAAATGTCAGGAAAACTAAATCCACTTTAGCACCTATTCTTCCGGTTAGAGGAGAGCCGAGATACCAAGAAGCTTGCAAAGGCCACAGGTTTTGTGCATGTGTACACACGTATAATTTCCTTGGGAACATTGAGACAAGATGCGCCTACAACACTGTGCCATACTGATTTCTCCTGCAGCACAGCCATGACCCTAAGGCTTACTTGGTCTTAAGAGAGGACTAGACTGCGAGTTGTGTGAATTATTCCCTAGGCTTGCCTGCTGTTTCCAGTAGAATTGGCTGCCATGTGGTGAGCTCATGTTTTTTAAAAAGATTCTTGGTAGGAGGTAGCAAGCAGATCGGACCACTTATTAGAGCAGATTCCTAGGCAGTGGGTCAGGATTGAGAGCCACTAAACCCAAACCAGACTCAGAAACTGGAGCATCCGCAACCCAGGCTCCAGACCAAGGTGCATCCCCTGTTGTCTCCCTGGGAGTCCCTCTCTGTTGGGTATTTGGTTTGAACAGAATCCAGCTTTTCTTATAATAAAAAAGCGGGTGGTGTTCCTGAGTCACCTCTCACTTTAATTTGGAGGAAAATAATATCTTTCCCCTGTTTTATGGACATACTTTACCACATCAGAGCAAAGGGTCCCCAAACTCTGTTCTTATTTCTGATTTAGAAAAGTTCTTGAGGTTTCTCTGAATACCTTCCCACATCCTACCACATCCATCTCGTTCTTCTACCCACCTGGGGAATCTGCTACCTCGTCAATGAGACAGTATGAATGGGATAGGAAATAGTTTGGCAAAGAAATCCTTGGACAGAGTTGGACAGAGTTGCCCAGTGGGATCCCCCATCCCTATCCTCAAGCCAGCGTGGACCATGTGACTCTGGGGATTCCACTGAGTCTCCAGGTTGGAGGTCATGCCAGGAAGGACATGGGTGATGTGCTTTAGTTAAGGACATGGGCGTCCTCTTTGGTCCACCATAGGGGTCAAGCAAAGCCCTATCAAGGCAAGGATGGTGTACTCATCTCTTTCTTTCCATGGTTTTTGTCACAGCACTGGACATACATAGGAGATCCAATAAATATTTGTTGAACGAATGAGCGCATTTCTCAAGGCATGCAGGCTGTCTTGGTCCATTGGTATATGCACACCTGTGTGTATTTAGCTCAACTTCCAGCCACGTTAAACATTGGAGGATTTTACCATGAGGCAGGACAGCAGGTGGGATGACCTATCCTGCGTTAGAAAATCCCTTTTCCTCTCCATTGAGCCCCCACCTACTCATTGTATGCATCAAGATTGTAGGACTCACTAAAAATGACAGATCAATGCCTGACTTGGATTAGGGCAGAAATATAGTTTTGATTTTATTTTACTGAGGCCCCATAGGAAGTAGAGACAGACAGGGGAAAATGTAAAGATTGAGGTCAGGTGACTGGTTAAATATGAGCCTGGCTCCAGATATGCGAGAATACCAGATTAGATTGTGCTTATGTGCCCATGGAATGGGTGAATTGGGATCAAAACCAAGATACCCGCCCCCTTTCACATGCAAGAAGGAGCATCTTCTTCCTTACACAGGATAATCACTAAGCTGGGTAACTGCTGGGGTGGGGGTGGGGAACATGTCTTTTCCTAATTTGCACAAAGTGTTCACACAGGACAATGCAGACTATAAGTTCAATTCCATATTGATTTTTTACATTTCCTCAATTCCAGTTTTTAAATGTCCTGAATATGTGAAGAGTAAGCGTGTGTGTCCATGTGCCCATTTGTGCTCCCAACCTGGCTTAGAAGCTTAAATTGAATGAATGATATCAAAACAAGTGCAAATGCATCTGTGCCACAATGTCCTCATGTTTCCTTCTGAGAGCTGATAGAGAGACGAGCTCTTGGCCTTGAATCTCTCATCTCTGTGTTTGGACTAGTGTGGTTGATACATGGATACGGCTTGTCTATTAAAGCCCCCCACTGCAGCCTCCTCCTCCTTGGCTCTGCGAGGAAGGAGGGAGGTTTGAAAATGAGACCTGTGTTGTCCGCCCACGTTGAGGTCTGTCTGGGCTGAGAAGGTGGCTTCACCTCCCCACTCAAAGTGGCCACGTCACCTCCTGTGACTTCCTGAGACAGGAAGCCCGTACATTGCTAAAGATCCAGTGCTTCTAAATACTATATATAGCCCATAAATCTAAAGCCAAAGAGACTTCCCACTGATAGTTCCCATGATCATTCTTCATCCTCAGTTTTCCCATCTCTAAAGTAGACTGACCATTTTTATCACTCTTGGAGAGGAAGATGGACCTGGAACAATCCACGTCTGGTCTGCAGAGTTCCTGGGCTCCTGTGTGCCTGGCATCATAGGCACTGTGCCAGCGGGGATCTTTGAAGTCCTCCTGGCTCTGATTTTTCTCTTATTTCTTAAGCTGTAAATCATCAAAGACTCAGCAACTCGCTCCTTTTAGACGTCATGACTCACCCTCAGCGCCCCATCCAGATCCCCCTTTTCCTCCTTAACTCTTCCCTAATTTATAGAAGTTTATGTAAAGAGAGCTATAAGCACACTGACATCTCTGAAAGATGTTGCCTCCCTTAAATCAAACCTCAGGCTTGCAGCAGGATCACAGGAGCAAAGAATGATTCTCCCCTCGTGGCAGCGTGAGATGGGTTTCAGAGGAGATTACCCTTGTAATGTGATCAAGCTTGATCCTCATTTTTCCTTCTCAGCTTCCCCACATGATGTCAAATCAACATTGTTTTCTTCTTGGAATCGAACAAAAATCTCTTAAGGCAATCATCTTCAGTGATGTATAAAATTGGAGGGCAGTCATGTAAACAAAAACAGGTTGGTGAGACTAAGAGTCCATGGCTCTTGACCGAAAATCCAGGGGGGCACTGTCCTGAGACACCTTAGAGTGTGTGTGTGTTTTCACACAGTAGTAGTGTATTCAGAAATGTTCTTTTTTCCTCTGGGTACTGGGAATTAAACCCAGGGGGGCTTTATCATTGTGTAACCTCCCCTCCTGCCCCTGTTTTTTTAGATTTTGAGTCAGAGTCTCACTAAGTTGTGGAGGCTGGCCTCCAGTGTTGTAATCCTCCTGCATCAGACTTCCCAGTTGCTGGAATTACAGGTGTGTGCCACTGTGCCTGGCTCAGAAAAAGCTTTTCTCTCCTCTTAATGCCCAGTGGATGGGAAAAAAAATAATTAACTACACGGGGCGTTAAAACACTTAAGAATGAAGATGTCAAAGAAAGACTACTTTAAGGGAAATACATGAACACAAAATATCTTATGTGCTTTGTAAATCAAGGAAAGATAAAACTATATTTAATAAGAAGAACAAAACCATGTACAATTTAGCCTTATGTATTATCATTATGTAAAGAGAGAGAAGGAATGGTTCTATAGCTTGCATCTGGAATGTCTGCAAAGGTCCCTGTGGCAAAGGGACCAAAGTAGGGAACCTTTAAGAGGTGGAGGCCTGCTGGGATGCCCTATGTCCTTAATGGTGTGTCCTTGAAGGGAACTGTGGGACCCTGCTTTCTTTTTCTTGCTCTGGTTCTAGCCATGAGGGGAGAGGCTTGCTCTGTCATGTGCTCCCCACAGTTATCTGCTGCCTTACCCCAGGCCCAAAATGAATGGAGCCAATCAATTATGGACTGAAACCTCTAAAACTATGAGCCAAAATAAACTTTTCCTTTTATAAGTTAATTATCTCAGGTATTTGTTACAGTAGCAGAAAACTGACTGCTGGGATGAAGGAAATAAAAAAAACAGGAGGAATGCTCTAGAAGGGTGAGAGTAGTAGAGTTGGTAGGGAGATGGTGGAGAGTGTGCATAGAGGGACTCTTTTCCATTTGTATTTTCTTCTGTATGGCAGACTCTGCTGATGAGCCTGTCATATACTTTGAATCTTTCTGGTACAAAAATCTTTCGAGATAGTTCCTGTATATCCCCAAAGTTTCTTTCCTTAAGCTCTGTTTCTCTGTACCTGGTGGTTTATTCATCTTCTGGGGTGTCCTCAGTCTGTGCTAGAGCTTTCCAGAAACACCAGGGATTTAACCTTTAGGACAGATTTGATGAATATGAATAGTGGACAAGTACCCCAGCCTGCTCCCTTCCTGAGGGAACAATTCTGAGCCGTTCCACTCAGTCTATAAAAAGCCCCCAGCAGGACTGAGCCCCAGCTGCCCACACAATCACACATTGTTAGCTTTTCTCCTTTCCTATTCACACTTCCTCCACATGTAGAATCAATTCCCAAATAAACAACTTACACCCAAATCGTTGTCTCAGGGTCTACTTGGGGGTGGTGAATACAAACTCAGACACATTTTTTTCCCTTTTTTTTTTTCTTTTTAAATGTTCCTCATAGCCTTGCATAAATTCTCAAATACAGCTGTAGGGGAGGAAAAAAATATCTTTTCTCAGTCATTGCTAGGTTTGTGTCTGAGGCCTGTATAACAAGAGAAAAGCATACACTTTAATACAAGTTTTATCTGGCATGGAAACCTTCAAGGAAACAAAAACCCGAAGAAATGGTTAAACTTGAATATTTTTGTATTAAGTTTGAGAAAAATAGTTGTACAGAAATGTAGCTGGACAAAGGAGGTCTGATCTCATGGTAATAAACTGGGGAAATCTAGCAAATCTGTTTGTCTACAGTCTTCTCTGTATCCCTATATATTTGGAGATAAGGATTGTCTTTTTCTCCGGGTGCAGAGAGGGCACCCCTGGAATGAGAGTGTCATGACCTGCTCCAGGGGAAGTCTGGAAAATTCTTTCTTAGGTTTTTGACCTACTTCAGGGAGAAAGGTTGGGGGACGTAATAGGAAACTTCCTATTTATGCTATTTTCTCAAATACCTCAGTGTCATATTTTGGGGGAGCACATCTTCAATCTCTTCTCACCCAAGATCTCTGTCATCAAATAAATTAGGGCACAACAGACATTTACCATGGGTCAGAGCGACACCAGCCATCACCAAAAATCCCCCAAACAAGAATAAAAACAAACAATAAACAAGATGAAGAGGAAAGGGAGATTTAATAACAATCCCACAATCTCCTTACCTGCTATATGTATTTCTTTCTCATAACCCAGATAGATATCCACTTAACCAAAATTGCACATGCCAGATTGGTAGGATTTCTTTATTTATTTTTATAATTTATTAAAACTGTTCACTTACATCTCATTAAACTTGATCTAAGGACTACTATTATTTGAACATTGCTTTGGGCAATGTCCTGCGCTCCCTTGTCTTGTGGGTGACCTGTGATGCTTCCCCAGGTTTTAGTACCCCAAGCTCCTTTAACTCTGGTGGATGGAACAAACCTTCACTCTGGCCATAAGTGCGTGGTCACAGCCCTCACCGTCACTTGGATTTGAACTGGGCTTTGGAGCTGACGGTGGGTGTGCTTACGTTACACAATACCTCGTCAGTAGTTAGGTACATTGTTCTCTATTCTAAGGAAATGGAGGTTTAGAGTGGGTAAATAATTTAACCAAAGTCACAAACCCAGGTGGCGTCAATGATTCCTTCATTCAGCAGACATTAAACAGTCATGGCTAAGTATCATTTTCTGAGCACATAGAAGCTTCTTTCCCATTTTTCCTTCCAAACAATTTTTTTTTGTCTCTTGTTGAATGACATATTTTATGAAACGAACTCACCCCACATAGCCCTAGGATTTTGCATCCACATCTACAAATTGGACAGAAGTAAATCACTTCTGTCCCTCGTTCACTCTTGTCAGCAGAATTCCAGAGAATTCTGGAAGGCAGATGGGAGGAGACTGGAGCGACTTGCCTCCTCCGACAGGTAAAACCAATCCTCAGCCCTCCTCCTGCTCTGTCCAGGGGCCTACTGGCGCCCCATTTCTTTTAACCCCCTGGTTTTGTGGGAGCCTTTCTTTTTGACTTATTCAGAAGAAACCCCACCTCTGGGAAACGCACTCCTCAGCCTCCAGTGGGTTTCCAACAATGAGCATTTATGGCTGTAGTGCTACAGCTGGGAACCATAAGGTATGAATGAACGTGTGTCCATATTTTGGAGCCGATTTTTGTCAGGAATGTACTAAACACTTCATAAATTAAGTCCTTGGCTGTCAAGCTACCTCTGGTATCAGATTAGTCATCACTAGCCATTCCCTTCAAAACTCAGGGGACAGATACACCGGATGGTGCCAGGGATTTTCTCCCTCTCTTGCCCCCACTTTTTTTTTTAATGGAAAATGTTTGCAGAGGAATAACTCACTGGTGGTTCCATGCTGCACAATACAGATGTGTGTGATAGATACTCCTCCTGGTTTTCCCAGCTCTCCAGCCTTACTATTCTTCTCTATGCTCTGTGTATAGAGTGGCTTTTGCTGGAGTGTGAGAGGCTGGCAAAGCCCCTGCAGGCCTTGGGCTCTTCTCTCAGGCTTTCTGTTTGCAAGACAACATTGTCCATCTTTGTGTGCTTAGGGGAATTCAGTCCTCACAACTGTCTTAAGAGGGAGATACTACTGTCAACACCATTCACTGATGGAGAAAGTTAAGGTACTTGAGTCACCTACCCAAGGTCACTCGACTAGTTCATGGCAGAGGTGGGCTTCCTGAAGTCACTAGTTCCCTTAACCACCATTGCAAAGCCTTTGCTCTAGCTATCAGACTCATCCTTAAAGGGACTCTGGTGCCAAGTGGGGCAGGGCTGACTCATTTACTTATTAATACAAGATTCACTGCCCTAGGGGTCTCCAACAACACATTTAACATTCTAAGATATTAAAGACTATTTAACATATTAAGTTCAAATAGGGCATTCCTATTCTAAAAATGCAAAATCTGAAATGTTCCAAAATCCAAAACTTCTTAGCACTGCCAGGATAATTAAAATATGTAGGATTTTGGATTTTTGGATTAGTAATACTCAACCAGTAATGTTTATGCTAATATCCAAAATCCCAAAACACTTCTAGTCCTGAGTATGTAAGACAAGGAATACTCAACTTTATATTCTGAAATATGAAGTGTGTCCCTATATACATGTATATTCCAATATAGAAAGTAATTCTGAAGCAGAGCTTCACTACTTGAACAGAAGGTAACATATGTTACCTCTCAAGGTGACTCCTTCAGTCCTCTTCAAATAAGGCCAATTTGAGACATATAGACATCCTCAGAGGGATATTTTCCCATGTATATTTGGGAGGTGCTCCCATTGCATAGGAGGAGGGGTAAAGAAGAGTAACTATGCAGCCACAGTTGTATTTCCTTGATTTTCTGGAACCACTTAGCTCTGATGACAAATTTGTACAAATCTCAGTGCATGCCAGTTAGTTACATAAGAGTAAAGGTTAAAATGAAGTGTGCTGCATAGGACCACGGAATGCTTCTATATCTTACCTGAACTGTATTTGGAAAAGGAATAGTCACAGAAAGTAAATGTTAGTAACTTAGGTACCCTGTATTCCTCTGAAGGGATTTACTAAGAATGCATGGTTAGAAATATTCTTGGCTTATTGATAGCTGTTCTTAAAAAGTAGTAACATTGAATTCCCCAGGTTTCTTTGCCTGCAAATGAAGAGGAACATAAACTATCTTAGACAGAAAAAGAAATTTATTGGCTTCCACAAGCAGGAAGTAGCAATTGATCTAAGTACAGTAAAGATCAGAGGCTCTAACATATGTTCTGCTCTTTCTCTTTGCAGATAAATAGCCTGAATATGCACATTGAGTTAATGGGTCACCATCAGCTCCAACTGCCCTGTATTTCCTATGTCAAGATTCCAAAACTAAGTATTACTTTCTTCTAGCTCCAACACAGAGGTTTTGTATTTAGTAATTGGCTTGTATTTAGTCACATGTCTGACTCTGAGTCCATCCTTAGAAACAATGGCTCTCTAATTGACCAGCCTAGGTCACATGCTTACCTTCTTGTGTAAGGACAGTGGGTACCATGCATTTTATTCCATTAGAAGCACAACCAATAGGAAAGGGACTGATAGCAATATTGTATAATTACTACAATTCTGTGTAAGCATTCTATGACTTGGGTGGCCAAGAGCCTGAATTCTCTCATTCATTGATTTGTTTATTCATTCATAAAATCTTTGTGGATATCTACAAGGTCCCAGGGTGAGCTCTGGCAACTCTGAGACTCAGTGTCCATGCTTTAGTGTCCGCGTTATAAACAACACTGTAGATGGATTTTAAATCTGGATTTAAGCGGTCTCAATGTGTTGGCTCTACAAAAGCATCTCTTACCCCAGGTGTCCTTTTCTATTTTGAGATGGACATTCAGATACCAACAGTATTTATTCCTTTCTAAGTTTGCAAGTATGGTAAGAAATTACTATCCCAACTGATGGGGATCAGAACATGCTGCCCCCCAAATATTGTACTCCTCTTTTCCTCCTATCTCCTGAAGCAGATCACATAAACTTTCTAACCAGCGCCTAACCACTGTTTTGAGTTGCATTTCTTTTATGTGAACTCTTGTGCGTATAAATATTAATACAATTTGTTTTCCTTTTCTCTGTTCATATATCCTTTTGTTAGTTTAATTCACAGGCCCCAGCTATAGAACTTGAGAGGGGAGAGAAAACATTAAACAAGCCTTTATTAAGTGCCTATATGCCAAGAACTTTACAAAATTAGAGCTGAGTATTATCAGATGGTTGAACCCACTTTTTGTACCTTAAAAAGACACTTGTGGGTAAAAAGAGGCAGATAATTGGTGAAAACAGCAAGAAGGAAAGGAATTTTCTAATACACTGATCAAGTTCATCAGCAGTTAAAGTGAAAACTCCTTTATATACACTTTTTTTTTTGTGGGGGAAGCAGTGTTTATTTATAGATTTCACAACTTTTGTGCTTCTTTCATTCAATGTTTTTTTTGTTTTTGTTTTTTTAAATGGTTAAAGAGGGAAGGCCAGTTCGGGGATACAAGTTTTGAGATTTTGGGTGGTGGAGGTTTAGTATAAAGGAGGACTTTTTTTGAAGTTGGGGAGATTCCTCATTACCACGAGCTTCCTCTAGAAACTTTCTCGAATAATAGGCTTGTGGACGACTCAGGGAGTTTCTGTGGAAGTCCCTGGGAATGGTTTTGCCAAGATCTTATTTTTTTTCCTCCAAGAAGTTGCCCCCTCCAAACCTCATACAGCACAACTGAGAAGGCTTTTGTTCCAAATTCCACTAATAATACTCAGGAGGGTGTCTCCATCTCCCACCTACGTCATCACATAGGGTTTTTTTTTTTTCCTTTAATTTCTTGCCTGCGTGGCCAAGTACTTTGCAAACAGTAACAAGAATTCTAACAATCCTAAAGGCAGGATTTCAACACTATCAAGAAGGAAGAATAAATATTTCATGGTTTTAGGGGAGACAACACTTTCCTTAAAATGTTCCCATCCATATTCCTCTGAACTATTTTAAGTTCAAGAGAGCAAAAGTAAGATGTTACATGTAGGAGCATAAATCCAAACTAAATTTGTGTAGATCATTGTTTTAGTTAGCTTTTTCCTTGCTGTGACCAAAGTGTGCGACACGACAACATTTAGCAGAGGGAAAGCTTATTTGGGGCTCATGGTTTCAGGAGTCTCAGCTCATAGACTGCTGACTCCAGCACTCTGGGCCCAAGGTGAGGCAGCACAACATGGGGGAAGGGCCCAGTGGAGGAAAGCGGCTCAGCTCAGGATGAGGTCAGGAAGCAGAGAGAGATAGAACTCTACTTGTAAGGGACAACATATAAACCCCCCAGACAGGTTTCCAGTCATGTATTTTCTCCAGCCACACCCTACCTGCCTGTGGTTGCCACCCATTTATCAGTTTTCAGCTCTCATAATCATATTTCATCTCTGAAAATTTTTGCATTCTCCTTACACAAGAGCTTTTTAGGGACACCTCATATCCAAACTGTAACAACCGTCAGTGTTCCTCTAGTTGTGACATCTTCTCTGCTGCCACACGTAGAACAGGAGATTGTCAAATGTGTTCCGACTTTGGTTTATGTGCTGTAACCCCTCCTGACCTGCATATCAGAATGCAGGTAAGTGAAAATGATATTTCTACTGTCAAAACCTGGGATTTGCTCCTATTTTTTTAAGAGTACATTTTAAACCTAGTGTTACCAATTATGTTGTAATAAATTGCTAATGTTCAATTAGCTTCTGGTTAGAACATGGTGTTGGTAAATACTTCCATGCTTTAATCAGGCTCTGCAGGAAATAGTAGTAGTTGAAAGAAGAGATTATTCTCAGGCTCTGTGAAGGGAAGGAGTTCCTTTGGGCAGGCAGATAGGTCATTTGGGAGGACTCAGACTGGACTACGCTTGTATATAGGTCCAGTCTTTAGTGGATTTATAGCATTTTCAGAGACCAACACATACCCTGACATTCTGGTTCCTGGAACTGCTCCCCACAGTACCACAGACCTGTTGATGAGATTTGTTTGTGTGCTGTTTCCAAAGAGAATAACATTTTAAACTGGTTGTCAAGGAATTCTTTCAAGACAGTACTCCGAGAATAAACAACTTGTGCTTTTGGCTATGGGTATACTTTGTGTCACAAGGATTCTCAGTTAAGCATGAAAGGAAACTCAGAAGTCCAGGTCCTAGCTTTGAAAAATTCTTTGACATTTAAATTTCTCAACTGGCAGATAAAGGGGCTGGATTGCCCCCCAAAGTACTTATCAGTTCTGACTTTAAATGATGCCAATGATTTGATTTTATTTGTTGGATGTTCATGAGCTCCAGGCATCATTCTGATGTTTTAAGTGCTCTGTTGGTGTGATCTCATTCAATCCACTCAGCGACCCCTTGATGAAGATAGTGTTTTCACCTCTCTTTTATGAGTGAGGAATTACATGCAAAAGAGTCAGAAACCTCTAAGTTCATTTTGCAGAAATGTGATTCTCACGCTTCTTACGTGGCTCTGGAGCTTTGCTTTTCTTCATGACACCTATTAAAGAAACAATGATTCAATGACACTTGTGAAAACAAAGTAAAAAGACTATTTAGGACCATCAAAGTAGGTAGAGGCACCATTGCAATAGTTTTGCAGTAGGGGAGAGAGATTGGGATCAACTCCAAATACAGCATAGACAAGCGGGAATTTATTACCAATGGGTAGGATGGAGGTTAGAAGACTGAAAACGACTAAGAGGAAATATCCAGGCTAAGAGTGATTCTGGTTCAGCTGACCTAGCAGAATTCTTGCTGAGGACCAGTCAGGGGGACCAGCATCACCAATCGGCTGGTGGAGGATGAGGAACCTGATCAGATGTGGAAGGTGATCAGATATCAAGGATGGGGGCAGGGTTTGCAGAACTGACTTGCCTGTGCTCTTTTCTAAAATTGGGTTTTATAAGGAAGTGCGCAGATGGACCTAGACGTGGGTTGGTGAGTGTGACTACAGTTTCGCCAATTATAAATACATAATAAAGATGAGCCATAAGACAAGTGAAAAATGATCATTTATTACTAACAAATCAATAACCAATGTTTATTTTGCAAAAGCACATAAAATGTCCTTTTATTTGGAATATAGTCATCTCATTTGCTGACTTGAACTCTGTGCATTTTCTCAGCAGAGGAATTAATTTTCTTCTCTCTCTCTCTCTGTTTCTTTCTTAGAGCAGGAGCACTCTGCCACTGAGCTACATCCCCAACCTTTTTTATTTTGAGATGGGATCTCACTGAATTGCTGAGGCTGACCTTGAACTTATAATCCTCCCTGCCGCAGCTTCCTGAGTCATTCATCACCACAACAGGTGAGAAATTACTTTCTTAAAGAAATAGCAAACTTCTTCAAAGCTTTGAATAGTCCCTTTTTGCATAAGAATTTGATTATAGATAATTTTTCTATCAGGTTTGCCTTAGGCAAGGTTCCTCCCCTTTTTTTGTATTTAATATTGATCAGTTGATTGATTGATCCTTTTCATTACTTTCATTCACAACCTCTATGTGCTGGGTCATGCCCCGACATACAGAACTCTCATGTAATTCCTGGGGATAGCTAGGTGTGCTCATGAAGAAGGTTGATCCTGGCCCTGAGTGGTGTTTGCATCCATTGTACTTATTCTTTTCTGTGCTCTTATTGCCACCATCCAAATTACTGTTTCCAGAGCCTGGTGCTCCACCCTGGGTTCCCCCAGATACTGCAGCTACAGCTGCACAAGGGTTCTGAAGGGGCCCTAGCAGCTGAAGTGTGGAGAATGTTCCTCTCTCTCTGTGATACCTTTCCTTTATTAAATGGATTATAAAACAGTGCTTCTTCCACCAGAACACTGGGAGCTTTCCAAGTAGAGCTTGGAATTTTAGCCTCTTTGAAAACCAGACATGGGTCCAGTGGGCTGTGCTGCTAACAGCAGCTTGCTGAATACACAATCCTTTCTCTCCTCTGACAGGGAAGTTCTGTCCTTGGATGAGTCACACTGACTCTCTGACTGTTTTCCCTTCCCTACCTGGACCCTCAGACTTCATGGAAATAGATTTCTGGCCAGCAGCCCCAATTTATGTTTAGCGTGCTTGGACATGCCTGACCTTGAAGTAGGAATGTCCATTCTGGGGATTATAGACAAACACACATTAAACTAATTTCCTTAAACATAGATTGATTCCTTTTATATTTCAAACCCCTTTGAGGGAATTTGCAATTCTTGTATCCACTGCTCTTCCCCTCTGCCCATCAGGGGACTGAGGCAAATTTGGGATGCTTAATGAAATTTTGAAAACCAATTAGTCTAAAAGACTTTATGTACTCTAATAACTACATTGAATATATTTAACAAGTAATTTTGCTTCTTTAGAAAAGAGATGTCCGGGTTTCTTTCTGGGGTAGGAGGATAAATAATAATTGCCTGAGTGGGGGTGGTGGTGCCAATGGATCCATCAAAGAGGTTTTCAGTGAACCCTGTTCTTGGCATCACATCTTACAACCCCTTCCCCTCTCACTAGTTACATTGCACAGACCATACTCTGTCTTCTTTCTCACCCCTTCCCTGTGCTTTAGGCTGCTGCTGTCAGCTGCCTGTTGCTCTGCTTGTTTCATCTGTCAGTACTCTGGCATTTTCTGGAAATTTGTTGAAACGAATGATCTTCCCCTCCTGTTCTTTTAATTGCTTGAGACCTAAAGCTTTTCTAACTTGTCATCTTGACTCCAGAGGAATCTCAAGAAGGCACTGCAAGTCTTGAGCTGGAAGTCTGCCTTTTAGGTTTTGAAGAGAGGAAAGATGCAGGGGGATCATGCTCTATGTGAAGATGAACTTATAGCATCAACCCTGGTGGAGGGTGGAGAGGAAGCTGTAGGGGTGTAGGGAGAGCTCCCCTCTGAGGTCCATCTGTCTGAGGAAGTGAACAGACAATAGGCCGATCAACAGTGGGGAAAGATGTACAGATTTATTTATGTGCCTGTAGCATGACAGGAAAGCAGGTAACCAATAACCCAAAGAGGTTCAGATGCTTATATACCTTTCTTCATAGAAGAGAGGAGGGTAGGGAAATGTAAGCAGTTTGGAAGGGTAGTAAATGATTTTTTTTTTGGTACCAAGGATTAAACTTAGGGGTACTCCACCACTGAGCCACATCCCCAGCCCTATTTTGTGTTTTATGTACATACAGGGTCTCACTGAGTTGCTTAGTGCCTCATCATTGCTGAGGCTGGCTTCGAACTCGTGATTCTCTTGTCTCGGTCTCCCAGCGCCCAGCTGGTAGTGAATGATTTTTAAGGAAATGGACTGTGTCTAACACATGCATGGACAGGTCTATAAATAATTCTTTTTGGAAATTGAATTGGTCTAGGAGACAGACAAGAGCTTATAACAAAATCCATCCAGGTGTGGTGACATTTTTGTCTTCCTTCCTGAGATATGAGATTAGTTTGTGAAACCACAGGGAAGGCATCAAAAGCAATTGTCTTTCTTGTTTTCAGGTCCAGTCTTTAAGCAGATAAAGAAATATCAGAGTTAAGCCTCTTCCAGCATCTGCTAAACTCCAAGGTCCTTTAATCTAAAATAAAAAGCATCCTAGGGCATCATGTTTTGGTGTGAAATTCTCTGGTCAGTTTCAATGCCAATGTCCTACAGAGTGGTGAAGACGAACCTGATGAGAACAAGCAAAGGCTATTTGTTCAGATCCTGCCACAGCAGGGGCATTGACACTTGCATTTTGGCAGGGACTCAAAGGCCGAAGAACTGGAAAGCATTATTGTGGGAAAAAAGGGGGAGGTTCAGGTGCATCTCGACTGGAGGTTGCTGGCACAGAGAAGCTGCAGGTGAGCTACTGGAAGCAGTCCATCCTATGTGATTGTTTAGAGGTGCATGTTTGGCTTTAAAGCGTACCAGAATATACCACTCCAAAATATGCCTCTTTGACATATATGGATTATTTTGAGCTAAAGGCATTGCAAAATGGCAGATTTGAGAATGCTCTAAAAACAGGACACAAGTTTTTATTTTAAAAAGGAAATTTACATTTGGATAAGGTGTCCACCTCTCCCTTATCAGAATGAGGAGGACTCTTAACAGCTCCTACCCATGGAAAAGACACAGACTTAAATCTACATAACACTCCTTATTAAATAACCATTGTTGATTGTACTTTCCCTGATCCTCTTCGCATAACTTGTGATGGGGTCCAGGACATAATACTCCTGAATGTATCTCCTTGGCAGGTTGACTATTTTAAGCTAAAAGGATTCGAGAAAGAGCCTTTGGAGGAAGGACTTTCTGGCCTTCCCTTGAAGTGGGTCATAAGATCTCTGGTGGAAGAATCCAGCATCTTAACCTCTTAAGGGGCTCAGAGAGGGATCTGAACAACTAGACCTTAAGATTCCCCCAGATTATTATACTTGGTCTGTACCTTTTCTTTGCACTACTGTATTTCTCCATGACTTCCCATTCTTCATCCAACCTATTAGAAAAAACCTTTCCAATTCTTGCAGAGTAAGTGAGTGTTGTCCTGTTAAGCAGATGAAGTCTCCCAGGTAACAAGACACCTGTGGCCATCTCTGTCTGGGTCCACATTTGTCAGGGGATGTTTTACCCTCTTACATGCTTAAATTCTAACACACCTTTGGGATACTCAGGATGAGGTGCTACCATATGTGTGACACCTGTTCATATGATGGATATGCTAAGAAACTTCAGTTAGTTTTCTTTCTTATTAATTTGTTGGTTTTTTTTTTTTTTTTGCCAGTCTAATTTACAGGTACTGGAGAAACTAAGATGGATAAAAGAAAAAGGTGATTTTTTTCCCCTTTCCCTTCAGCTTTTTCTGATTGGGAACAAAAATTAAGAAAACTGTCAGGTATGAATTCAGTCCTGGTCATTTGAGGCCAGTTTTATAGAGTCATTGCTTGATTTCTTGAATTGTAGGCAAAGACAGCAATCTGGCTTCCTATGCACCTTATTTAGAACAGACTGTCTTCTTGTGGCTGTAGGAGATAAGGGTTGGTTTCCTGGGCAGGTTACTGCAGATTGTGGGTAAGAGTTCTATTTTTATAAACATTTTGCCTCCCGCTTTTTGAGGAACTCTGTGTGTCCCTTAAAATCAAGATTGAATTCCCTTTTATTTGACACATCATAGTAAGTGTTTTTCTCTTTGAACTTCTTCAGCAATATTGCCCCATTAGCTCCCATTGAGATATTATTATATTACTACTATTATTATTATTATTATTTCAGTATGGGGTAGGGAGCCCAGGGGCACTCTACCACTGATCTATATCCTCGGCCCTTTTTATTTTTTATTTTGAAACAAGGCCTTGCCAAGTTGCCCAGGCTAGCCTTTAACTTGAGATCCTCCTACCTCAGACTCCCATCTAAGACAGTTGGGTCCTATACATCTTTTCAGCCCTTTATAGAGAAACAGAAATATGGCTGAAGTCCTTATAACAAAAGACAAATTAACAAGAGAAAAGCATACAAATTTATTTCTTGTAAGTTTTACATAACACAAGAGCCTTTAGAAATGAAGACCCTCCCCCTGTATATTATTGACACTTGGTTTAATGGAGAAATGCATAGTTGTGGACAAGTTTGATTGGATTGAAAAATACGTAAGAAACTCGGAAAAA
This sequence comes from Xerus rutilus, assembly GCA_028644305.1. Lineage (NCBI taxonomy): Eukaryota > Metazoa > Chordata > Mammalia > Rodentia > Sciuridae > Xerus > Xerus rutilus. Next base: position 51,538,362 of record CM053402.1, read on the forward strand.
TTTAACCAGGCTTGCTTATTCGGATTCTTCTCTGTAACCTTGTGTCTTCAAAGGTAAGGATTGTCCTTTCTTCCAGGTATTAGGGAAGGTACCTCTGCAAATAAGGATTTCATTACATGCTTCAGGGGAGCAGAGGAGGGACAGGTGAGAGTGACCTTCTTGCTTCTGCTGTTTTCTCAAATGCTCTGGTGCCACATTTGGGGGAGTGTGTTCTAAAGTCCATTACCCACTCTCTAGTGTTTCAGTCCACAGTGTGGGTACTGCTTCATGATGGGAGCAAATTCCTTACCCACTCCACATTGCTGTCCTCATCGGCCTCCCCCCAAAACAATTCTTTTCACCTCACTGTTCTCAGGATTAAGTGAGGCAATACCCTTAAGTATATCATAGTCTTCAAAAGGAGCAATGGAAAGCAACAAATAAATGATGACTGATACAACTAACATTTCCTTGCAAAGTGACCCAGTACTATGTTCTAGATTGCTAACTTAAAAAAAAAAGAGGTAGAAAAGAAAAAAAAAAACTTTGAAGGGTGGGTTTGAGAAAGAGACAGAAACAATTTGTTTCTCAGAGGGCTCAGCTTCCCCAGAGCATGGGCAGGAATTTACCAGGTAACAAACACAGGGTACATTTAGAGCAACTTAGTTACATATTAAAAACTTAGGAGGTGTCTGAGTTGCTTAGAGCACTGAACCCACCATTGTGAGTGCAGCACCAACAAGCGTCCCTGTAGTTGAACAAAATATGTCCTTTCTCTAGGTTAGAATGCCCAAACTCAAGTTTTAAAAGAATCTTACTTTATTGTTATTTTCTTTAACAGAAGACTTTGAGGTGTGAACTGAAAGTTGTTATTCCTCCCCTGAGCTTGACTGCTGGATTACCCAGCAGTAGTGGTACCCTGCAATGAATGGGCATATTATGCCTGCCATTAAAAATTGTGACTCTTAATTAAAAACGTGATCGTGGGTCTTTATGGAGACATTGTTTAGGTTTTCTTTAGCTGTTAACACATAATAAATCATTTTAAAAGGACCTTTTCCCCCTATCGCTTAATGGTTAGTGCATTTTTAAAAAGCAATTTGAAAATAAAACTGGGATTAAATTTAGTGTTTGACAAGGTGCTAAGGGGCTCACCACCTCAGCTAGGATAAGACAAGAGGGCTTTACTTGATCGGCTACTGACCTTCTTGTCTCACTAACTCCATCCTGGCTTGGGGGATTCAAATAGCAGGGGGTGACTTTGGTGTCAAAAGTTTAACTTGTAATATCAGGAAAATGTGCTATTAGATCACCCTAGCTCACTTTCCCTTTATTATCTTGTAATTGCAAAGCATGTATCTTTGCTGAGGAGAAAAACCTGCTTCAATTATGAATTCTCCAGTAATGCTATAAAGCAAAGAACACATGTGGGTGCATGTGAATAATTCATGCATGCCAAACACCTTGCTCTTATCTGTCTTCCTAACACAGGTTCCATGAGAGTAGAGTAAATAGCTTGAGATCTTGGCTTCCATTCCTCTTGGGGGTTCTGACTTGCAGAGACAGGAACCAGCCTGAGTCTGACTGGTGGTCACGAACATCTCCCGAATTATTGGGCTGGTTTTACTGTCTTTGGGTTGAGTGGCACCATAAAGGCAAGAGTAGAGGTGAAGCCACCGGATGTGGAAACTTTGTTCTGCATCCTGCCCTTTTTGAATGTCTGAGGACTGCATTATTTGTAAAGAAGAAAAGCAATCCTCCACAGAGGTATTATGAAATGACAAATGTGAAAAAGCTTTTGTAAGAGAATAGTCTCCAAGCAAATAGGAGATTATGATGATCTGATATCAACTTTGTTTCACAATCACTTAAAAAATTGTTTATTTGCAAAATTTCTAGTTGCTTCTGAAAACCTGTCCTCTGGTGAGATTTCCAAGTAGACAGTGATATGTCATGGTTTGTTCCTAGCCTAGAGGTTTGCTGTCTACATTTTTCTTGCTGCAGCGTGACCATCTCCAAGCACAGGTTGGGGCCGAGCCTCTGTGTTACAGTTCCCTCGTGCAGCCAGTAGAGGGCGGGCGGCCCCTCTGCTCTACAGCACCTGGCGCACGGTTAGCTCCTGGGCTTCCCTCTCTCTGTCCTGGCTGTGACCTCCACTCCTGTGTGCCGTGGAGACCACACACGGCGAGCAGTGGTTTTTCATCATGTTTACTGAAGGGAAAGGGAATTTAAAAGGGAATTCTCCAGAAATTACAAAATACCAGACTTCTCATTCCTGGTTAAAGTCCATTTCAAAGTTTATCCCTGATGCATCCTATCATCCATTGGACTCAGATCTCATCTCCTGGGGCAGCTTTCGCTTGAATTTTGTCCAGCCTGGTGGTGCCTGTCTGCCTGCTTCCCTTGCTCTCATTTTAAATCCTTTCTCTGGCTCCCTTCTCCCCCACCCCCTTGCTGTCTCCAATTCAGAATTTTATCTTTTTGCATCTCGGGCAGGTTTTCTCTGCCTTGGAGGAGAGGGATGGTCTCATTTGTTTCACAGATTTTGAGAAGAGAGTGGCTTTCACCCAGCCTGTGAAGGATCCTCCGGGCTAAACTTCCGACTTCAGCATTTGCCTCGGAATGCAGTATATATCCATGTCCACACCTCCACTTCCACACTGAGGAGGAATGAGAGCCTTTCTGCCCACCTTTCCCCTGCAGCTCCCCCACCCTCAACTCCTCTGTGGCCTTTGACTTTGGATGAGGGGATGTCACAGTAGGAGGTCTTTTAAAGGTGATCCTTCATGGACTGAACTTGAAATCCAGCGATTGGGGCTTCTTTCTCCCGAGGTGGTTTGCTTCATCCTGGAAGGACTTTTTTTTTTTTCCTCTGCTATAACTGCATTCCAGTGCTCCAGTCCTCCTTAGAAACATACAAAGCGAATGTCATCATTTTTTAAAAACATTCCATGCATTATTTAGAGACAGTAATCATGTCTCCCATTCTCTGCTTTCCAGGTTAAAAAATTCCCCACTTATCTCAATGGTTCCTATTAAGCATAGCGTCACCATGCTGGCTGCTGCTCATCTCGGACAGAAAAGAGTAACACTGGTTAGCTTCTGCTGCATGCTTACTATGCACCAACAAGTACTTGTAAGGACCAATTATAATTACAACATGACTATATTTCCAGTAGTGTACTCCTTTGTATTATCATTAGAAGAATCCTCTCTACAGAGATGTATAAAACATATGCAGGGTAGAAGATAAAAAATCTCAGTCCTTCAATCCCATTCCTAAGAGGGCATCTGTACAAATTTTCTATCTTTCTGGATATTTTCTGAGTATGCATGTACAAGTGTACATTTGATTCCCCCATGATTCCCATAAGTGGGGTTGTAATAATGGGTGCAGTTATGCCTCAATTTTTCCCACATTATAAAATTGGGGCATTATTCCATATTTTCATCTCAGAAAGAAGTCAGATTCATTTAAAAACTATTTTTATTATTGCAATATGTGTTTGTGTGTGTTCATTATATATACAAATCAATGCATTATATAATACACACACAAACACACATAAATGGCATATATATTATTTTTTTAACAAAAATAGTTTACACAATTAATGCAATGTACGTGTAATTTATGGAGCATAATAAAATGGATAACTCTACCACTAATGTATTTGTCTCCAAGAAATGCCTTATTTTGCTTTGTATAATTTTTACTTAACAATGATATCATGTTGGTGAGATATCTAACATGCTTTTTTATTCAATATTAATGTTTCAGATATCCAACTCTATTCGTTTAGCCCTATTTCATTTCCACTGTTGAATAGTACTCCCTCATACAACAATTTATCTATCAACTTTGCATCAGTTTCTATTTTCTATTATGGTAAACAATTTCATAAATATTGTGTGTGTGTCTCCTGCTGTATTTTTAAAAAAATGACTGTACTGCATGGTTGACCATAATGATTTATTTAGTTATTAACAAATGATTTATTTAGTTATTAACAAATGTGTGTGTGTGTGTATGTGTGTGTGTGTGTGTGTGTGTGTGTGTGTGCACGCTTTGGTTTGGGTGTCTCTCAAGGGCCCGTTTGTTAAAGGCTTGGTTGGCAGTCTGTGGCACTATTGAAAGGTGATGGGACCTCTAGGACGTATGGCCTAGGGAGAAAATGAGGTCGTCAAGGGCATGCCCTTGAAGGGGACAGTGGGACCCCTGCCTCTTCGTCTGAGTGTTTCCTGGCCATCATGAGAGAGCAGGTTTCTTTGTGATGTGCTTCTAACCATGATGTGCTGCCTTGCTCCAGGACCCAAAGCAGTGGTCCAACTGGCCATGAACTGAAACCTCTGAAATATAAGCCGAAATAAACTTTTTCTCCTTATAAGTTGATTATGTCAGATATTTTGTCACAGTGATATAAAGCTGAATAACACTGTGTGTGTGTGTGTGTGTGTGTGTGTGTGTGTGAGAGAGAGAGAGAGAGAGAGAGAGAGAAAGTATATCTTCTTTTTGAGGTTATCACTCTACAAAGAGTGTGTTTATGCTAATTGGAAATGAATTCTCTCTATTTTTTAACTATTGTTTTTGTGCACTAAAGGTAAGAATTTTCATCACTTGTATGGCCACCAACCCTACCCCCTAGGTATACTATATTTATGTGGCTAAACATTATTCTTTAGTCCCATCTATGTATTCAAATGTTATCCTTCAATCAATTTTTTTCAACAAACATTTAATAAGTCTCTATTGTGTATCATGTGCTAGAAGTAAAAACAATGAATAAAATAAAAATTTTCTCTGGAGTTGTTCATAGTATAGTGGGAAGAGACAAATATATGTAATTAATGCAATGAGGTAACTGTTCTCACAATAATAATATGTACTAAAATATTTAAATGTATGCTCCAGATAAGAGGGCAATGGCCAATAACAAGGAAATAGATGTAACTGTTAAAGTTTCTTTTTTTTTGTTGAGAAATAGCTATGTTATAGACATTTGACACATCTCATTTAATTCTCACAATACCCCTGGGAGGGAGGCTCTGTTTTTCTTCAGTTCTCACACTCATCACTCCATGATTTCACATCCTAATAGATGGTCAGTATGAGAAGATAGAACTGTGGCTTTCTGGAGCAGTCCCTCTGTGTAGGAGGCACGTCCAAGCCCAGAGGACTCTGAGCGTTCCCTGCAGTTCAAGTGACCAAGCTACTGAAGTCTGGGGACTTTCCCTTCTCCTCTGATGACCTTTGAGGTCTCCCTCCCTCTCCCCTCACACACACACACTCACACTCACACACACACAGACATACACTGGCCCACATCCCTCTTCTCTCTCTGACCCCCAATGCACCCAATCTTTTCAATGAGTCTGGACTCTTACAAAGCACGTGGATTTGTTGACTCAAATCAGTTTCCATTGTCAGCTCTGCAAAAGTTACAAAAGCAAGAAAACATGATGAGCGAACATGTGGGTACAGGACAGTGGGCACAACTGAACGGGCAGAGCTGCTCTGGGAGGGAACAGGCCACATGGTGATGCTGAAGCTGCCCTTGTGCCAGGAGAGCAGTTGGCAGTGTGGTTGGAACTCAGCTTCATTCCTCTGCGTCCGCCTTTTCTACAGCTCCCTTTTTTTTTTTTTTTTTGCCACAGTGACAGAATCCAGGAGCTGTGTAAAAAGCCGACAGTATTTCCTACCTGTTTTGCTGACCCCTGCTGTGGACGAATGCTTCAGCTTTTTGATCCACATGCTTAACTCTCCCTGGCATGTCCTAGAAAGCACGTTCCCTACAGCACTGTTTGTAATAGCAAAAATCTGGAAGCAGCATAAATGTCTTTCAATAGGGAGGGAATGGATAAGTGTATTAATGTGTTCACGCTCTGGAATCTGACAAAGGAAAAAAACTGATTGAACTAGAGCTGAATATATCAACAGAACTGCAGGCCCCCCAAACATAAGGCTGAGAGAGAAAAATAAGATGTATGTTTCCTATGATACATTTACTTAAATTTTAGTAAAACCAAAAGTCATTGTACCTATAATTTGCCAATGTGTATTTATATATGTATATATTTGTATCTGTGTGTACACATATATAAAGGGGTAGAGAAAAATGTGCTATAGGATACATTTGCATAGGGGTTTTAAAACACAAAATAGTTCTTATGTACGTGTATGTGTATATACGCACAGCTGTGTGCCCTTAATGGAGATATATTCTGGAAAATGTATCTTTGGGTGATTTTGCCATTTAGGAACATCATAGAGTTCTAGACCTAGATTTAAAGTACTTATTCCATGTAGATATACTCTATGTTGCATCTAGATGACATAGGTCAATACTGACCTGGCCTTTTGGTGGTCTCCAGAGATGCGAGGTATGCGACTTAGTTGCCAGTGCCATGTGGCATACTGCCTTATGGTAAACTTTATATTTACAAGCAGAAGTACACTCTAAAATAGCACTAAAAATATAATTCAGTAAATATGAACCAGGAACAGCCATTTATTATTAAGTATCATGTACTGTAGGTAATTGTGTGTGCTTATATACTTTTAAATTTTTTATGACTCGTGCAAATGTCTAAACCAGCATCCTCGCAGCCCCATGAGCAATGCATGTGCTGTTATATTTAAGATGCTAAGACATCAGCAGGTGACAGGAACTTTGCAACTGTGTTATAATCTTAAATGGTGTTGGGTAGTGCATGACTCTGTGTGTGTGTGTGTGTGTGTGTGTCCTCCTTCAGAAAGAGTAAGGGGTAGCATTTAAAGTAGAAACAAAAGTAATCTATCTGTGATGTTTTGTTGCTACTATTTAAACATTTTTTGAAGTTTAAGTGGCTAAATGTTATCATTTGTTAATTCTGGGCATAATAGATATGTCACTTTCTTTTTCTCTTATATTTTAAAAAAACCTAAAAAGACCCACTAAGAGTTTAACGACTTGTTGGAAATGCAGGCAATGAGAAGAAATATGGTAAGGAAAAAAGAAAAGAAGGAAAGGAGAGAGGGAAGAATGGGAGGAAGGAAAGAAGAAAGCAAGAAAGTAAGAAAGGGAGGGAGAGAGGAAGAGAGAAACAAAGAGGGAGAAAAGAAGAAAAAGAAAAAGAAGCACAAATGAATGTTCCTTGCATGTAGTTGTCATTGTCTGCCTGGGTTCATCTCCAGTTCAGTGGCTGAGCCCAGTGGGAGATGTCATCCTCTGTGTCTTTCCCTCGTAATGCTCCTGGGTTTGTGACACTGATGCCCATTCCTTTTGTAGCCGCTCTGCTGTTCTACTGCAGCTTCTTACCAGGAAGGGTAGCTGTGTGTTGTTCCAATAAAGACCTTGGGCTTGTTGGGTTTTCTGGGCTTGTATCTCAGACACTGACTTTGCCATTGATTGAGACTTCATCAATTACCTCTATTTATAAGAAACTTCAAGCCGGGCGTGGTGGCACATGCCTGTAATCTCAGCATTTTGGGAGGCTGAGACAGGAGAATCGCGAGTTTGAGCCCATCCTCAACAATGGTGAGGCGCTAAGCAACTCAGGGAGACCCTGTCTCTACATGAAACACAAAATAGGGCTGGGGATGTGGCTCAGTGGTCGAGTGCCCCTGAGTTCAATCTCCAGTACTAAAAAAAAAAAAAGAAAAAGAAAAAAGAAACTTCAATGAAAATCCCTATTCTTTGATGCTCTAAGGTATATATCTGAGTATATTAATATCTCTCAGGTCATCAGAACTATCTATAGTATACTCTGAACTGTAGAGTGAAAACAGTCATTTGAGTTTAATTAGTTTTGTGTCCTGAGGGTTGATTGACTCTCTAAAGTTCTAGAGTTGTTTTTTTTTTTTTTTTAACCCTGTTAGCAAGTGCATAAAAGAAATGGATACCAGCATTGACTTGCTTTGTATATGGAAAATATAAAGCAATAATACTTTATTTTTTTAAATTAAGATTTGGTGACTCTCACCTCTTCAAAAGTTAAAAAGCAAATCTAGTGAAACTGCTATTTTTCATCAACTTGGATGGAATTGTTGGTTCAGCAAAACTGAAAGGAGCTGTGGGAGAAAGTAAGTATATCACCTCACAAATGCTAAGGAAAGGGAGCCTAGACGTAGTTAGGTCTTCAAATTTCAAAACCTTCAGGGAAAAAAAGAGCTATTATTCTCAACCTGAAAACATTATAAAGAACAATAGCCCACAAAAGAAGAAATGCTCTCAGAAATTAAATTCTGACAATGTAATTACAAATGATTTTTGGTAAAAGAGAAAAGGGGGAGACATCTCAAAAAATCAATGTGGCTAGACTTTCTGATTAATTCACATTTTAAAAGAACATGGACAAGAGCTGTAAGGAGAGGCCTGAGTCAGAACAAATGGGGATAAGCTGTAGGAATGTGTAAAAGTAAGAAAACGCTGAGGCTTGGGAAAAAAAACTCCAAGACAAAGGGGGCTTTCCTGAGACACATCCAGAGCAAGAATGATGGGGACTAGGGCAAGTGGTGTAATTAAAGAGAGCACACGAAAAAAGAAAAGGGATGACGCGAATATTTTTAAATTTTATTTTTATTCTGTGTTCTACATTTCCTAATCTCCAGATGTAAAAGAAATTGAAAAAAATGCTAAACACAGGAACTGAAACCCTATGAGAAAGTACTCAAATATACAATGCAAACATTTTAATTTTTATTTGTTAATAGGTTTTTGGCACCAGAACCAGTCTCAGTTTACAAAATGATTTTGCAAGTTTTCTATCTTTTTTTTCTGTACTCCAAAACAGTTTAATTGACCTTAATTGACCTAAGTGTTAACATTTCAGATATTCCTTGAGCATTTGGAAGAGTACGTCTATAAAACTAGTTAAGACTAAGAATCTTTGAATGTGTAGGTCTATAAAAATATTCTTTATTAATATTTTTATTATTAGACTTGTAAGGTTTTCTACATCTTTTGTATCAATTTTTATAATTTATGTTTTCCTAGAATGTTTCCCATTTATTAAAATAAAGAATTAACTTATAGTGCTTGTTAAGGGTTTTAAAATTGTCTATCTGTAACCAAAAAGGAATAAAAATGGTAAGAACTCTTTTCTTAGACCCTGACCTGTGTATTTGTGTTTTACTTTCAATTAATTTTTCATTATTTTTATTTTTCTTTTTTTATTTGGTTTATTGATATTTGCTATTATTCTTATATTCTTTTATCTTTTAATTGAATTATGTATACATGTGTTTATGTTTAAGCTTCCTGAATTTAAAAGTGTTCATTCTTTTGTTTCTACTTTTTTAATAATAAAAAACATTTAAGCATCATTTTCCTTCAAGTTTAACTTTGGATGCACCTCACAACTAAATTTTATTGTCATTTTCTAAAGAGTCTATGAATACATTTACATTTTTTTCAAAATATTTTTAGATTTATAGCAAAGGTGCAAAAACAGTAGGATTCCCGAGTTTTTTGTAATGTAATGTAACATGTAACGTGTTCTCTAACCATGGTGCATTCGTTAAAGCTAAGAGATTGATACAGTGATATTAGGTAAACTACACATTTTATTCAGATTTAATCAGATTTTCCACTAATGTTTTCCAATCTAGGGCCTACATTGCATTTAGTGGTCCAGACTCCTTGACTGTCAATCTGAATTATTCCTTGATCTTCATTTTTTTTTTGGCACCGGGGATTGAACTCAGGGCACTCGACCACTGAGCCACATCCCCAGCCCTATTTTGTGTTTTATGTAGAGACAGACTCTCAATGAGTTGCTTAACGCCTCACCATTGCTGAGGCTGGCTTTGAACTCGTGATTCTCCTGTCTCAGCCTCCCAAAGTGCTGAGATTACAGGCATGTGCCACCGCGCCCGGCTTCATCTTTTTAAACAGTTTTGAAAGTACTGATCTTTTTTTTTTGTAGAATGTCCCTCAGTTTGGGTTTGTCTGATATTTTCTCATAATTTATTGAGGTAATGGATTTTTATCAACAACAACATTAGGTGATACCTCCTTTCTCAGAGCTTTATGTCATAACATGTGTGATGCTGAAATGTCTGATTACAAGTGATGTTAACTTTGACCAATTGGTTGAGGCCTGCTAGGTTAATCCAAAATGCACTTTGTATCTTCTTTGTCATATACTGTGGAAATACTTTTAGACTATTCAAATATCCTGTTCCTTCTCAAATTCACTGCTGGATCTTTTCTATAACAACTTGTTGTTTTCCAATTTTCCTCATTTCTTTTGCTTTTACTGATTGGAATTCTTCTGCAGGGAATAGCTGTCTCTTCTTCACTGTTTACTTGTTTATTCCATTATTGATTTATATCTGTATGCTCACTATTGATTATAATTATTCAATTGATTATAATTTGTGACAATTAAGACAAAGATATCAATCTTTGTTGTTCAAAGGATTCCAATTTTGGCTACTGGAGCTTCCTCAGATTGGTTTCTGATTCCTTTTGACATGTCCCTGCCTTTTCTTCAGCACTTTCTTACTTTTTGCACAATGAGGTAGTAAGGTGCATCATTATTTTTCTTGTTCCAACTCTGGAATTAGCTGCTTCTCCATGAAGTACCATTCATGGTTTCAGATACCTACTGAACATCTTGGAATGTATTCTACATGGATAAGGGGGAACTACTCTATTGGAATTAGAGGGATTAATATGAACTCATGGGCCTTTTATTAAAGAATCATTTTAGAAATCAAGATGAGTTGTGTTTAGCACATTGAATGTGCTCATTGATATTGAGATGCTACTGCTTCTAGGTCCCTTGATTGGAAAAGGGCTTGGGAGCAAATAAAAAATATATATATTAACCCATATATGCACATATATGTATATCTATCAATCTATCTATATTTATGTATCTATTTTAAATACTCCATGAGTTCATGTTGAGCCCTCTAATTCCCACACAGTAGTCTTCCCTCATCTGTGGGAGATACATTCCAAGATCCCCAGTCAATGCCTGAAATAGTATGTAGTACCAAACCCTATATAGACTATGTTTCTTCCTACATATACACACCTAGGACAAAGTTTAATTTATAAATTAGACACAATAAGATATTGAAAACAATAGCTACTAATAGAATAATTTTAGCAATGTGCCATAATAAAATTATTTAAAACTTACCAATTATTTATTTCAGTACTTTTTCATTTAATATTTTCAGATTGTGGTTGACCATTGATAAGTGAAACCTCAGAAAGCCAAACCATGGATAAGAAGAGACCAGCGCACAATGCCACAGGACTCATTTTCACTGTCCATTTTCTTTTTTTGTAACTTCTTTCTCCAGTGGGAGAAACCTGGACCTCTCATTATCTAAAAGGCTTAATTTATTTATTTATATCTTTGTGAACACAAAAAATGCTAACTTGGATACAGTATTGAGTATGGTTTTTTGTTTTTTGTTTTTTGTTTTTTGTTTTTTTTTTGGTACTGGGGATTGAACTCAGGGGTACTTGACCACTGAGCCACATCCCCAGCCCTATTTTGTGTTTTATGTAGAGACAGGGTCTCACTGAGTTGCTTAGCACCTCGCCATTGCTGAGGCTGGCTTTGAACTCGTGATTCTCCTGTCTCAGCCTCCCTGAGTGCTGGGATTACAGGCTTGTGCCACCGCGCCCAGCTGAGGTATGGTTCTTTTAGTCTCTAGCTTTACTTGTAATACCCAAATGCTGTATTCCAAAGTTACTTAGGGTAGTGTTCTTCCTTGTCCCTTTCATAATGGTTACATCATTAATTTGCAATATATATTCAGGTTTAATTTTACAGTTTGCATTCTATTTTTTATTGTCCTCATATCTTCATTGACTTTTCAAAGTTCACATGCAGTAAAACTTACTTTGTTGTGTGGGTTTTGACAAATACATAGAGACATGTATCTTTCACCATGATTATAATACACAACAGTTTCATCTTCCCAAAATTCCACACAAGCTGCCTCTTTGTATCAACCCTATTACCTGGTAACTATGGATCTGCTTTTTGTTCTCTGGTTTTTCCTTTTCCAGAGAAGGCTATACATTTGACCACACAGTAGGTAGCTTTTTGTTTCTGGCTGCTTTCCCTCTCAAAATGCATTAAGAACATTTATTCGTTGTGTGAATCAGTAGTTTGTCTTTTTGATTGTGGAATAGAGTGTTAGTGTATCGATGTACCACAATTTGGTTATCCATTCACCATTAGGGATACTTGGGTTGATTTCAATTTTGTGTTATTATGCATTAATAATCACATACTAATCTCTGTGAGGGTAATATGTTTTCATTTTTCCAGCACAAATGCCTAGAAGTGGCACTGCATTGTCATATGGTAAGTCTATCATTACCTTATGAGATATTGATAACATTTTTTCCCAAAGAGAATCTACAATTTTCTACTCCCACCAGCCAAGTATGAGAATTCCAGTTGCTCTGTATCTTTGTCAGCACTTGATATTGTCAGTCTCTTTAATTGTAGTCATTCTAGTAGATGTGTAATGGTATATCATTTTTATTTTAATTTGCACTTTCTGAATAATTTTTCTTCTGGTGCTGGGGGTTGCACCCAGGACATCTTGCATGTTAAGCATGCACTCTTCCACAAGTTACAGTCCCAGCCACTTCCTGAACAATTAATACTTCAGAGTATTATTTACTTATTAAAAAGTATTATTTACTAATTAAAATTTTGTTATTATGCATTAATAATCACATATTAATCTTTGTGAGGGTATATGTTTTCATTTTTCCAGCACAATTTACTTATGTTTTCCAGACATTTACTTATATCTTCTTTGGTGAATAGTTGTTTAAACATTTTGAGCTTCCATTTCATCTTATGCCCATTTTTTGTAGCTGTAAAATTATTCTAAATATTTTGATGGGATGCATTTCTTTGACATATTAATTATTCTCATATATCTGTAGACGTTTTCTTTATCCTGGAGGAGTCAGTGCTGTTGGTGACTGCAGTTGTGGTATTAATGTCTGCAGCAGTGTTCATGTTGACAATCTTTGCTTTGAAAGGGGTGAAGGAATTGACAGTGTTCTTCCTGAAGATGTGTGAACTTGGAGTCACTGATTTCAACTCTGTGATGTTCTTTACATGTAGACTTTTCTGTATAGCTATAGATTTTTGAACAATGGGGAGTAGGCTTTAAAAGGCAACTTAATAAGGCAACTTAATAAGTTGGGGAATTTTCTAACAGTTACAAATGACCAGCAGCAGAATGATCTCTCAGTGAAGAAACAGAGTCAGGTTTAGATGTAGGCCAAGAAGAAGGGTCACCTGGCAATAGTGCTGTCACTTTTATGAGCCAGGGTACAGAGAGCAAGAATGACCTCCATGGTACCGATGAATACAAAGATCCTTCAATGCTCAGGGTCATGTAGACATAAAGTTTTGATGAAGCCAGCCTTTTTTAGAGTGACATGGTTATGAGCATGTGTTCTGCAGTCAGGCTGCCACAGGGCACATCCTGTCTCTTGCTGGCTCTGCTAACACGAACAGGTTATTTCCTCATTGTCTTGTTGAGCGAGTTCAGTGGGGTACCCTGGCACCCACTGGGCACATTCTGACTCACCCCTGTCCTCCTGTCTCAGCTCTCCTAGAGGATGTAGGCACTCCCAAATTATGCAGGCAATCTTTCCTCTATTCTGTCACCTTTCTAAGTAAATAAGATCTAAAATCCACTCTCCTTCATGAATATTCACCAACAGGTTTCCTACCAGGGTTGACTCCACATGGATGTCTGATGAGGCACCAGATGATCACAGTTACTGAACTTCAGCCTATGTTGTCTAAGTCAGGTTGTTCCTTATTTTGCCCTGAGCCCAGTTCTGGCATTAGTATTTACTTAATGTCTAAAGAAGGTATTCTATTTAAATTTCCACTCTTATAAGGTTTTAGAGTCACGAGGATTTTTCCCCCCAAAGCAAAATCTCATGATCCCTCACCTTGCTCTTCACAGTTCCATCCCATCTGCAAACACATCCCCTCATTTTACCATCAATAAAAGCCCAGTTTCAGGGCAGGCCACACAGTCTGTTTCTACTTTCCGCATTCTGGTTGTCACCTAAAGGGGAAAGGTCCCTAAAACCACGACTCGGTGAGATATTCTAACAGCCACTTCCAAGGGAGTGTTTCATAATATTGCCCAGTCACCTGGGTCTGGTCTAAGAGGAGCAATATTGAGCATCTCAAAATGTCTCCATGCTTCACCGCCCCCCGCCCCGAACTAATAACTCCATAAAATGGGACAGGAAAGGTGAATTTCTGCAAGTCCTTGCTTTCAAGTTTCACTGCAAGTCATTTGCACAGAAAGTCAAACCATCTGTATTGAAGAGTGTGATCGTTTTCTGAAAGATTCTGCCTTTTCATTAATCAAACATATCATACTTTTATCCATGTGGGAGGATGACAGCAATTTGGGAAATTAAATTGTAGGATCTTAGAGCTGAACAGAACCTTAGAAATCATCCAGTCCCATTTTTCTTTAGTGTAGGAATGTCTTCAAGTGCATTCCAAATGGCTTCAAATGCTTTCTTGGGTGGAGGGTTTCTGGTGCATTGAAAGACAGACCATCAAATTGTAGGCTGGTTTTTTATTGTTAGAGACCTCTTTCTTTGCTGTAGCAAAGTGTCACCAGTGACATTGAGCATCTCAAAATGTCTCCATGCTTCACTGCCCCCTGCCCCGAACTAATAACTCCATAAAATGGGACAGGAAAGGTGAATTTTCTATAAGTCCTCACCATCTATGTCAGGCAGAATTTTGGCTCCTGTGACATTTGCCCCCTAGCATTGTCCCTGTCAATATGTTGCATTGCATGGCAAAAAAGACTTTGCAGATGTAATTAAAGTTAGTAATCAGCTCACTTTAAGATTGAGAGATTAATTTGATTCTCAGCAAGTCGAAATAGAAAAGATAAAAGACTGAGAGCTAATTTTGGATTATTAGGTAGGCCTAATCTATACACAAGCCTTCAGAAGCAGAGATCTTTCATTGGTAACATAAGGGAAAGTTTTCAGAGATTGAAGACAGGGAAAGGATGGGGCATGCCATTGTTGGACTGAAGATGAAGGTCATGCACTAAGGAAACTGGAGTCTCAGTCCTACAACCACAAGGAATAAAACTCAAAAATCTGAAGGAGTTTGGACATTTTTGTTTAATTTCTGTAAGATCCAGCTAAGACATGCTCTTTGGCCTTCTGACCAACAGAATTGTAAGATAACAGGTGATCATGCTGGTTAACACCTGATCTCCATAGTCATCAGCGACTCGATTCTCCGTCAGCTGTTATGTCCAAATGCTAGCTCTAACCTGCTCAGCCTGCTTGAATGTGGCCCACGCAGTAGCCCTTCTTTTTCTCCCCTAATGTCACTTGCAGTATTTGAGCCACTTCCTGAGGTATAGGCACATTCTTGTCAACCGTTTCACTCCTTGACGACTCTGCTCATGGATGCTATAACATATGAGTAACCAAACACCCAGTGTTCCCATGACAGAGAGTTTCTCAGAATGTGGAACTTCCAGTTTTGAAACTAGAAAAGTCCTGAGAAAACCAAGATGAGTTGCTTATGCAGCCTGGTCTTACTAAATATTTGTTTCTATAGACTTCTTCACAGTGTGAGCTTGGATATGTGCTCTAATGTTGGTCAGTGGGGTCAGAAGGAAATCTCCTGAGAAGTAAATTAACAGACAGGTATCTGTTATCTTTGACTATGTGAAGATATGATGCTTGGAGCTGAGGCATTCATCTTGTGATCATAAGCAGTTAAGCCTAAGGACCAAGCCAATTTGATGATGGAGAAAAAAGAAGGAAAGAACTTGGATCTTGAAAACATGGCTGGTCCACAGCACCAACCCTGCAACTCCCTACTTCTGAATATCTTGTAAGAAGAAAGAATATTTGAGCCACTTTTAGTCTGATGTTTTATGTCTTGTCATTAAAAAACATCCTCAGGGATAGGACACTGTGGTTATTGCTCACTCTGTACTTCCTGAACACCTGTCTATGCTTTTATGAGCACCATAGAATAGAATCTCTAATAGTACTTTTATCACGTTCCATTGCTATTATGAGGCCCAATTTCTGCTTATTTGAAATTCTGGCATATGAAGATTAGTTTTTTCTCAAACACAAGTGCCAAAGGTAAGTAGAAAGCTGAGTGACAGATTTTGTCAATAGAGCTTAGGAGAGATAAAGGCAGTTGTGGGAAAGCAAGCCAGCTTAAGAACTGTTTTCTCATATCTTGAAGGATGGAGGTCCTAAAAGGCTCATGATGAGTTGACAGAGCACGTTATAGTGTGACATATGCAGAACAGTGTTTGGGTGATAGAAACCTGCAAATTGGGGGAGCATGGGTAGAAAATTCTACCTGGCATATTCTGCATATATAGTTTTCCTGCTTTGGGTTTTAGAGACGGTAGAGTCAAAGGACTAGGGAAGTTACAAGTCTGAGGTATAAATTTGAAGTTACTAAATATGTAGGTGCAGTGCTTGTTTTGAGGGGAAAGAGGCAGCTCAGTGTGGATTCTATCAGCAGGAAAGCAAAGTGGGTTTTAGACACATCTCAACAGATGTGTTAGTCCAAAACACAAGTGAAAACCACCCTTTATCAATTTAAAAGAAATGTCACTGGTGCTAGTCATATTTGTCTCAAAGCCTTTATAATTGTGAACATAAACATATTTATAAGAGGGCTGGGGTTGTGGCTCAGTGGTAGAGCGCTTGCCTAGCATGCGTGAGGCACTGGGTTCGATCCTCAGCACCACATAAAAATAAATAAATAAAATAAAGATATTGTGTCCATCTATAACTAAAAAAATATTTAAAAAAAAAAAAAAAAAAAAAAAAAAAAACATATTTATAAGAACTTTCATGAGCTTATTGCAACTGTAACCTCCCAATTCTATTTGATGGTCTTAAGTTCAGATACCTCTAATTTTCCTCACCTGAGAGGAGACAATTCACAGACATGGGTGAAGATGAAGAGCAGAAAAAGTATTTGCTTCTGTCTCTGTAGGCATGAAATCTTTGTATTTTTATGCTCAACTTTTACCAGGGTCAAGTGATGGGCAGCAAATATTTTCTGAAACTCAAATCTGATCTTGTTGCTCCATTGTTTAAAAACTTGAAATAGCTCCCACTGCCCATAGAAATAAACACTGAGCTTGACTTAGTGCTTTATTTCAGCTGCTTTGGCCAGGCTCACTGTATGGGTTCAGCTTGTCTTGACTGCAGCTATGTTGAGTTGTAACCACTATGACTGCTCCAGCAAGACCCTCATTGGTTTTTCCTGCAAAGCTTATCAACATACTACAAATAGACCAAACCATTAGGGTGGTATGTGAAGCTTCCAAACTGGACCCTGGCTATAGGAATGTGCTTTATTCTCTGATATTAGAGATAAAGTAGATATAGATAAATTGCATCTTGAATGAAGTCACTTGTGTCCTAATCTATATATTCACCCCTCCTTCTGACCCAAATTATGGTATTGCTGCTTGCTGCCCAGGACTACATTTCTGTAAGTCTCCCCAATAAATTTCACTCTGTGCAACTTTCTTCAGTGTCATGGCACTGTGGGGCTGGATCTCATACATAGGATCAGGTTGATCAGGAGCGCTCATCTCTAGACCCTCTGCTATTGCTTTTATATCCTCTGATATGACCTCTACAAACCCATCTCTTAGTTTTTTACTATGTGCCTTTATTTATACTGTCCCCATCTATGGAACATTTTTAATGCATTCCTGGTAAAATCCTATGTGTTATTTGTGTTCAACACAAAGCCAGCTCCTTCCTATCATTTCTCTTTGTATGTACTCCTGGAAAGTAGGTGAGTACCTAGCCAAATGCTTGGCACAAATGATGGGCTCAATAAGTGCCTATGCAATTGATTTGAGGTGAACCAGGTTCAAATCCAATTCTTTGTGGATTTGTTTGCAGATTGGCACTGGTTTTTCCCTGAATGTATGCCAAGATAAATCTGTTGCCTTTCCCCAAATCTATTGCCTTTCCCATACAACCAATTTAAAAATAGTCATCAGGCATCTATTTGCTTGTTCAGACTCTTCCAGTGATTGAAATGACTACCTGTGTGATTTACTGATGATCAATCTTCATTAGTGTGTAGAACTTTTATGCATTTGGCCCACAGAGAACTTCATGAGGGAGGTAAAGCAGATATCAATCTGGTGTCATTCCCATGTTGGAGATGAAGAAATAACATTAAAGAGGACAAGTGACTTGCATGAAGTCACATAGCTATGAGGTTGGAAAAACAGCATTTGAGTCATTTGACTCATATTTCTATGTTCTTTTATAAGCCATGTGGAGTCCAAATATTCCTGGTACCTCTATTTTGAGCCACCTCTAAACTTTTTTTTCTTTTTAGTATTGGGGATTGAACCCAGTAGAGTTCTATCACTCAGCTACATCCCCAGCCCTTTTTTATTTTTTTAAGACAGGGTTTTGCTAAGTTTCCCAGGCTGGGCAAGAACTTGCGATCCTCCTGCTTCTACCTCTCGAGTAACTGGGATTACAGGTGTGTGCCACCATGCCCAGCTGGGTCACTTCTAGTTTGAATAAAATATTTTAATTTTGGTCTTCCAATAGGAGGAGTTTTGTTTTACTTGCTGAGCTGTCTTATTTTGTCATTGGGTGGAGGTCAAGTGGGGACTGGAGAGCCTGGCTAGCATTGAACACTACATGTCCTACTGCGAAATAGCCGACTGGAAGTCCCATGCACTTTGGGAGGCTTGCTGAGAGTGCCCATCAGCCCCAGTCAGATGGAAGTTTGCATTGTTTGTACTCTAGTCACTTGAGGTCTCATCTGAAAGCTGTTGGCTGTGGTTAAGGCTGACCTCTGACGCAGCTTACAGGTATAAACACTGATTATTCACACACACACAAAGTGTATAATTTCAACAAGAGGGATTTCGAAGGCCTCCTAAAGTTTGGAAATTGCTTTATTGGTTCAATGGAAATGCCACCTTTTAATGTGATGACCAGCCAACATTATTCCTCTTTCTTCTCCTAAGTTTAAAATTTGTGTGAATGTGTACTTTTGTGTGTGTCATGCTCTATGTGTTGTATGTGTGTATTGTATCTGTGTTTGGGGTGTGTATGTGGTAAAACCATGTGTTTTGTTGTGTATTTTAGGTATGTGTGCTTTGTGTTGTGTATGTTTTGTATGTTGGGTATGTGTGTTGTGTATATTTTGGTGTGTGTGCATGGGTGTTGTGCTGTGTATATATTGTATTGGTGTGTTGAAGTGTGTGCTTTGTAGTACGTGTTGGGTATTTGTGTGATGTTGGTGTGTGTGTGTGTGTTGCTGGCAGAGGGAGAAATCATTGAAGAACAAGGAGTGTGTCTTACCAGGAATGGCAGGGATGTTGAAAAATCTTCTCTAAATCCATAATCTCTTCACCCAAGATTAAGCAAATAAAATTGTTGGTTTGAAGAAGTCAGATTCTTGATGACTCCAAAGAGACAGAGGCAAAGTGAGTCAAGAAGCTTAGCTTCCTATCAGCAAAGAGATAAAGGGGCTTCAGCTCTGAATGACAGTTTGAGCAGTATACTCTAATCCGATTACCAGGGAATTCAGTGTCAGTCTATATTAATGGTGGATTCTTATAAATGCGTGCTGAAGAGTTAGTGTTCATCATGCAAAGACTTCAGTTATTGCTCAAAATGAAATAGCCCTGGCCTGAGACTCGGGGCTAAGGGGCAGGGGAGGGGTGCGGCTGGGGTGAGGGGCAGTGAGGCTCATCTCTTATAAGGGTCCTTTGTTCTTCTGGGCTTTGTTTAAACTGTCAGCTTCTGCTCAAAGGAAAGAAGAGGGAGTCCGGGAGTGAGCTGTGGCATAAGGAGGCCACTGAACTCAATACCTCAATACCGAGTAAATTCGGCTTTGACTTTCCTAGGTGCCTCCTTTAACCTCAGGCGAAAACAATTCCTCATTTTAAAACTTGTGCGGTGGAATTTAGCATCTTTTAATGCTTTATTTATTTGGAAGGAATAGAAGGCAATGTGGTGAGAAAGAATAGAGAGGTGTGTTTCCATTACAGGGCTAATTAATCTCTGGGGACTTCCATGGAAATCCTGGTGTGAGACTGAGCATAAGAATACAATTTGCAGGTAACAAACACACTCTTGGGTCCTGAATTCCAACCCTTTGGCTCCTCTGTTCCAAATCCAAACCAGGTCTTTAAAGACTGAGGCTCATTACTTAGCTGAAGGCTGATGTTTTGTGTATTTCCTTAATGAAAGGTTTAGTTCTAGGTCGATATCCAGGACTTTTATGAGTTGGATTATGCTTTGAATATGGTTTCACCTGGAAAGCGACTGGCAAATAATTTCAGTATAAATACCCCTAACCTGCGTGTGTGTTTGGGAAATGCCTTGTGAATTTGGAGCACTGTGAATTTAAGCCTGGATGTGGTCTTTAGGGAAGGGACACCCAAAATTTCCTCTAAGAACGCAGTATGACATTAGGCAAGAACTGAGAAATCAGTTAACTTGCTTGAAGGACAGTAATTCACTTTTAGCTCTTGTTAGAAATCAAACTTAAGAGGAAAAAGGGGAAGCCCTACACAGTTCCATGAGTCTGCTTTTAACACAAAAATGTGGGGTGGTCTCACGTGGAGGGCCCTCTTGTTCCAGCTTAGAGGGAAGGGCAAAGTCTAGCTAAACACATTAATCATTCTCTAAAGCACTCTCTAGATTGTTCTTCAGGGAGGCCAGTGATCCCTAAATTTTGTTGATCATCAACATACCTTTGAAGGTCTGTATTGAACATATAGATTCCCAGACCAATTCTAGACCTAATCAGAATTTCAAAGAATAGTGTTCATTATAATAGCTCCCAATTTAAGGTTGATGATCAGCCAGGTTTGGGAGCTACCAATGTAGGACATCTTGGGCATGAGGGTATGAAGCAAAAGGCTTCAAGATGGTTTAACTTCGTTGTATTGTCTAATAATTATTGGCTTTCCTCTTATTAAAACCTTTTTTTTAACTTAACACCAAAAAAGCAAATAATCCAATCAATAAATGGGTTAAAGAACTGAACAGACATTTCACAGAATAAGAAATACAATCGATCAACAAATATATGAAAAAATGCTCAGCATCTCTAGCAATTAGAGAAATACAAATCAAAACTACTCTAAGATTTCATCTCACCCCAGTCAGAATGGCAATTATCAAGAATGCAAGCAACAATAAGTATTGGTAAGGATGTGAAGGAAAAGGTGCTGGTGGGACTGCAAATTGGTGCAACCACTCTGGAAAGCAGTATGGAGATTCCTTAGAAAACTTGGAATGGAACCACCATTTGACTCAGTTATCCCACTCCTTGGTCTATATACAAAGGACATAAAATCAGCATACTACAGTGATGCATTCACATCAGTATTTATAGCAGCTCAATTCACAATAACTAAACTGTGGAACCAACCTAGATGCCCTTCAACAGATGAATGGATAAAGAAACTGTGGTGTATGTACACAATGGAATATTACTGAGCCTTAAAGAAGAATGGAATTATGACATTTGCAGGTAAATAGATGGAATTAGAGAATATCATGCTAAGCAAAATAAGCCACCTCCCCAAACCAAAGGCCGAATGTTTTCTCTGAAAAGTGGTCGCTGATCCATAATGGTAGGGGGCAAGGGAAGAATGAAGGAACTTTGGAATGGGCAGGGGAGTGAGGGGAGGGGAGGAGCTATGGGGGTGAGAAGGACGGTGGAATGAGACAGACATCATTATCCTATGGACAACAGGTATGACTGCATGAATGGTGTGACTCTGCATCGTGCATAACCAGAGAAATGAAAATTTGTGCTCCGTTTGTGTACAACGAGTCAAAATGCATTCTGTTGTCATGTATAATTAATTAGAACAACAACATAAAAACCCCTCTTTCTTATGTATACAATGGCTGTTTTGGAAGTAGATCTGTAAAGGGTGTATATAGTTTATGTCAGAAATGTCCAATTGTGTGGTTCCTGTCATTGCCCTTTATTTTTTAAAGATGATGAATGGAAGGCTCAGATAAAATAGATAACTTGCTCAAGCTCACTCATACAGTAAGGAGCAGAGTCAGGTTTCAAACTTGGCTTTATTGGATCCCAAAGCATGTGCTCTTTCTTCTATATCATGCCTATAAGTAAAGAGGACAGGCACGGTTCCAAATTCCATGGTTCCTCATTTATAGGTGGATTTTAAACTAAGCTATGCCTTCCTATGGCCTTACAGTATTTTTTGAGTGGTTGTGAAGAGAAATGGGCCAAGGTCTTGGGCATGCATGTCCTCAATTGTCTGTGAGCACTGACCCAGTGGCTATAGGCACAGCAGTTCTTAGCACAAGTCTCATCCACTGGCACATGGTACTGTTCATATTTATGGAAGGGATTGGCTCATCGTCTCATCGTCGTGAATACAAGATGTGGGCTTGTACTTAATACAGTTGAACAAAACAGTTATGCTCTTCGATTTAAAAAGAAAATCCTCTTCTCTGAGGAGTTAGTTTTGATATGTGGTAAAGCACTTTAAAAGATGGGTGAGGTGTTATGCTTTCAAAAATAAACGTATGATATCAAGTCAAAGAAAGAAATAACTGGGCAGTGCAGATGTGCATGCTAACATGTGACTGGAAAGGGCTGAGGATGTAGCTCTGTGGTAGAGCATTTGGAGACTGGTGGGATTCTAAACGCCAGAGTGGAAATAGAAGTTGGGACAAAGAATAACTATTTGGTCTGAGTTGATGACTGAAATAGGTAGAATTGATTGGGGATCTTTTTCCAAGCAGGGCAAGAAGGAATAAAGGATGGAGAGGGGAACAAAGGAGTTGAATTGGTTGGAGGTCTTGTAAATGGAGCAAAACTGAACCCCATCTCCCTGTCCCCCCAAAAAAATTTGGAGAAGGGAACAGAGATGTTGGAAATTGGATAGGAAAAGGAGAATTTAAAATGTTTTAAAATGGAAACGCTAGAGGAAAATTAGCCTTCATTAGATTTACTTCAAGAGCTTTGTGTCATTTACAATAAATAAATAAATACTGAAACAAAAAAACAAACAAAAAAACTTCTGTGATAGAATCTTAGTAAACCTTGGAGTATTACTCAGCCATAAAAAAGAATGACTTTTGCCAATGAATGCATGGATCTGACGACTATCATGCTAAGTGAAATAAGCCAATCCCTAAAAACTAAAGGTTGAATGTTCTCTTTGATATGTGGAGGCTAACAATGAAGGGTAGGGAGAGGAAGAATAAAAGTTGAGTGCATTAGACAAAGCAGAATGAAGGGAATGGAGGCAGATGGGAATAAGAAAAACAGTGGAATGAATCTGACATAACTTTCCTATGTTCATATATGAATACACCACCAGTGAAACTTCATATCATGTACAGTCACAAGAATGGGATCCTATTTAAAATAAGTTATACTCCATGTATGTGTAATATGTCAAAATTCACTCTATTGTCATATATACCTAAAAAGAACAAATTAAAAAAGAAACAAACTGTCTAAAATCATTACAAAAATTGTTCACCTCCAATATGTTTAAATTTACCAATAAAATGTATTTCAACTCTGCTGGGGAAAAAAGGATCTTGGACAATAAGTAGATGAACTAGTGTACCGATGGTAGTTATTCCCAAACCATACACCTCTGTGTGCTCATAATATCTTGTATATACAGGCTATTGCTCTACATTTGCCTGGAGCAAAGCAAGGTGGAGAATGAGATTCTCATGGAAAAGCCAATATGGGAAAAGCCTAAACCAAGAGACAGCTTTGGAGAGAAGAATCCCTCTTCCTGTCTGCCTCTGGGGAAAGACAGGCAGTCCTTGGAGCACCATATTTGCACAGAGGGTAGTTTTACCTCATTGCCTTTCAAATAACTGCAAAATACAAAAACATTAAAAAAATATGAGAATTGGGACAATGGGTAGGTTAAGAAATGGAAAGAACGCAGTGAAGTGTCTGCCCATAGATGTCAGTAGAATGAAAGGGATCTGGCTAGCAGGAAGCTGGATTCCAGGCGATTTCCACTGACAAGAATAGGACTTCATTGATTCTGCTTCTGTGCTTTGTCTGCAGCAGAGGCTGCCTAAACCCATTCAACAGGCATCTTACCCTTTGTATTTCCATATCAAAGACGGACTGTGGTTCTCTGCCTGCCTTCCTGGCAGTTTGACAGCCAATATCCTACCTCAAATCAATGTGCTCTGCCAGTCATGTCTACAATGGAAACTTCCTAACTTATCTGCTCTGAGAAATTTACTCTTTTCAAATTATTTGGGAGGGAAATCTTGGGGCTGGGGGTGAGGGCCCTCTAGGCTTTTGGCTCTGGAGGTGAGATGAGACCCCATCATCAGCCAAGCTCTCACCCTCCTCTGATTTCTCCTGACATCAGAATTTGGTGGGATCTAGAATGAAAAACTGAGAACAAAATATGGAGATATTTTTAGTTTTAGCCTTTGTTTCCAGCTCTTCAACTGATTTTGTGAAATCCACAAAGCCTCAAAAGGAAGAAAGATTCTCTGATGCAGACCATAGTTAGAAAAAATAAAAAGTAGTATTTTCCATCTCCTTCTCTTGATTGCATTCCTCGTTCCTTCCCCAAATTTCCTCCTTCTTTTTTACCCTGCATGAAAAAAGACTTGAGAATAATAACATATTATATAAAAGTGTGTAGGATATTCGAGTACACATGAAAAATCTTGGTTACATCGAGTTTTAGCTAAGAAGCAAAATGGAGAGGCTCATTTATTTATTATGACCACTGGTACTCAAACGCACACTAAAGTAATATTTTTAAGGCTCAGAGTCTCACTGGAGACATAACTTTTAGAAACTGGAGTAGGAGAAAAACTTAATCTTTCAAATACTTTGCTTAGAAGGCAAACTCACATATCAAAGGCTAAAACAAAATAAACCTTCTTGAATAGGCTAACCCACTGTTTTCCTAACATATTTGACCAGAAAAATTGCAATTGCCCCTTGATTTCCATGAGGAGTTGGTTTGAGCATCTTCCCCAGATACCAAAATCTGAGGATGATCCAATCTCTTTTATAAAATGGTGTAGTGTTTACATATAATATATGCATATCCTCCCATGTACTTTGAATCATCTCCAGAATACTTGTAATACCTAATAAAATGTAAATGCTATGTAAATAGGTGTTATGCTGAATTGTTTAGGAATAAGGACCAGGAAAATAGTCTGTACATGATAAGTACAGATGGAATTTTTTTTGTGTGTGTGAATGTTTTTGCTATGAGGTTGGTTGAATCCATAGACATGGAACCAGTGGATACAGGGGGCAAACTGTACTTTACATATCCTTCATTAAAAATTGTGGGTCTGGTCCCTAGGTGCATGTATGGAGACACAAATGGTGTGACTCTATCTTGTTTGCAACCAGAGAGATGGAAAATTGAGCTCTATATATTTACTATGACTTGAAATGCATTAAAAAAATGAATAAAAAAATTGTGGGTCTGGGGCACTTGTCTTCTCTACCCTTCCCTTCCCTGACCAAGCCTCCTCTTGCCTCTGACTCTTTTTTATCCTTTCCTACCCAGACATACTTTCGGCAGTGGTTGACATTTGTTTCAGGGTCTTTTTTCCTGTGCCTTACTTTGAGGTTTTAATTTGGTTTTATGGATTTACACAGAAAGTAAACTCAACTCTGTGTAAAGTCTTGGTCCTTTTCCTCTGCTCCTGTTTGTGTTCCCACAAATCCACTTGGAAGTCTCATTGCTTCACTCTTCTCAATTGAACTGAATTCATCTTTTTCTCCAATCCAGTCTTTGTTTCCCTTTCTTTATGTGTTAATTACATTGCTCTGGTTCTATCTTGACAGTTTTGAGGTCGTATTTAACTTTTCTCCCCCTACTTGGAAAACTGATTTCTGATATTTTCCATAAATATCTTGAGGACTCTTGCTTCTAGGGAAAATATTTAACATTACAAGAAGGATAAAAATTTAAAAATGCATAAAGAGGCAAATATGAACACTTCAGTTTGTGTGATTAAACACCTGGAACAAATAGTTGGTGTCATAAAATGTAAGTTGAATTGGAAGAGTATTTCTTAAAGAATTCTAATAAAATTCTGACCCCACATCCTCAACTGAGAGCCCAAATAAATAAAAGAAGAAAATGAATAAGAGGATGAAATTAAACAGCAAAAACATACTATTTACCAACTAAAGAAAGATGAAATTTGGAGGAGAATAAGTGCTAGGCAGTTCTGGGAACACACGGAGAGAACACACCCAGTTAGCAAGTCTGATGCTAACATATGAAATGCTCTGCTACTCAGCAGGGGCTCCTGGTGTCTGTGGCTCTATGTTTTATTGTGGCAGCAAAAACTTATTAATTGGGATTCATAACATTTGAACTCTCTGTGTGGTCTGGTGAACGTGAGTCCAGTCTTCTTTCCAGCTGTTTCTTTAAAAATATACCTTGACCGCATTAGTTAAATGCCTCATTCATAGAAATTATTTCTTTGAGTTCTGTTTCTTAGCCCCTTATTTATTTGCATGTTTATCAAATGAAAACACAAACTGGCCAAGAGATTAAATAAACAATACCTCTAATTCCATGCAACCCAGTGGCTTAGATGTGTCCCGACACCTGTGTTTCTGCTTCTGCATATTTATGTGCTACTTTACAAAGATAATTCCTCACTGATTATTAATTTTAATATTAATATTACTTTGCTGGTTCACAGTTATTTTTTTTCCATATAGGGATATTTAACTATTGCGTGTGTGTGGTGTTGGGGATTGAACCCCAGGCCTTGTCCATGCTAGGCAAGAACTCTACCAACTGAGCTATATCCCCAGCTCCAGATATTTAACTTTTATTACTAAGTTTTAAGGACACTTTTATTAATGATTACTATTTAATCATGTGCAATACTTATCTGGCATTTGTTCTATGCCAGATGTCATTCTGAACTTTCACAAATGACATTGGTTATGCCCTTTCACTCTATAAGGTATGTAAGAAGCTTATTCATTATTTTGATGTAAAAATGGAGACCGTTTAGAAAATTTATTCAAAGATACATGACTTGTAAATTTAAGAGCCAAGGTTTTATTAAGCAAGATGGTTCTAAGTCTCCTTTATATTCAGCCTTTGAAAGAGTAGATGTTGAACATTTCTAACTCAAAAATCTAGAACTGAGCAGGGCGCGGTGGTGCAAGCTTGTAATCCCAGCATTTAGGGAGGTTGAGACAGGAGAATCGCGAGTTCAAAGCCAGTCTCAGCAACGGCGAGGTGATAAGCAACTCAGTGAGACCCTGTCTCTACATAAGACACAAAATAGGGCTGGGGATGTGGCTCAGTGGTCGAGTGTCCCTGAGTTCAATCTCTGGTACCAAAAAAAAAATCTGGAATTGGAAATAAAAAAAAATTGAAAATTTTTTCCACAAGTGGAACAATTCATACTATGAAAATTTGTTTCATGTACAAAATTATGTATTGCATAAATCACCTTTGGGTTTTGTGTATAGGTAATTTCATGTTTAAATTTAAGTCCCATCCCTAAGATATCTCATTACGTGTATGCAAATGTTCCAAAATCTAAAAAATTCCCAAATTCAAAACATTTCTGGCCCCCCAAATTTCAGATAAGAGATATTAAATGTGGATTAATATTAAAGGCATTAGCCCTTTGGGTATGTTGTATTGCCTTTTGATTTTTTAAATTGGCCCACAAAAAAAGATGAGAGTTCAAGTTGCATTTAGCAAATAACAGAGGAGTCTTTTAAAGAAATCTTTTAAATAAAACTTCTTGAACAATCTCTTCTTTCCTTTCCCAATTTTTTTCCAGTATCTTCAGACATTTTGGAATATTGCTTACATTTATTTTGCTTAAATATGTTTATTATTTTTGAAACCTATCTCTTCCATTACTATTTCTTGTTAGTTCCCATTTTCCTTTTTGAAGAATTGCTGGTCTCCATTCCAGCCACGTGATTCATAAGGACCTGGCTTATTCTCAGAGATACCGCCCACAGTTGATTGGTCCAAAGTTGGGCCTCCCACCCAAGCAGGAATAGTCTGCATCTTTTCTCTAGTATTTAAACTTAGGACCCAGAGGATAAATCTCATTCTGTTGGTAAAAGGCATGGGAAGTAAGACCTGGGAGCTGAAGAACCATGTTTCAAGCTGGGTGGAGGAAACCAAGTTACAAGGAAAGACACTGAAGCTGATGCACAGAATAGAACAAGTAAGAGAGGGAGGGAGACTATCCAGCCAGTGTGAAAACCCCAGTTCCAGGAGACCCAATTTCCAGCTACTTATCCTTGGGGCTTCCTGACAGCTGCTGATGGGACCAAAGGACCAAAGGTCACATAGGCTACCAAGTATCCTGCCAATAAATTCTATTTCACCTAATTTAGGTCAGAATGATTTTAGCAATGCAACCAAAGGAATCCTGAATGATACACTGATCACTAATGGTGTGTAAAATGGCTATCGATTTTTCCATATTCTGTTACAAGTGACCAAACAAAAATCATTTATTATTTGAGGTAGTTCTTACTTAAACTTTTGGATTTTCATAAATTAATGCATATCATTTATGAATGATGATAATGCTGTCCTTAATCCAGTATCTATGAATATAGATGAACACATATTTACATGTACATATACCCACATAACACCCCCCCCCCCGACCTTGGATATATTTTTTTTCTGATTGCTTTACCAAGGACTTTCTAAATTTACTTAGAAAAACAGCAGTACTGGCATCCATGCTGCTCCTGATTTTGAGAAGGTCTCTAGACTTTCAGGGTTAAGTATGATCTTTGCTGTTGTTGATTTCAGATAGTTATACTTTATCACATTAATTGAATGTTCTTTTATCTTTGTTTTACAAAAAACCATGCTTTTAAAGATGTTAGAAACAAATTTTCCATTTTAAAAGTCCTTTTAGCCTCTACGAAGAAAATGGTATGCTTTAGAAGATCTCCTTTGATCCAAAATATAATTAATTATGTCATAGATTTTTTTTTAAGACTAATGCATTTTTTGCAATTCTGGAGAAAGACTATTGTGCTTTTTCATTGTGTATGATTTATTTAACATATGACTGTGCTTGCTTTGCTCATATTTTTCTTATTAATTTGCAAAATTAATCTATATTTTTAAAGCAATTTTTTCAGGCTCTGGTATTAAGATTATGTTAACTTTCTGTGATTTGCATGCTCTGTAACAACTAAAATGCTATGTGAATTAGCTGTCTCTTGATATTGGTTTAAACTACTGATAAACTTCCTGAGCCATTTGAGAGTTTTTAAAGTTTTTACAGTTTTTAGTTGACTATTTCTACTTTGTGTTGGTTTTTGTTTTTTGCTGGCAAATGTTCATTTGATTGAAAAAACACATGGATTAGCAGACTTGTAAATAGCATTTTGTATTGAGCTTTCTTAAGTATATGTGCTTACTTTCTCTTTCCCATTTATAATTTTATCTTATGGAATTAACCTGCTAGAGCTCTGTCCATTTTATGGTCAGTAAACTAGCTCAAGGATTTATTAGTCAAATTAGCTTTTATTTCTAATTCATGTATTTTTTATTCCATGGAACATTTTATGAGAACCTTAATCATACTTATTTCTATTTTATTTTTCTTTTGTTAATTTCCTAATTTGTATGCACAGGTCATATATTTACATTCTTTCTAGTTTATAACCAAACCTTGAATTTTCCTGGAATTATCAAATAAGTATTGATGCTTAATATTTATATTACTATTTTCAACCTAGTTTGTGATGTCAGTTTGGATTCTTTAGGAGTTACAAAATGAGAGCAGTTCCAAATTTTAATATGGTTCAATTTTTTTCTATTATCTAGTTTGATTGCATATGACCTGTTTTAACTTTTCATTGTTGTGATCAAATTACCAGACAAGAACAACTTCAAGGAGGAAAAGTTTATTTTGGCTCATGGTTTCATTCTGTGGTTAGCTGGCTCCATTGCTCTGTATCCGAGATGAAGCTGCACATCATGCAGGAAGGGCATGGCAGAGGAAAGCTGCCCAGTTTATGGTAGCCAGGAAGAAGAAAGGAGGAGGAAGAAGAGGAGGAGGAGGAGGAGAAAGAGGAGGAAGAGAAGGAAGAAGCAGCAACAGTAGCAGCCACCACGGACGAGATTTAGTGTACAAAGGCATACTCCCAGTGCCCTACTTTCTCTAGCCATGTCCCATCTGCCTAGAGTTACCACCCAGTAGTCTGTTCACATTATTAATCCATCAACTGGATTAATCCACTGATGAGGTTGTAGCTCTCATCATTCAATCTTTTCCTAAAAGCCCTATCTCTGAACTTTGCTCCAGGACTATGCTTTCAAAATATGAGTTTTGAGGGGCACAGTTCCAGATATAAATTGTAACATGGTTTATTAATCAGGTTTTTGTTGCTGTGACCAAAATACCCAAGAACAACTTAGAGGAGGAAACATTTATTTTGACTCATGGTTTCAGAGATTCAGTTCATGGTCAGCTGACTCCATTGCTCTGGGCCTAAGTTGAGGCAAAACATCATGGCAGAGGGAAGCTGCTATACTCATGATGGCAGGAAGCATAGGGACAGGGAAAGGGGCCACAGGGATGATGAACCCTTCCAGAGCATGGCCCAAGTGACCTACCTCCTCCAGCCACACTCTACCTGCCTACAGTTCCCAAACTAGTGTGGACTGATTATTATCTCTCATATTAGCTCTCATTATCCAGTCATTTCACTTCAAACATTACTCCAGCAACATAGGAATTTTTGGGGAGCACTTCATACTCAAACTCTAGCACATGGTTGAAGAATATGGCAGGGATCATTTGTTTTGGGAGGAATTTAATTTCCTTTTTGTTTGATCTAAAATAAAGCTAATGGTATTAATTTGAGTAACACTACCATTAAAACTCCCTGAATTTATTTATCTCTTAATTTATACTTCCTAATTACATTATTCATACCTTTTGCATACATTTTAGGGGACATTTAGTCTTATAAAAACTTAGACTTCCATGATAGCTTCCCATTTTTTATGTCATTTTTTTCCAAAATATCACAAGCAATTTTTTCTTTACGTATTTTGGGACTTGACATTTCATCCATAAAGATTTAAATCAATTGTAATTTCTCTATTTTGTTACAATTTTATACTCTGTCGTGAGTATAAGAGTCTCCCTTATCCATTCCATAGCTTTTGCTCTGAATTTTACTTTGCTTAATGCTGATGTGGATGTTTGCTTCTGAGTGTGACCACCTATTGCAAGATTCAACTTTTTAACATTTCCTTTTATTAGTAGTAGTATTTTTTGTGGTACTAGGGATTGAACCCAGGGGTGCTGTACCACTGAGCTACAGCCCTAACCCTTTTTATGTTTTAATTTTGAGAAAGTAGACAGCATGTCTATTATGGTTTGTATGTGAGGTGTCCCCCCAGAAGCTCACATGTGAGACAGAGCAAGAAGGTTCAGAGTAGAAATGATTGGGTTGTGAGAGTCTTAATGCAATCAGTGAATTAATCCTCTGATAGGGATTAACTAAGTGGTAACTGAAGTGAGGGTATGGCTGGAGGAGGTGGGTCTTTGGGGGGTGTGGCTTTGGGGTGTATCTTTTGTATCTGGAGAGTAAAAACTCTCTCTGCTTTCTGATCACTGTGATGTGAGCTGCTTCCCTCTGCCACACTTTCCAGCCATGATGCCCTGCCTCAATTTGAGCCCCAAGGAATGGAGCTGTCTGTCAACCTCAGAAATTGTGAGTTCTCAAATAAACTTTTTCTTCTCTACAATTGTGCTGGTTGAGTATTTAAGTCACAGGAGGGAGAAAGAGGACTAAAACAATCTCTTTTAGTTACTGGCCTTAGAGGTTGGCCTGAAACTTAAAATCTTCCTGCCTTAGCCTTGGGAGTTGCTGGGGTTTCAGGAGTGTAACCGGTGTTTCATCAGTTTACTATTAATCTACCAAGATAGTGTGAAATGAAAATGAAATAATGAGGGGCTTGTGTTCATGGAAGTTTAACAAAAAGAAAGTTGTGGGGAAAGGGGAAGAGAATTAAGTACCTTTAAAAGCGGATGGGGAAAAGCCAGTAAAGAAGACAGTATTAAAATTTCAGACGAAAAAGGAGATAATTAATGGAATTAAATCCCTGAAGAACTGTTGAAAATGAGGTAAAAATCATAAGTGTGGGGTTTATCTTAATGCAGGAGGGATGCCTCTCCTCATCCTATTAGGAAGGTAGACATGACCTTTAGGAGCACTTGTACCTTTGCAAATAGGGTGGCAGGAAAGCAAAATAAGTTTCCATCTTATTACTTCTGTTTTACTGTGAAGTAGACCAGTTGTCTGTTGAAAAAGAGGAGTGTAATAATGTATAAATTTTCAGTGGTGAAGGTTTGAAATAGTGACCTTATAAAATAGGCTAAAATTGATGAAAGAAGCATATAAGAATAGTCCCCCAAATACAAAAAGCTCAGGAGAATGCAGAAATCACAGATTTTAGGCCACATCATTTTATGAGTGTATGTGATTTCCTTCTCCATTTCTTGGCAGCCTGGAAGAAGGACTAGAGAAAGTGAAAAGTTAAGTTAATCCATGGTGTGTATTTTGCTGGGCTGCTGTCACTGAATGACAGCAGAGAGTTTGACCATGTGGATGACAGTTGGCTGAGACGTTAGGAAGTGTGATGCAGGAGGACGAAGAATCAGACTGAGATACAAGAGTGAGCTCAGACGGGGAAAGTTCAGGAATTTGTGTGTGTACGTGTGTATGTGTGTGTGTGTGTGTGGTGCTGGGGATTGAACCCAGGACCTTGCCCTTGCTAAACACATGCTCTCTGACACAGCTGCACTTCTTTCCCCAAGGAATTCAATGCTTAACCAGTTCAAAAAACAAATGCAAGAAGTCATGGAGAGAAAACCAAGTACATAAGAAGTATATTTTCAAAATATAATGTCTTGAGCCATAATAATATGAGGATAAAAGTATCAGAAAGCAGAGATGAGCAGAGTGACATCCTCTTTTGATAGTGATGAGGAATAATTAGGGATATAGGGTATGATAGCATCCGAGTTGTCTGAAAAGTTTCCTGACCAACTGTTCCAGGTATTTTCTGTTCTGTGTGCTAAGAGGCCTTACTCAAAATTCTTGAAATACGTACATTTTCAAAACTTATCTAAGAAGAAATAGAAAACTTAGGAAACTTCAAGTAAATTAAATAAGTTTAATAGAATTTAAAAAAAAAAAAAACTTGCTGCAAATGAGAATTCAGTTCCAGAATGTTCTTCTGGTAAATCTATAAACCTTTAAGAAAAACAAAAAACAAAAAACTAATTCCACACAACTCTTTCAGAAAATCAGAAAATAAATAAAAATAAAACTTCCAACTGATTTTATGAGGCATATACTACACACCACACACACACACACACACACACACACAAACACGTGCAAAACCCAGAAAAAAGAATAAAAGAAAATAAAACTACAGCACTATAACTCTTACTAAAAATAGATGAAAAAACTTTTATAAAAAGTTTACCAACTCACATCTAATAATATGCAAAATTAATAGTACATCATGACAAAAGTGTATTTATCCTGGGAATGCAAGGTTGATTTTACATTTGAAAATCATTTAATATATTCAAGATATTATACAAAAAAAGTGATACGATGATTTCAATAGATACAGAAAAATCTTTTAACATGTATTTATAATGAAGCTTTTGGTTAAGAGAGGGAATCTTAAATTATTAAGAGAGGGAATCTGGCTTGTCCTGAGAACCTGTATCGTACTCAGGGTGGAAACTTTATGATTTCTGCTTGAGATCAGGAGAAAGGAAGGGATGTCCTCTCTCATCCTATCTATTTGGCATTGGGTTGAGTATTATTCAGTGCAAGAAATAAAGAAAAATGAACAAATGGCACAAGAGTGGGAAGGAAGAAGTAAAATTGTCTTTATTCATGGATGACATGTGAATGTACAAAGAAAATCCAAAAAACAAACAAAGAAATTACTAGTAGTTTAAAGGGAGTTTAGTAAAATTTCACATGGGGTCAAAATAAAAAATCAATTATATTTCTCTATACTAGCCTCTATGGCTTGAATGTGGTGTTCTTCTAAGCTCATATGTTGGAACTTAACTGCCAAGTGACAGCGTTCAGAGGTGGGTCTTTGGGAGGGGATTATGTCTTGAAGGTGGATCCTCCTGGTGATTAGTACCCTTATGAAAGGGCTCGAGAACATCTATTTGCCCTCCTTTTGTCCTTTTATAATTTAAGGACACAGCAAGAGGCACCTCTCTAGATATGGTTTCTGCAGGCACTTTGCTCTTTTAACTTCCCAACCTCAAGAACTGTGAGAAATAAATACTATTCTTTGCAAATTACTTGGTCTAAAGGACTTTGTAGACTAAACACTAGTAACTAGCTATTAGAAAAATTTTAAAAAATCCATCATTACAACAACATTCAAAGATAAATCAACATAATGAAATATGTTCAAGATGTATATTGAAATCCACCTAACATTATCTAAAAAAATTAAAGACCTAAGTAAAAAGGATGTATCCTAATCAGGCACTGAAAATGGTCTATTGACTCAATATAATCCCAATTAATATTCTAGAAGAAATTTCTTTTTATTATTGTGTTTTTTAAAATTGAATTTAATTTTTAGACTAGTTTCAGGTACAAAAAAATTGAGCAGAAAGTATAGAGTTCCCTTGTGCTCCTGCCCTCATAGCCAATGTACTGCCAACCTCCCACACCAGTATGGCACATTTGGTTATATTCAATGAACCCACACTAACAACATTTTCATCTAAAGTCCATAGTTTACATTGAGTCTTCCTCCTGCTGTTTTACATTCCATGGGTCTTGACAAATATATAATGACATTTTTCTGTCATTATAATATCATAGAAAATAATTTCACTATCCCAAATTCTATGTACCACATTTCCATTCCTCCTTCCTGCCAACTCCTACCAACTACTAATTTTTTAATGTCTCCTTGGTTTTACTTTTTCCAGAATGTGCTATAGTTGGAATCAAACAGTTATGTAGACTTTTCAGATGACTTATTTTGCTTAGGACTCTGAGTTTAAGTTTCTTCCATGTATTTTTGGTGACTTAATAGTTTATTTCTTTTTAGTGCTGAACAATGTTCCATTGCTTAGATGTAATATTTATTCATTCACCTACTGAAGGATTCTTGACTGCTTTCAATTTTCGACAACTTTGAATAAAGTTGCTATAAATTTTCTTGTACGTGTCGTTGTGTGGACAAAATTTTTTGACTCATTTTCATAAATATCAATGAGCATGATTTCTGGATCATGAAGCAAGAGTATGTTTAGTTTCATAAGAAACTGACAAACTATCTTCCAAAGTGACTGTTCCGTTTTTGCACTGCCACCAGCCATGACTGTTCTTGTTGCTCCACATCCTTGTCAACGTTTGGTATTGGCAGTGTTTTAGACTTTGATCACTCTACCTGGTGTATGGTGGCAGCTCATTTTCTGCATGTGCAATTCTCTAATGACATGTGATTCAGGAGATCTCTTCATTTGCTTATTAGTCTTCTGTGTACTTTCTTTGGTGAGGTGTCCGTTCACATCTTTTGCTCAATTTTAACCAAGTTGTTCATTTTCTTAGTTTTGAATTTAAGAGTTTTCAGTAGGTTGTGGATAATAGTCCTTTATCTAATATGTATTTTGCAAATATTTTCTCATAGTCTGTGTCATGTCTTCTCATTGTATTGACAAAGTCTTCTGCATAGTAGAAGTTTTTAATTTTAATGAAGTGTAGCTTTTTAATTATTTCTTTCATGGATTGCATGTTTGGTATTGCATCTAAAATGTCATCACCATACACAAGGTCACTTAGATTTTCTCCTACGTTATCTTCTAGAAGTTTTAGAGTTTTGCATTTAGGTCTATGATACACCAAACAAATTTTGATTAATTTGTATTTTCATTTTGTTTGGATTTTAAAAAAAATTTTATTGAAATTTTATCTTTAATTAATGTTTTATTTAGAAATATGTTGTATAATCTCCAAATATCTTGGGGTTTTCTAACTAGATTTCTGTTATTGATTTCTAGTTTAATTCCATTGATTTCTGAGAGCACATGTTGTATTATTTCTATTATTTCAAATTTGTCATGACCTGTTTTATGGTCCAGAATGTGGTCTATCTTGGTGACTATTCCATGTGAGCCTGAAAACAAGGTATATTCTCCTCTTGTTAGATAAGCTGGTCTACAGATGTCAATTATATACAGCTGACTGATGGTGCTTTGGAATTCAACTATTTCCTTACTGATTTTCTGCCTGCTCAACCTGTCTATTTTATGATAAAGGGTGTCAAAGCCTACAAGTATAACAGTGAATTCACCTATTTTTCATGACAGTTATATCATTATTCTCCAGGTATTTTAAAACTTTGATGTTAGGTCCATACACATTAAGGGTTGTAATGCTTTCTTGGAGAATCGACCCCTTTATCATTATGAAATTTTCTCTCTATTTCTCATAATTTTCCTTGCTTTGAAGTCTGTCCTCTCTGAAATTAATATAACAACTCCAGTTTTCTTTCGATTAGTGTTAGCGTGGTAAATTTTTGTCTGTCCTTTTAATTTATGCATGTCTTCATATTTGAAGTGGCTTTTTTATAGACTATCGTTGGTTCTTAGTTTATAATCTGCCCTTAGATATGAGTCTTTTAATTGGCATATTTAGACCATTGATTTTGAAAGTGGTTATTGACATCATTAGATTAATAGCTAACATATTTTTTCTGTCTTCCCTTCTTTTTCTGCCTTTGTGGTTTTGAGCATTTTGATTCCATTTTTCTTTTTTAACATGTCAATCATACTACTTTTATTTTTTTAAACATTTTTAATACTTTTCTTTAGAGTTTGCAATAGTTATCTACAGTTAATACAACTCCACTTTTGTATAACAGTACTTCCTAGATTGTGCAAATACTAAACTATAACAAAATATTCTTAATTTTTTCCTGTAAAGAATTAATCAACTTTTCTGTCAACCTGACTGGGCTAAGGGATGCTCAGCTAACAGGTAAACATTATTTTGGGGGTGTATATTTTAGGGTAATTTTGGAAGAAATTACCTCTTGAATCAGAATTTTGATTTCTGTGTATGTACACAAGAATGCAAAATGTCCATATATGTATATTCTAAATTGTGCATTAGCAAGTGCGCCATTAAAATATCAGGTGCTCTTTGAAATTTTGGAGAACAAAGTGGGCCTTTGCAAAAAAGAGGGATAATGCTTATTAAGTTGATATATTTGTTTCCAGTTTTCACAAGAAACTTTAACACTAAATTATATTTCCTGTATCCAGGCTCCTTTTAGGTACTCTCTGATTTACTCCCTCCTTAATATAGTAAACCCCCAATAAATGTCAATGAGCCCAGATACCATGGGACCAATGCCCAATTCTTTTGAGTTATTATAACCATAGACACTTGGCACCATGTGGTTCTGACTTTTGGAGGGGGGGTTCAGAGACGTTTACCTCATAAATATTACACATTTCAGAAACAACCAGACTCTCCAAGACACAGAAATGTTAATAACAAAATGAAAGCATTATCTGGGCAGGAAAGGCCTCTTGTTAGCTAAGTAAGTCTACTGCACACCAGACAAAGTGCAGCAATGGCATCTCCAACTCACAGGCCTGGGCCCAACTATAAACGATCCATTCAAGTCACTCAGAGTCCATGTGTTAAAGGGCTTCCAGATGTCCTCAAAGGCAGGCACTCTGTTCTGTAATCTGGGTCTCATCGGCCATGTGGTGTTGATTTGGTTGCTGTGATAGAGCAATGTGGGATGAAACACAGGCTCCTTTGCAAGTTCCCCAAGAGTTGGAAAATTGTTTAAGGCCTCATCATTCATTAGGTTGGAAGTCCCTGTGGCAAACACATCCTGATTTCAGTGGGTTAAGGAGATGCATAGGTACTCTCTAAGACAGACTGTTGATGAGGAATATAAATTACTTCAGTGCCCTGAAATGACCTCAGATAGTTTGAGATCTTAAAAAAATTCCCAGTCCATGTTTAGAAGCTTGGAGCTAAATCGAAGCTGTTAAATGCAAAATAATAATTAGAATCTTCAGTGACCTCTCATCCTTATAGGTCTTTATTTCATTACTGAAAGTGAGTATTCTTCTCTTCGTAATAGTCAGTGGATACTCCCAATGCAGCCTTTCAGTGACATTTAGAGAATCAAAGACAATTTGAATACAATGGGGACATTAAAGAGTACCTATTTTGACTCTGCTGGCCTCCAAATCCCTGCTGCAATACCCAGTATGCTCCTAGCGATGACCCCTCTACCATGAGTCTTCTAAAATGAGACCACCTCGACTTGGAAGCCAAAGGGGGATCCACAACATTGAAAAATTCACCCTGAGCGGCCAGCAGGTGGAGTTAGAACATGAACACTGGGAGCAAACCCAGGAGCCACTTTGTCTGTTTAGCTGCTATAACAGAATACCACAGACTGTGTAATTTATAAAGAACAGAAATTAACTTCCCATAGTCTGGAAACTTGGGAGTCCGAGATCAAGATGCCAGCATTTGTGTCTGGCCAGGGTCCACTTGTGGCATCCTTACTTTGGGGAAGGCAGATAGACAACCTAGCTGAAGGTGGCTATTAGAAAGGCCTTCATACCAATAAAAAGGGAAGTAATGGTAATCACCTCCTAAAGTCCCCATCTCTTTGTTATTTTTATTTTCAGTCCAGATTTATTTTTTAAAATGTTTTTATTGGTATGTCGTAATTATGCAAAATAATGAGATTTATTGTGACATTCATACATGCACATAACACAATTTGGTCAATCTCATTCCTCAGTACCTCCCCTTTCCTTTCCTTTCCTTACTTTCACCCTTTTCTTCTTCTATTCAACTGGCCTCCCTTCTATTACTATTATTTTTAAATTAGTGCCATATATATGTATATATGTATATGTTTGTATATATATATACATATATATATGTATATGTGTGTGTGTGTATATATATATATATATATATATATATATATATTTGTTCATGGACATAGCATAACTTGGTCAATTTTGTTCCCCAGTACTTTTCCATGTCCTCTCTTCCTCCCCCTATTCCTTTCCTCTACTGTGTGATATGCTTTCTGTGTTCTTGAGATTCTTTTTTTATTCCTTTTTTCCCTTCTCTGCCTCCTACATATGAGAGAAAATATTTTACCCTTGATTTTCTGAATCTGGCTTATTTCACTCAGCATTTTCCCCTTCCATCCATTTTCTAGCAAATGACATAATTTCATTCTTCTTTATGGCTCAGGAAAACTCCATTGTGTATACATACCACAATTTCTCTATCTATTTGTCTGTTGGTGGACATTTAGGCTGGTTTCATAACTTGGTTATTGTGAATTGCAGTGCTATAAACATTGCTATGCATATATCACTATAGGACATTAATTTTAATTCTTTTGGAAAAATCTCAAGGAGTGAAATAGCTGTGTCATATGGTGGTTCCATTTCTAATCTTTTGAGGAATCGCCATACTGATTTCCTAAGTGGTAGAACTAATTTGCAATCCTACCTACCAATGTATAACCCTACCTCTAATACCACAACACTGCAACACCTGAATTTTTGAGGATGAAAATTTAAATCATAGCACACTTGTAACTGCAGTCTTGTCTGATTTGTTCACTTTTCTGTTATAGTTGTTCTCAACAAATTTTATGATCAATTTTCTAGAGAAGAAAAAGAACAGAATTTAAAAAGGACTAAAGACAACAACAACAAAAATAACAACAGAAAGAACGCTAACAGTAAACAACTAAAATAGGCAAAAAAATCCAATAAAATGCTGACTATAAATGAATTTCTTAAAATTTTTTATATACAAAAATTGGGCCTGTTTGGAATTAAAATATAACACATGCTAAGTTTTCATTCAACCAAACTTGCAAAAATAATCCCAACTCATGCAAAAGCATAGTAAGCTACACAGAAAGAAATTGGTACATTGTATCACAAAATAGAGAAATTTGGGCAAATGTAAGCATACTGTGAATTACCCTTTACTTCATTTTCTCCTGTCCCTGGTTACTAGCCTTCAAAATCAAGAAGTAACTTTCTGATCCATTTGCCTGCCTCTGACTGCTTATGCCTCCAGCGTAATTTTCACATTTCTACCAAACTTAATGTCCTCCATACATCAATCTTCCCCCTCAAAAGCCATCTGTGGCTTCCGGTTGCTTGTTGAATAATGACCAACTTTGTCTTACAGCATTCCAAGCCCAGCACCAAAATTGGCAAGTAGGTTTCAATTAGTGCACCAACTCTGATGGATTTTTGTCCTCTCTTTCTGGAACCTTGTGTCGAAAAGGGATCTAAAGCTACATCTGAATCCAATGAGAAAGCGTGTTGTGATTGATTGGGGATGCCTGCCATGGCTTTGGTATCTGAGAGTGCAAGCCCAGGACCACATATTTCCTATTGCTACCAGACACTATCCAGTCTCATCTATCATTCCATCTTTACAACTCATTGCATTATCCCAGCTCTTTGCTCCAGCAACTCCAAATTATCTTATGTTCAGTTAATTTAGGGTAAAAATGTTTAAGAATGTCTTTCTCATTAGAGTGCCAGGTATTTAAGAACGGTCAATCTATCTATATATTTTTGTATACATCACCTTTGACCTTCCCATCTCTTTTCACTTAGTCGGTACCTTTACCAATTCTCATCTGGCCCTTTTCACTATTCTCCTATCTGATCATCATTGTATTGTGTGTTAAACCATTCGGTGGCTCCCATTTAAATTTCCTTAGGTTGGCTTGGAAGACTCCCATCCTTCAGTCAATGCTAATCTTTCCAACATTGTCTCTATACACCTTCAAAAGCAATCAGAGATTAAAGTCAGTCAACTTTAACCATAAGCCCTTTGAAGTCAGGATCCCTCTCTTATTCACCTTTGTATCCTACACCATTGTTGCTTATAGTACTGTGGATATTAAATCAATGTTTGTTTGACTGACCGACTGAATGAATGAATCCTGAGCACCTGTTAGTATATCTACTCTAAATATAAAAATGGCTGAAATTATGCTGGAACCTCAGAGACTCAGAAGTGGAAGAGGATATTGAGAATTGCTCCATGAGGGGAGCTGAGTTTGGTAAAACTACTTAGCTCTGAAAGATGGACCCAGACCCACCAGTCCCAGGAGCTCTGTTTTCTGTCTCTGTTTTCTTCCCTCTTGCAGTGCCAGGAATGGAACTAATGGCTTTACTCATGCTAGGCAAGCACTCCACCACTGAGCTATACCCTCAGCCCCAACCTCTTTGAGAAATGTTCAGAGTACAGAATTTTGCAAACTTCTTCTTCCCTTCATGCAAGACTCAGCTCCAATGCCATCTTCACCCATATGTTGCATTACCCTACTTATCTTCTTCACCTAACTTTTCATTTATCTTCCTTAGCTTTTGACTATTTATTATCCTCCATCTTTCCCAGGACTATGTAAGAGCATAGACTTTATGCAAGAGCATAGACTTTTTGTAATTGCTTTATTTATTGTAGTATTTCCAGATCCTGAATAGTTTCTAGCATGGTTCACTTTGTTGAATACTTGAATCCATGAGTTCTCAATATAGTTTTTCCTTGATACTAATAGGGAAGTGGTTATAGGACCTCTGTGAACACCAAAAGCTACAAATGCTCTGAGTCCCTTACATAAAATGGCACTGTATTTGCATATCATTTATACATATATCCTCTTGTATATTTTGAATCACCTCTACATTACTTCTAACACCTCATACAATGCAAATACTGCATAAATAGTTGCCAAGTTGTATCATTTACAGAATAATGAGGAAAAAAATTTGCATATTTTCAATGCAGACAGAATTTTTTAAAACAATTTTTTATCTGTGATTGGTTAAATACAAGCATGTGGAACCTGAGGATGCGTTGGGTGGAATGTTCTGGTCTTCATTCAGGAAACAGAATGAGTGATAATTGGGATAATATAGGTGGTGGCTGAAAACTTGGAGATGGTTAGGAAGAGAATGATGGTGAAGTGAATTAGTCAATGTAATCTATACCTACTCTCAGGGAAGAGAACTGAAGTAATTAAGAAAAACCCTACCAGTTTTAGAGTTCGGGGAAGGCGTGAGGTGTGAGAGAGAAAACAGGGAGAGAGAACACTGGTAGATAAGCACCATGTGGGCTAGGATGGTTCCAAGGGTCCCAGATCCTGGGTCATGTTGATAGTCTAGGAGAATTGCAGAGATGGATTCTGGTACTGGGATGGTGACTTGTTTGCAAAACTATGAGACTGACAAGAGGACTTTGAAGTGGATAAAGCTATTACATATGTCCCAATGTTGTGATCTTAAATCAAGAATTGGAAGAAATCTGAATTTACAAATAGAGCCATGCACTTTCAATCCTGCAGATTGGGGAAGGCTAAGGAAAGAGGAAAAAAGAGGAGTCGAAGGTCAGAGAAGGAAACTAGAAGTTGTTGAAGGTCTCTTGTGTGTCAGTTACCATACCTGGTTACTTACATGAGACATCCCATTTAATCCTGTTCAACCCTGCATGGTAGATACAATCAAATCCATTTTACAGGTGAAGAAATGAGGTCTGGAAAAAATTAAGGAACTTTCTAAAGTAACATAAGTAATGGAGAAGCCAAGGTTTAAACTGAAGCCTGGAAGACTCCCAGATTTGTGCATGGTCCCATTCAGTCACAGTAGTTTTCTGTATTGCAGTGATTCATACTCTGTTTCCTTCCATGATATGTGTGATAAATGATCACACAAG
Source organism: Xerus rutilus (assembly GCA_028644305.1). NCBI lineage: Eukaryota > Metazoa > Chordata > Mammalia > Rodentia > Sciuridae > Xerus > Xerus rutilus. Next base: position 51,581,229 of record CM053402.1, read on the forward strand.
TAACATACTTCTATATGAATCAGTAATTTTGAGATGTCATCTGATTCTCACTCAGTAAGGCATATCAGAATGTGGGTATAATATTATCATGTGATAACCTTAAATTTGTATTAAAAACAAAGGATTATTATATTTCCAACTTTCAATTAAAACTAGTTGAAACACCAGTATAAGAATGGACCCAGGCTCAAAGGGGACACTTAATTTGCTCAAATCTTCTTGGGTCGACATAGTTGGTATGGAATTAAATTTTCAGGAGGTGGGAAGATGCACTTTGCTCTCATTAAAATCTATTAAGAAAGATACAGTGAAATGGGAAATTCATCTGAATTTGGAACTCAGCCTGATAAAGTTGCTGTCCTGGATCAATAAGTGGGAAATTAGCTGGATTGAATCCATGGCTAATCTGATTAATGAGGAATCAAACTCCTTTTTGATAAGTTGAAATGTACTGTGGAATGAGAACAAAAGTCAGGATTAGTTTTAAGGTCAAATGTAAAAGACTAATACTGACTAACTGCAAATGAGAGCAACTCTAGCTTGTTTGGATTGATCTCTAAACTCTGTATACAAAATTCTAAATATCTGTTGATTTCTTAGACAACAAAAAATGTGATAATTTTATTTGTTTCCTTCAACTGCTTTAAAAAATTATCACAAATTTAAATTTTATTTGTTTCCTTCAACTGCTATAAAACATTATCACAAATTTAGTGACTTTAAATGACATTTAAATGTATTCCCTTATATTTCTGGAGGCTAGAAGTCCCAAATCAAGCTGTCAGCAGAGCTGGGCTCCCTCTGAAAACTGTACCAGAGAAATCCTTTTTGGCATCTTTAGGCTACAGGTGGTTCTAGATATTCCTTGATTTGTGGCCACCTAACTCCAATCTTTGCAAATCCTTAAGGTGATCACTTTTGCAGAGAGCTTTCCTTCCAAATAAGGTCACAACCAATTCACTGGTTCTAGGGGTGAAGAGAAGGACCTATTTTTCAGGGACCATCATTCAAACCCCTATGGTTATATTTTACCATGTAGAGGACATTAGAATACAGGTGAAAATGGCAAAGGACAAACTTACAAGACAGATTTGTACAGGAAGCACTGACATTTTTGTGATGTGGAATATCTTAAAGCAGAGGCTGGATGTCACATTGGGTATCAAGACAAATCATGTGACTACTGACATCTGGAAGTATGTTTCCTCCAAGAGTAAGAAGATGAGATATTTTCTGGAAAACTCCTTGTTGAAGAGTGAACTTCTAGAGAAAGAGTAATTGAATGAAGTGGTTCCTATAATAGATGGTGTTGGTTCCTAACCTAAAACGCCTCCCCTGCCCACCTCTGCCTGACTTCAGGCAGCAGCCAGGGACTTACTTCCCCAGTCAACTGTGCAATAGGGGCTGCCGTGGGACTCAGTTCTGGTCAATACTTTGTTTAAGCCAGTGCATGTCAGGTGTTCTGGTGCTTACAGTTGAAAGCATTCCTTACTGACAGATTTGCTTTGCTAGAAGAATTCTATCCTTTTTCCTGAACAAGAAGATTTTTAATTACTTTAGAGGCTCTAGGCTCAGAAGGTGAAAAACCAATGAATGGAAATGTTTCTCTTTGACTTAGCATAATGGTGAGGTCACTATGAGGTTTGGCACCCGCAGTTGGTAGACTCTGAGCCCTTCTCATCTCCAAGGTGCTAGTTGCTCATGATGAGTGGTTTTATGGTAGTTTCCTTGTGATTAAGGGAAGATTGGCCATACAAAAGCAGGAAACGGAAGCTTTGCTAGAGGACTATGCTTATGGAATCTGCTGTTGTTATCCAACTGGCATTTTAAGAAACTGGCAGCTTAAAGAAGATGACAAAGATGGAGTGATACACCTGGGAGGAATGTGTGGATTCATCGAGGTCTTCAGGTTGACCTTCAAGGTTTGTGGTTGTATCTGCCACTCAGAGCATAATCAATTTGCCCAATTTTTATGTATCAGTCTTTTCCTCCAAATCTTCAGCCTTCCATTTTCTGTATTCACATATACAAATTTATGCATCATAAATGTGTTTGAAATTACACATAAATATGGTATGAATACCTTTCTTATTTCAAAAGCAAACCAACGGTACCAATAAAATTAAGAACATCATTGACTATTTTACTCCCATTCCTAGCAACCAAAGATAATGATTCATGAGTCTGGATAATCTTCTAGTTTTCTATTTATGTATTTATAAAATATACATATAGAAAAAATTGTAGTTCTATTTTTTGGGTGTTTGAACGTATGGATTTAATATAAATGATGTCATACAGTAAGTACTATTGTGTAATCTTGATTCAGAAAATAACATATATAGTTCCAAATCCATGTATAATAATTCTTATTATACTTTTTTGGGGGGATACTAGGGATTGAACACAAGGCACTCTACCACCGAGCTACGTGCCCAGGCTTTTTTATTTTCTATTATGAGACAGAGTCTCACTAAGTTGATAAGAATCTTGCTAAATCACCTAGGCTTACTTTGAACTTGCGATCTTCCTGCCTCAGTCTATTGAGTATCTGGGATTATAGGTGTGCACCACCTTATCCAGCCCTTACTATATTTGTTAATAGTTACATACTATTACCTAATCTGGTGGTCTTGAAATTCTAGGGGGTCCATGTATTCTTCTGTTCTCCTTTCAAGAGGTAGAATTTAATTCTTCTTCTGCTTAGAGTGAGTTAGGCTTACTGATGTTCTTCTAATAGTTAGAAAAGAGTAGAGTGGTAATGTGTAACATCCATGACTAGGTGACAAAAAACATTGGGACCTGTTCTCTTTTCTTGAATTCCCTTCTCTGGAGGAAGGCAGCTACCATGTCCTAAGGATCTTCAATGGCCCTATGGAGATGCTCACTTGGAGAGGAACTGAGGACTCCTTCTAACTGCCATGTACCCAGGAAGGTTTCCCTCCCCATTAAGCTCTCAGCTGACTGCAGTCTTAGCCAATGCCTCACTACAACCTTGTGAGATCATCAGTCAGAACTACTCAACAACCCTGCCCCACCATCCCCAAATTTATGACTTGTAAACTCATGATATAAGAAATGTTAATTATTTTATTAAATTTTAAATCAAACTAAAATAAAATTCAAAGTTTATGGCACAGAAATTGATAACTAATACATTTAGTGTAGTTTTAACTTACTTTATTGAATCTCCCCCTATTGATAAAGGTACCTGTTTTTGCATTATGATGTTTATAGCTGCCATTCTTTTTTATTTCTGATTATAAAGGAATGTTTCTAATATTTCATTTTTAGGTATGATAACTGTTGCTGGTTTTGTATAATACATTTTACCAGGTTAATAAAATTCTCTCATAACTTCAGTTTGTGAGGACTTTTTAAAAATAATAAATTAATGTTAAATCTTATTTTTTTAATTAAACATTTGTTCTAATTAGTTATACATGATAGTAGAATGAATTTTGATACATCATATCTAAATGAAATATAACTTCTCATTCTTCTGGTTGAACATGATGTAGAGTTGCCCCGGTCGTGTAGTCATATGTGCACACAGGGTAATAATGCCCAATGCATTCTATCATTCATACTCTCTTACCTCTCCCTCCTTTCACTCCTCTCTGCACAATCCAAAATACCACTATTCTTCCCTAGCCCATCTCCCCCGTATTGTGAATTAGCATCTGCATATCAGAGAAAACTTTTTTTCTTTGGGATTGGCTTATTTCATTTAGCACAATATTCTCAAGTTCCATCCATTTACCTGCAAATTACATAATTTCATTCTTCTTTAAGTCTGAGTAATATTCCATTGTGTATATATATCACAATGTCTTTATCCATTCATCTGTTGAAAGGTGTCTAGGTTGGTTTCATAGTTTAGCTATTGTGAATTGAGCAGCTATAAACATTGATGTGGCTGTGTCACTCTAGTATGCTGATTTTAACTCCGTTGGGTACAAACCAAGGAGTGGATAACTGGGTCAAATAGTGGCTCCATTCCAAGTTTTCTGAGGAATCTCCATATAGCTTCCCAGAATGGTTGCATCAATTTGCATCCCACCAGCAATGTATGAGTGTGCCTTTTTCCTCACTCACCAACATTTATTATTCTTGTATTCTCGATAATTGCCATTCTGACTGGAGTGAGATGAAATCTTAGATTTTATTTTCATTTCTCTGATTGCTAGAGATGATGAACATTTTTTCATATATTTGTTGATTGATTGTATTTCTTCTTCTGTGAAGTGTCTGTTCAGTTCCTTAGCTCATTTATTGATTGAGTTATTTGCTTTTTGGGGATTAAGTTCTTTGAGTTCTTTAAAGTCACCTCATAAATGGATTGATACAGCATACAACAGTGTGAAATATTCTGTGAGCAAATCCTGAAGAAGCTTAACAAGTGGCATGTTTCTCTCTGACAGGTAAAAAGTAAAAGATGAGCGGGGTGCGGTGGCACAAGCCTGTAATCCCAGCACTTAGGGAGGCTGAGACAGGAGAATCGCCAGTTCAAAGCCAGCCTCAGCAATGGCGAGGCGCTAAGCAACTCAGTGAGACCCTGTCTCTACATAAAACACAAAATAGGGCTGCGGATGTGGCTCAGTGGTCGAGTGCCCCTGAGTTCAATCCCCAGTACCAAAAAAAAAAAGGAAAAAATGAAGTAACCACCACTTACTTTGTGAGGCGTATCTGTGCATGTCCTGCACTAATCTGGTAGAACTCTGGATCTCCACATGGTTGATTTTCACTCTCTGGGTTATGTTTTAGCAAGGCCTCTATAGTACATGCTACCTCTCGTTCATTAACAGGTATCTTCAAAATAGTGGGCCAGTATGATTTGTTTGGAATGTCAAAATAGATGTCCCTATGTCCAAAATGGGAGAATTCCACTCTGGAAAAAAGTATGGAGATCTCTCAGAACACTTGGAATGAAATCACCCACCATTTGATCTGTCTATCCCACTCCTTGGCATAGACCCAAAGGGTTTAAAATCAGCGTACTAAAGTGATGCAGCCACATCAATATTTAAATGTTTATAGCAGCTCAATTCACAATAACCAAGCTATAGAACCAAACTAAGTGCCCTTCAACAGATGAATGGATAAAGAAAATGTGGTATATATACACAATGGAATATTACTCAGGCATAAAGAAGAATGAAATTATGGCTTGCCAGTAAATGGATGGAACTGGAGACTATCTTTCTAATTGGAATAAGTTGGTCCCCAAAACCCAAAGGTCTAATGTTCTCTAATATGTGGATGCTAACACAAAATAAGTGGGGCAAGGCTTGGGGGAGAATAGAATTAGACCAAAGGGAATGAAAAGAAGGGAGGGGGGATAGGATTAGGAAAGACAGTCAAATGAATCAGATATACTTTTCCTATGTTATTATATGAATACATGACTACTGTAACTCCATATCTTGTAAAACCACAAGAATGGAGTCCTAATTAGGATAAGTTGTACTCCATGTATGTATAATATATCAAAATGTACTCTACTGCTGTGTATACCTAAAAAGAACAAATTTTAAAAAAAGAAAGTGGAAGAATCAACATAGAGCCATAACTCTATCCCATGAATATCTGCTGTCATTCTATGCAAATGCAAACTGCCTCAATCTTTGTTTTTGATTGAAATGGAAAGTATGTTCACCAGATCAGTAATTGCATATTACCTACTCAAGGCTCTGTGAGTGATGACATCACATCCAGCTTGACAGATGCACTTGGGTCTAATCCTTGCTGAACTTGAGTTGTCCACAGCCACCCTCTAGCTGGATTTTATAGATGCCCAAAGGACAACTGAATGGGGAGCATCACCTACATCCTTTATATCTCTGAAAGTGGCTTGGATCTGTACCTGCTCCTCTGAGATGGAATATGAATTTTATTTCCTCATGGTAGGATGAGGAAGTGGTCAGGGGCTTCTATTGGGATTTTCTACTATAATAGCTCTTACTCTAAAATAAACATGAAACCAGGATCTCACAATCCCAATTAATGAGTCACAGCTTGAAGAACGAGCTATTCCATCTCTGAACATCTTATAAGGCTGCATAAGGCACAGCCACACCCATCCTCTCAACTCCTCTAGGTTTTTCACTGTGGCTACTTGCCAGCAGCTCACTCTAGCTTCTCTGTGAAGCTGTTGTGCTCTGCCCTGAGGCCTCTTTGCTGTGGCCAGTGGGACACCCACACCCACCTTCTTATCCCCCTGCCAGACCTACAAACCTGGAAATGGGAGGAATCAGCACCCCTGACCAATGGGCAAGGGAGCCATAGATGAATCCTCCCATGTCATGTCATGTCCCTTAGATGGACAATGGTGAGGCCCATTCTATACGGCTCTCTAGGGGGATTTCTAGAGAGAACACACTTGTTTCCCACAGTGGTGATCGGCTTTGTGCACACCCTTCATTTCACTGTAAAGCTCAGTTTACTTTTCCACATCCCTACTCCTCTTCCGGAGGTTGCTGACTGAGATTCAGTAACTACATTCAAACTCTTGTCATAGAGTCTACTCTAAATATGGTGTGAAACTTTTAAATATAGAATTTATGCCTGTTGTTACAGAAAATCAGAAAACACTTGTAGGTATTTAAAAGAAAAATTTATGTGAGATCCTACTAGCCACACATAAACCTTCTACACTGTCGTCTACGCATATACTTTTGTGCGTGTATATATATATATACATACACACACACACATATATATACACTTTTATACATATAATTTTATATATACTTTTTAGATATATACTTTTATATATATTTTATATATACATATATGTACTTTTTTTTGTACAGGTACCAGGGTTTGAACCCAGGGGCACTCAACCACTGACCCACATCCCCAGCCCTATTTTGTACTTTATTTAGAGACAAGAACTCACTGATTTGCTTAGTGTCTCACTTTTGCTGAGGCTGGCTTTGAACTTGAGATCCTCCTGCCTCAGCCTCTGGAGCTGCTAGAATTACAGGCATGCACCACCATGCTTGGCTATACTTACACTTTTATATTTACTATACATGTACATATATATATATGTATAAGCATATATATGTATATATTTATTTGTAGATGAACACACTAACTTTATTTTATTTATTTATTTTTATATGGTACTGAGGATCTAACCTAGTGCCTCACATGTTCTAAACAAACACTCTACCACCAAGTCACAACCCAGCCCCTATGCATGTACTTTTTGAAAAAATGAGACTAGACTTTTCAAACTTATTCTCATCTTATATATTTTAAACATCTTTTTATGTTCCTCTTTGTGATTTAAAAACAATAACTGCAAAAACTGGGCTTGGTGACCCACTAGACTCTAAACTCTGTGGCCTTTGTGTATTATTAATGCAGCGAGATCATTATTTGATATTTAATTGCTATTTCATAAATGTTTATTGAAATGATTCTTAAAAGCTGAGCTTAAAGTCAGGTGTCGTTGTGCATGCCTATAAACCCAGTGACGTGGGAGGCTGAGATAGGAGAATCACAAGTTTGAGGCCAGCCTGGATGATTTAGTGAAGCTTTGTCTCAAAAATAAAAAGGGTTGGGGATGTAACTTAGTGATAGAGTGCTTTCCTAGCATGTGTGTGTCCCTGGGTTTAATCCCCAGACCACACCAAAAACAAACAAACAAACAAACAAAACCCACAAAAATCCTGCATGTGTATAAGTACTGTATCACATAGTGCTAACATAATTGGTTCAAACCAGTCTCTCACACTTAGACATTAAATTGTTTCCCAGTTGTTTTTTTTTCAGTTTTGCATTGTTGAGACCAAAAGACCTGACAAGAACAATTTAGGTGATTTAGCAAATGTTTCAGAGGTTTCAGAGGTTCAGTCCACAGTCAGTCAACTCCGTGGCTCTGGACCCCAGTTGAGGCAGAACATTATAGCAGAGGGAAGCCGCTTAGGACAGGGCAAGCAGCAATAGAGAAAGAGCTCCATTCACCAAATATAAACACCCAACACACGTCCCCAGTGACCCATCTCTTCTAGCTGTATCCCACCTGCCTCCAGTTACCACCCAGCTTATCCACATCAATGGATAATCCCCTGACTATGTCACAGCTCTCATAATCGGAGTGTTTCACCTTGTGTTGTCTCACGTTCTTGTATTGTCTCACATATGAGCTGTTGCGGGCTACCGCGTATCCAAACCATAGCTCCAGATTTGATATTCTAATGCAGTGCTGTGACTTATATGCTTAAAGGTATTTGCGAAGTAGCAGTATATCGTAAGGATTGAAAGCACAGCCTCTGGAGTCAAACTGATGCATTAAAATATTCTGTTACATAATTTGAAACAAATTGCTTGACTTCTCTAAGTCTCAGTCTCCTTATGTAAGAGTGTGATAAGAATAGATAATAACGATAGTAGATGATACATCTTAGGGTGCTATAGGCACTCAAAGTTAATTTGTGCAAAGCATTTAGAATGGCATAATAACTGTTCAACAAAACTTAGCCATTATTACAGATTACTTCTTTAGGATTAGTTTCTAGGAGTAGAATTTCCTCATCAAAAGTTTTATGTTTTTGAGGTTTTGATAGGTTGCCAAATTTAGGTCTGTATTAATGGTTATAAGTAAATATGCCTATTTTTGCTCAAATTAATATTTATGAGACTACAAATATATGAATTATTTTTAATTCAAGAGGATAAGCATAAGTGTTCTTAAAAATCATGTATTTTGATTTTGGAAAAAGTGTCCAGAGTCATCTAGTTAAATCTTTTATCAGTGAGGACAGGCTTGCACATGCTGTGGTGACCAACAGCTCCACTAACTCAGTGATGTAAAACAACCGAGGTCACCTCTCGCTCACACTGCCTGTGCAGCGTATTGTAGTGTAGAGGTGGTTGAAGGGCAGTCCCTACTACTCATAAAGCATGCACTCAGTCAAATCAGCATTCCATCTGGTCGTTTCCATGATCTATGAGGCAGAAAAAAGGGACAGCGGTAAAACATGCACTGGCATGATAGCTTCAGCCTGATTATGACTCCTGTAGGTTCAGCTTGTCTTTCATTTGTCAAATAAGACATGGCCAAACCTGCTTCAACAGGCTGGAGAACTTCACTCCTGTGTGCTCAGGAGAGAAGAAACAGGGCATACTGGTGAACAGTCTTAATGACTACTGGCTTACGGACTTGTTTTTTAGGTTATTGTCACCTATTAAATTAGACTATCATTTATTTTTTGAAATAGGTAATATATAGTCACATGGTTCAAAATTCAGAAGGAATCTGGGAGTGTAGTTCAATTAGTGTGTTTCTCTAGATGTGAGGCCCCGGGTTCCATCAACAGCACTCCAAAACATAAAAAAATTGAGACAGAGAATTCAAAAGGTACTAAATGTTACAGAGTAACAAGTCTATATCCTCCTGTCTTCGCCCTTATTTGGAGCCAACCAATGTTTACAGCTGTCCTGTGTTTCTTCAGGAGGTGATCTGTGTACATACTGTGTGCATCAGCAAATGTCATGTGTGTGTTGGTGTTTCTCTTTGGCCTTCAGGCCCATTATCTACCTGTTCCAGTTTCAATATGAAATGTTCCCCAAAGGCTCCTTTATGAATGGAGGAATGGTTGGAGATGAAATAATTGGATTTTCAGAGCAGTAACCAAATCAGTCCATCCTAGTTTGAATTGATTGCCTGGATGGTTACTGTAGGCATGTGGAGTGTAGCTAGAGGAGGTGGGTCACAGGAGGCTGTGCCTGGAAGCATAAGTCTTCCTTCCCCAATTTTCTTTTACTATACTTCTTGGCCCTCCATCAGCTAAGCAGCTTTCCTCCTCTGGGATAATGTGGAGCCCCACATTGGACCCAGAGCGCGGGAGCCTGTCATCTATGCACTGAGGCCTGTGAAAATGTGAGCCTCAAATAAATTTTCTTTCTCTCAGTTGTTCGTGTCATATATTTTGGTACAGTTACAGAAAACAATCACAAAAACAAGAGAATGGATCCTTTGGTTTTCCATCCCCCTTTTCCCCTTTCACACTCCTGGCTCACTTAGGTTCCTCTGTTGCCACGGTAGCCAACAGACATCGGAACCTAGACTTCTGACAGTTGCACTTCTTAGTTATTGGACTCAGTATCTGAAGGACTTCAGAAAGCCCGTTCATTCCTTAGGAGTTGGCAGCATCTCTTTCACACAGATAGTCACAAGAGCCAAGGGTGAGAGAGTCCGCAAAGTAGGTGAGTGAGTGTGTATGTGTGTGTGTGTGTGTGTGTGTGTGTGTTTGAGAGAGAGAGAGAGAGAGACCAAGAGAAAGCCAATGTGTGTATATTCTCTTCCCCAATGACTTGCTGGAGCATCACGGCAAATGCTGGACTATAGATGCCGTGGGATGAGGGAAGAATGGGTATTTAAATAGATGTATGCTTTCTAGAAAGTAATTTAGTACCAATTTTCATAACTATAAAATATTTGTAATCTTTGATCAAATGGGCCAATCTAGAGGACTATAAAATGAGAGGCAGAATTTTGTGGATAAGGGGGTTTAGTATCATTAATAAGACTGTTGTTAATGGTCTTAATCTTACATGTACGGGTCATTGATTACCTATATTAATGGTCATTAATAGGTGATCACCAAAGAGAGGTAATGAGAAAGTGTTTAAGGATTACAGAATTGACATATGTGTGTTTCCTGTAAGCTGTGCCATAAAATTTGATAATCTCACTTTCTTTAATGTGACATTCACGTATATATGATGTGTGGATACATGTACAATCCTTATATACATGTAGATATCAGAAAAAGAAGATTATAAAGGAATGATCACACTCTTTCCTGATGGTTATTATTCCCCTTGGATGGTGAGATAAAAATATTTATTTTCATCTTCCTACTTTGCTGTATTTTTCAAATTTTACGCAATTATCTTTTATGAGAAGTAGTCCTTACACTGGAGTAAGAAGACAAAGCATGAGAGGGATCAGGTGCAGATGCTCAGGGCAGAGAGAATTTATAAACTAGCATCAGATTTTAAGAAGAAAGAATTGCCTCTTCTGCCTCTGACTGGAGAATGCAAATATAGGATGTGCTTCTGCCTCAGTGGGATTGTTGTGAATGGTAAAAGGAATAGGTATTATTTGCTGAAGTACATCATTCTCTTCCCAATATCACCTATTAATGTTTTTCTTTTGAAGTTTCCAGTGCTCAGGTAGACCGGGTATTTGAGCCCTTGGACTCCATGGAGGACTCATCCTCCAGCAGCAACTGCTCTGACCTGGAGCACTGCACCTCAGAATCCAGATCCAACCAGAGCCTCTCTGTAGGCTATTTCCCCTCTGAGGACAGCACTGAGTGTGAGGACATCATACCCTTTGAAGACCTGGCATCTGAGGCTTCTTCCAGCCTCTTCGTCCCTCCTGTCCAAGGGGCACAGGAAACCAAAAGTGTGAGGGGACCCATGGAGAGAAGAAATAAAATTCAGGAGAAGCCAGGGGAGCTGGACGAAGCAGCCCTCATGGAGATCGTGTATGCCTATCTGAGCTGCCTCCGTGAAGACGCACTAGCTAACTGGGCTCTAAGTGAAGACTACCAGAGGATGGACAGGAGCCAGCAGGAGAGGATCGACCACAACCTCTTGGAACTGGATGAGCTAATGAAATACATTAAGTCCTTCCTAGACAATCCAAAAGATGACAAAGACGATGAGCCTGTGCTCTCTGGCTCTCCTCAGGAAGAGGATCTGCAGCCGTCCAGCAGTGTGTCTCCCTCCATGGATCAGGTCAGTCATCAGGAAGATCCAACTGGTGAGGACTTGCTCAAGTGTATGCCACCAGAAAATGAAGACACCATGCAGTTCCCAGAAATGCCTACCGGGCTTGAGGACAATGAAATTGCTGAGGTGAGCACAGAGCTGCCCCACTGCAGAGCAAGGGCTAGGCCTGGTGGGGGTGCCCAGTTGGACAGCATGGAGTCATTGTGCCTCCAGTGAGGCAGAGGGGACGCCAGTGTCTGAGTAGATGAGCAATGGGAGAAGGGCCCCAGCAAGGAAAGGGGTCAGGGAAGAGGGATGGGGAAAATGCCAGGGAGCACTGAGAGAAAGAGAGGGGAGGAGCAAAGGGAAGTACTCAAGGTTGCACAAACTAGTGTGTGTGTGCCTGTGTGTGGGTTAATGACTGAAACTGTGCATTTTCAGTTGACTAATGTTGGTAAAAAATAAATGAGCCACCCATAAAGGAGTAAATATGGGCTCCACTGCTGCTGACACTGAAAGTGTCTCCCTCATCCCCTTTGTCTTGGCAGATGGAAAGCCAGGAGATTGGCACTGCAGAGAGCTCCGCAGTTGCACCAGAGCAGTCAGAGGAGGAGGATGTGCCTTCAGACAAAGAAAGCACTTGCTGTGTGAATTTCGGGGGCTTCTTCCACTGGCTCCGGAAGCGAGTGGTCTCCGCCCTGCCAGGGAGAAAGCGCCATGAGAGGCCCAACAAGGTCCCATTCTGCGGGCACTAAGGAGAAGACGTTTTGTTGGAGGCAGTAGAGTCCTACCTCAGGAGTCCCTCTAGTTAGGAAACCCTATGTACCTAGAATTTAGTTGTTTCCATGTCCCCTATTGTACAATTAGCATGGTTTGATGTTTTACTAATAAATGTTCTTATTTTCCATGTCTTCCTCCTCTTCCAGGAGAACCTCTGGGTGCAGGTTGAAAGTAGATATATTTACTAGAAGCCTGAAATTGATTCTGAGAGCATTACAGAGAGTGTTATGCTTCCTGAAGAGGGGGCATTTATTTCTCTCTCTCCATGCCCTTTCTTACACCCATTTCATCTATTATTTCATGCATTTTCACCTGTTTTATGATTAACTCATATCTGCAGTGCCAGAGACAGCAGGACCCCTGTGACTCCCACAAGGCAGGATGATGTTGGTGGAACTTCTGGGTCCCGAGCAAGTGGCAGTGGGCAGTGGGTCACTGTGCAGTCCATTTGAATCAATAATCTTCAGACAGTCAGAAAGCACTTCTGATGATGCTGGAGAACGAGATTGGTTCTAGCATGGCTGTATAAAATGTCCGGGCATGTTGGTTGGCTCTAGCAAGTTGGCTGACATAAAGGGCAACATGGAGGAGGAAGGTGAGGGCTGGGATGCTGCTTGACCA
>CM053402.1:51594865-51635007 GCA_028644305.1 Xerus rutilus
GCCTGAGGTCCAAGCTCCAAGGTATTTGTGCAGAACAGTCTTTTGTTTCATTTACAGCTCCAATGCATGTGGGTGAGGCCCACCCTCATTGGGGAGGGCAATCTGCTCTATTGTATCTCTTGGGACAATGTTATTTGTCTGTTTGTTTGTTTGTTTTGGTACTGACGGTTGAAGCAGAGGCACTTAACCCATGAGCAACATCCTTAGCCATTTTTAATGTTTTATTTAAAGACAGTCTTGCTGAGATGCCTAGGTCCACTCTAGATGCTAAGTCTGTCTTTGAAATAACAATTCTCTTGTCTCAGCCTCTTAATCCACTGGGATTACAAGCTTGTTCCACCACTTATGGCTTGCTGCTACAAATATTAATCCCACCCAGAGACAACCTCACAGACAGACCCAGGGTAATGCCTAAACAAATGTCTGGAAACCTGATGGCCCACCGATTTGACACATAAATTTACCATCATATTAGCTTAAATTATACATTAGAAACTTCCCGTATGTATTTAGGTTCTAAGTCCCGCCAAGTCAGGTGGATTGCAGAAAGTGTTCTGTCTCTTAAACTCACTGTGAGTACTGACTTTAAATTTAAATCCTAGATCCATAACTTATTATCCCTCTTAATACCTCAAGGAGATTGGTTATCATCTCTTGCTTCAATGGCATTTGATGCCATATAGATAATAAAATGTAATCTAAAAGAGCTTTTAAACTAGCAAGTTTGATTAAGGCCCTCAGAAGGAAATGAACCCCAGAGGCACTGTGGATGAGGTCTCCAACTCCCCTAAACTGTTAGGAGAGGTACAAGCTCAGTTTTCATGTAGAAGTGACTGCACTCCTCAGCATGGTGTCCAAGGGGAACGTGTGTCATTTGCTATTTCTATGATGTTTAGAAGAGCAGTCTCAATAAATTAATATACATAATTAAATGATAAACAGTAAAAATCTTTTATTCTGGCAAAGGAGTGTGTGAGTGTCAAGGACATTCAATACCTGAGGCTACATTTCAAACAGGGAGAAAAAATGTGTGTGTGCACGTCCTCCATTGCCCACAGAGAGGAATCCACAAGTCCATTTCTGAGAAATGGCAAAAATAAGTAATAGTTCAATTTTTCTTGAGGACATCTCTATCTGTATTTTATTTCCAAGAGCTAAGCTTTATTTTTCCTGTTCAAGTAGAGTTATTGAGATACACTTTCCATACCATGGTCTATACTGTACATTTAAGTGGTTTCTTATATATGCACATGATTGTGAAACCCTCACCACTGTGTAACTCTAGAACATTAAAATCACCCTAGAAAGAACTTTGGACATGTTAGGAGTGGATCTGTATTTCCCAGCAGCTACTTTCTTTCTCTATATTTTTGCATATTCTGGATGTTTCCTTTTATAGGAAGCATATGGTAATGTGATCTTTGTGACTAGCTTCTCACACTAAGATCACATCATCAAAGTTCATCTGTGTGGTGTCATGAATCAGCACTCCACTCCTTTTCCTGACTGAGTAATGTTTCATTGTGTAGATCTGCCATATATTGTTTACCCTCCATTCTCTGATGGACATTTGTGTTGTTTCCACTTTGATGTTATTATTAATAACAGTTCAATGAACATTTATGTCCAGGTTTTTGTGTAGGCCTAAGTCTTCAGTTTTCTATGGTGCACGCCTAGGAGTGAGGCTATTGGGTCATGTGGTTTGAGGAACTGCCAATCTGTCTTTCCATGTGATTATATCATTCTCTATTCCCACTGTAGGTGCCCAAGGATTTGGTTTCTCCACATCCTCAGCAATACTTGCTCTTATTTATGGATTTGATCCTGGTGGTTTTAAGGTGGGAGCTCATTAGATTCTTGATTTGCTTTTGATGGCTAATGATGTTGAGCATCTTTTCATGGACTTGATAACCATTTGTGTGTTGTCTTCAGAGAGCTGTATCTTCCAGTTCTTACGCCATTTTAAATGCTGCAGTTCTTTTAGGTCAGACAGCTATTTCTCGGCCTTGTTCTACTATTTTTTAAGGTGTGTGTGTGTGTGTTCTTTCAGGTGTGCTTAAAACATGAATCTTTTCTGACAAATGTATAATGGGTCATGAAGGATTCCAGCAAGATTTCCAAGGAAGACCTGGAGGGCAGGCAAAGTGTTGCCAGGTCAAAGTCTCTGTGGGATGTCCCTGAGAGACCAGTGCTTGAAGTAGGAAAGATGAAGCTGAAGCTGAGAATGAGACTTCTGGAATTAAGAGACGCCAGACAGTTAGCTGAGCAATGCTGGGGGCTGCAGAGACCTCCAGGTTAAAAGAAAGCCCATGGGCACTGCAATCAAGACCTGAGGAAATAATAGCTCACAGTCAAGAGTCCTGGTCACTGTAGATGGACTCAGGGGACCTCTTTCCCTAGTTGAGTCTTGATCTTATTTTGGCCCCAGTCCTTCTGCTGTGTCCTATTTCTTCATGATGTAATGGGGATGATTGTTGTGTGAAACAATAATTTCAATAGTTGAAAATTGTGTTGGAAGTTTATAGGGGATCACAACCAAGAGTTTATCGTGAGTCTCAGAGGAGATTTGGACTTGGACTGGACTTTTGGGCCATGCCAGAGCTGTTGAGACTATGAGACTCCTGCAGATAAACGGAATGCATCTTGCTCTTTGAGAAGGACATGAGCTGTGTAGAAGACAGGGGCAGAGTGTAATGGTTTGGTTGTGAGGTGTTTCACACAACCTCCTGCTAATGCAAGAATGTTCAGAAGTCTGAGGAGTCCATTGTGAGTGCTGAAACCTAATGAGTTCAGCCTCGTTTGAATGAACTGACTGGGTAGGAATTTTAGGAAGCTGAGACAGGTTTGGGGGAGGTGAGTCACTGGGGGTTCTCCCTGAAGTGTTCCTCCTGTGGTCCCATCCTGTCTCTACTTCCTGGTCCCTATCTGTTGTCATCTCTCATCCATTGGGCAGTTTACCCACGATGTGTTTGTACACTTTGACCCAGAGCAATGGAGCCACTTATCTATGACCTCTGTAATTGTGAGCCTCTAATATACTATTGTTTCTCTAAGTTGTTCTTGTCATATACTTTGGTCACAGTGGCAGAAATGAATGACTATACTCGGGACATGTGTACTTTGGTTTTTCAACCCTTTGTCTCATTCTACAACTCTGGCTCACATATGTTCCTCTGTTGCCATGGTAGCCAACAGGCTCAGAACACAGACTTGTGACAGTCGCACTTCTTAGTTACTGGACTCAGTATCTGAAGGATTTCAGAGAGCTTGTTTGTGCCTCAGGAGTTGGCAGCATCACTTTCCTGCACAAAGTCAAAAGAATCAGGGGTGTGACAGAGTCTGCAATGTACGTGAGTGTGTGTGTGTGTGTGTGTGTGTGTATGTGTGTGTGAGACACAGAGAGAGAGAGAGAGATGGGAAGAGACAGAGATATCAACAGAAAGCCAATGATTGTATATATTCTTCCCCCATGACTTGCTGGAGCATCACAGGAAATGCTAGACTACAGAACCCTGAGATGAAGAGAGGATGGACATTTAAATAGACATATTATTTCTAGAAAGTAATTTAGTATCAATTTGATAACTTTACAATATTTATCATTCATCCAATAACCCAACCTATAGGACTATAGAAAGAGGAAGAAATTTATGGATAAGGGGGTTTAATGTCACTAATAAGACTGCTGTTAATTGTCTTAATCATGTAAGGATCATTGATTACCTATGTTAATGTTGATTAATAGGTGAACACCAAAGAGAGTAAATGTGAAAGTGGTTAAGGGTAACAAAATAGTCATATATTCGTTTTCCTCAGATTAATCCTTGAAATTTAATAATCTCACTTTCTTTGTTGTGACATTCACATATATATGATGTGTGCACACATGCACAATCCATACATACATGTAGACATTGGAAGAAGAAGATTATAAAGAAATCCACCACAATCTTTTCCTGACAGTTATCATTCCCCTTGTATGGTAGAATAGGGGAATATATTTTCACCTTCCTACTTTCCTGTATTTTTCAAGTTTTATACAACTATCTTTTATAATAAGTAGTTCTTCCAATGGAGTAAGAAGACAAAGCAAGAGAGGTATCAGGTGGACATGCTCAGGGCCAAGGGATTTTATAGAATAGAATCAGATTTAAGGAGAAAGAACTGCCTCTTCTGCCCTTGACGGGAGAGTGCAAATAGAGGATGTGCTGCCTCAGTGGGATGGTTGTGAATGGTAAAAGGCATGGGTATTATTTGCTGAAGTACACGAGTCATTTGTCAATATCATCTATTAATGTTTTTCATTTGAAGTTTCCAGTGCCGAGGGAGACTGGCATTTGAGCCCTTGGACTCCATGGAGGACCCATCCTCCAGCAGCAACTGCCCTGACCTGGAGCACTGCACCTCAGAATCCAGATCCAACCAGAGCCTCTCTGTAGGCTATTTCCCCTCTGAGGACAGCACTGAGTGTGAGGACATCATACCCTGTGAAGACCTGGCATCTGAGGCTTCTTCCAGCCTCTTCGTCCCTCCTGTCCAAGGGGCACAGGGAACCAAAAGTGTGAGGAGACCCATGGAGAGAAGAAATCAAATTCAGGAGAAGCCAGGGGAGCTGAGTGAAGCAGCCCTCCTGGAGATCCTGTATGCCTATCTGAGCTGCCCCCGTGAAGATGCACCAGCTAACTGGGCTCTAAGTGAAGACTACCAGAAGATGGACAAGTGCCAGCAGGAGAGGATCAACCAGAACCTCTTGGAACTGGATGAGCTAATGAAATACATTAAGTCCTTCCTAGACAATCCAAAAGATGAGAAAGACAATGAGCCTGTGGTCTCTGGTTCTCCTCAGGAAGAGGATCTGCAGCCGTCCAGCAGTGTGTCTCCCTCCATGAATCAGGTCAGTCATCAGGAAGATGAAACTAGTGAGGACTTGCCCAAATGTAAGCCACCAGAAAATGGAGATATGAAGCAGTTCCCACAAATGCTTGCCGGGCTTGAGGACGATGAAATTGTTGAGGTGAGCACAGAGCTGCCCCACTGCAGAGCAAGGGCTAGGCCTGGTGGGGGTGCCAGGTTGAACAACATGGAGTCATTGTGCCTGCTGTGAGGCAGAGGGGGACCCCAGTGTCTGAGCAGATGAGCAATGGGAGAAAGGCCCCAGCAAGGAAAGGGGTCAGAGAAGAGGGGTGGGGACAATGCCAGGGAGCACTGAGAGAAAGAGAGGGGAGGAGCAAAGACAAGTACTCAAGGTTGCACAAACTAGTGCATGTGTGCCTGTGTGTGGGTTTAATGACTGAAACTGCATTTTCAGTTGACTAATGTTAGTAAAAAATAAATGAGCCACCCATAAAGGAGTAAATATGGGCTCCACTGCTGCTGACACTGAATGTGTCTCCCTCATCCCCTTTGTCTTGGCAGATGGAAAGCCAGGAGACTGGCACTGCAGAGAGCTCCGCAGTTGCACCAGAGCAGTCAGAGGAGGAGGATGTGCCTTCAGACAAAGAAAGCACTTGCTGTGTGAATTTCGGGGGCTTCTTCCACTGGCTCAGGAAGCGAGTGGTCTCCTCCCTGCCAGGGAGAATGTGCCTTGAGAGGCCCAACAAGGTCCCATTCTGCTGGCACTAAAGAGAAGACGTTTTGTTGGAGGCAGTAGAGTCCTACCTCAGGAGTCCCTCTAGTTAGGAGTCCTATTTATCCAGAATTTTAGTTGTTTCCATGTCCCCTATTGTACAATTAGCATAGTTTTATATTTTACTAATAAATGTTCTTATTTTCCATGTCTTCCTCCTCTTCCAGGAGAACCTCTGGGCGCAGGTTGAAAGTAGGTATATTTACTAGAAGCCTGAAATTGATTCTGAGGTCATTACAGAGTGTGTTATGCTTCCTAAAGTGGGGGCATTTATTTCTCTCTTCCCTTTCCCCTTCTTACTCTGTTTCACCCATTTCATCTATTATTTCATGCATTTTCACCTGTTTTATCATTAACTCATACTTGCAGTGTCAGACCCCTGTCACTCCCACCGACAGGATGATGTTGGTGGAACTTCTGGGTCCTGAGAATATGGTAGTCGTCAGTGGGTCACTGTGCAGTCCATTTCAATCAATAATGTTTGGACATTTAGAAAGCAGTTCTGATGATTCTGGAGAACGAGATTGGTTCTAGCATGGCTGTATAAAATGTCCGGGCATGTTGGTTGGCTCTAGCAAGTTGGCTGACATAAAGGGCAACATGGATGAGGTAGGTGAGGCCAGGGATGCTGCTTGACCACCCTAAGGTTGGCTTTCTTCATTCAGAAGTTGAGGGAGATGGTCCCACACACCTCACCTGGTTTTTTTCAGAATAAATGAGGTAAAGCACGCAGTTGATATATACTGTGGCTGGTGGTGGAGGCCATGTTCCTGAGCATCTTCCCAGAACACTGCATTGAAGGAACATCCAGGAGACGTGGATTCATCTCTCATGGAGCTACTGCCCACACTGAAGCCATGTTACCAAAACTTAAGGTTTTCAGCAGACCTTGGTTTAATCCAGTCCTCTTAACCCACTGCACTGTGCTCTCTGAAATTCCTTTGCAAGTGTCATTAAATTTGTCCCTATGGGTCAACTTCTTCGAACAAGGTGAACTCACCCATCTTGCTGACTCTTCCAGTGTTGCCAAATCTCCTCTCGTGGCCACCATCTTCTTCCTCACTCATCCACAGATTTCCTCAAAGTTTCTTCTCCTGTGTTTTTAGCATCACTACGTGTTACTTTCATTGTTGACATTTTGAGAAGCTTATGAATGTTTACTCTTGAAGTTGTCCCTTTCCTCAATTTCAACCTTCTTGTCTCCTTCCTCCTTTCCACAAACATTGAGCACATCAAAAGCTCAGTAGCTTAATATACCAAGAAAAGATGTGTAAATCTCTGAGAACAGAGGGCTATTTATTCAACAGTTAAAGTCACGTAAACATATGACCATAAATGGGTATGATGATGATAGTTGTAGCAGGTATGGGAAGGATACTGAAGGAAGCCTAATTCAGCATGAGAAGGTTGAATGTGAAAATTTTCATATAAAGTATCACATAAAGTCCATTTACATTGGTACTATTTCCCTGCAATTTTTATTTTTAGAACACTTATAAAGTTTACCATTTTAACCACTTTAATGTGTATAATTCAGATGTATTGAGTATACTCTTACCTCCATATTTTATCCCTAAATTAAAGCAATATATTAATATGAAATGGCAATAAATCATGCATAATGGAAACAACAAGATGAGAATACTGCTCGTAAGTGAATTGGGAAACAAATGGAACTGCAAAGGGGGAGATCAGGGGCCTAAGTTTTATCTAGAATATATTCATTTTGGGGGAGAATGTACCAGAGATTGACCTCAGGGGCACTTGACCACTGAGACAGGTCCCAAGCCTTATTTTGTATTTATTTAGAGACAGAGTCTCACTGAGTTGCTTAACACCTCACTTTTGCTGAGGCTGGCTTTGAACTTGCCATCCTCCTACCTTAGCCTCCTGAGATACTGGGATAACAGGCCACCCCACCTGGCTATATGATATTCTCATTAGAAAATAATACATCAAATATGGCAAAATGCTTAGGCCTGACAAACTTAATTGTAATACATGGTTGGTTGTTTTATCATTTTTCCTCCTTTAATGTATTTTTAATTTACCCTTTAAATAGATAAATCAATTTACACTTCCAAAGAAGCTGCACACATGCTGACGGGCATGCACATATCCCTCAGCCCACTGTTCCAATGTTGACATCTTCCATGGCTAGCAGAAAAAGCTGACTGCCATGTGAATTTTAGTACAACACCATTAACTAACACCAAGACAGTCCTGGAATTGCCCCAGTTCTCCCACTAATGTCCTTTTGCTTCACTATGATCTCATTAGAAAAACAAGTTGCTCTTATTTGTACTTCTCATGAGTCGCCTGCAGTCTGTGACAGGACCTCAGTCTTCTCTTCCCTTTCATGACCTGACAATGATCAGATATTATATCAAATGTCCTACAGTTGGCGTAGTCTGCCATTTTACTATAATTGAAGTAAGATGATGCAAGTTGTTAAGAATCCACAGAGGCTTTATTGAGCATTCCATGCATCGTATGACAGGTTCAAAATGCCTCTTTTTGTACTTTTAAACTAGATCATAATTTCTAAAATGGAAGCTAGATGCAATGGTGCATCCTGTATCCCCAACTCCTCTGGTGACTGAAGCTTAAGATCATAAGTTCAAGGTCAGCCTGGGCAACGTGGCAAGACCCTGTCTCAAAATTAAAAAAAAAAAAGGCTGTGGGTATAGTTCAGTGGTAGAGTACTTGTTTAGCATGTACCAGATGATACATTTGATCCCTGGTACTACAACAGAAGGAAAAAAGGAAGGAAATAAAGGAGAGAGGGAGAAGGGAAGGAAGGAATGAAAAATGAAGGAAGATAAGAAGAAAGGAAGGAAGGAAAAAAGGAAGGAAAGAAGAAAGGAGAAAAAAGTAAGAAAGGAATGAAGGAAGGCTTATTATGTAATCTGGAATCTCTAGAAAAACAGAATAAGTAGGAGATTGTAGTCTATGTGTGGTGGTGCACGCCTGTAATCCCATCGGCTCAGGAGGCTGAGGCAGGAGGATCACAAGTTCAAAGCCAGCCTCAGCAACTTAGTAACTCAGGAAGACCCTGTCTCTCAATAAAATATATTTTTTAAAAAGGCCTGGGGATGTGTCTTAGAGGTTAAGCACTCTTGTGTACAACCTGAGAACCAAGTAAAAGAATAATAAAGATGAAAAACATAGAAGATTGTACACATAAAGGGAGAAGCATTGACAAGGAATTGGCTCATGGTGTTATGGAGGCTGAGAAGTTCAGGACCTGCCATCTGCCAGGAATAGACCCAGGAGTGCCTATCATAAGGTTCTAGTCTGAGTCTGCATGCATGAGAAGCAGGAGAGCTGATGGGACCAGCCCAGTCCAAGACCAGAGGCAGGGGAAACCTGATATCTGACAGTTGGGCAGAGCAGTCATTTGTTTTATTAAGAACTTCAATAGATTTGGGTGATGCCCACTCTCATTGGAGAGGACAATCTACTTTACTGGGTCTACTGGGACAAACTTGTTTGTTTTTGTCCTGGGGATTGAACCAGAGGCACTTTACTGGTGAGCAATATCCCCAGCCCTTTTTAATGTTTTATTTAGAGACAGTCTCTCTGAGTTGCTTAGGGCCTCGCTAGATGCCCAGGCTGGCTTTGAAATCACAATCCTATTATCACAGCCTTTCAAGCCACTATGATTACAGCCTTGTACCACCATACCTGGCTTACTGCTACAAATATTAATCTCATCCAGAAACATCCTAACAGACACAGCCACAATGATGCCTAAACAAATATCTGGAAACCTGAAAGCCCATCAATTTGACATATAAAATTCACCATCATATTACTTGAAGTTATATATTAGATACTTTCTTTTTGTATTTATGTTCAAAGTCCATTGAGTCAGGTGGATTGCAGGAAGTGTTCCATCTCTTAAAGTTACTCTGAGTTCTGACTTTAGATCTAAGGCCTAGATCCACAACTTATTATCATTTGTAATACCTCAAGGAGATTTGTTGTGATCTTGCTTTAATGGCAGTTGATGCCATTTAGATAATGAAACTGTAATCCAAAGAGCTAGACCAGCAAGTGTGATTAAGGCCCTAAGAAGGAAATGAACACTAGAGGCATTTTGGATGAGGTCCCCAAATCTCCTAAACTGTTAGGAGAGGTACAAGCTCAGTTTTCATGTAGAAGTGACTGCACTCCTCAGCATGGAGTCCAAGGGGAACGTGTGTCATTGCTGTTTCTATGATGCTTTAGGAAAACAATCTAAATAAATTAATATACATATTAAATGACAAAGAGTAAGCACCTATTTTTCTAGGGAAAAATATTGTGTGAGTGTCAGGGGTATTCAATACCTGAGATGCACATTTCAAATGGGCAAAATAAATTTGTGTTTGCATGTACTCTTTCGTAGGCAGAGATCAATACACAAGTCCATTTCTGAGAAATGGTAAAAATAAGTAACAGTTCAATTTTTCTTGAGGACATCTCACTCTATTTCCAAGACCTATGCTTTATTTTTCTCATTTAAAGAGCATCATTTATTGAGATATACTTCACATACCAGGGTCTATACTGTACATTTAAGTGGTTTTTTATATATTCAGATGGTTGTGAAACTCTCACCACTGTGTAACTACAACATTTTCATCACCCTAGAAAGAAACTCTGGACACACTAAAAGTGGATCTGTATTTCCCCAGCAGCTACTCATCTATTTTCTTTCTATCTATATTTACATATTCTGAATGTTTCCTATTATAGGAAGCATATGATATGTGATCTTTTGTGACTGGCTTCTTTCACTGAGATCATGTTATCAAGGTTCATCTATGTTGTGTCATGAATCAGTACTCCATTCCTTTTCCTGACTGAGTAATATTTCATTGTGTAGATCTGCCACATATTGTTTACCTTCCATCCATTGATGGACATTAGGGTTGTTTCCACTTTTGATGTTATTATGAGTAACAGTTCAATCAACTTTCATGTCCAGGTTTTTGTGTAGACATAAGTCTTCAGTTCTCTAGAGTGCATGCCTAGGAGTGGCATTGTTGGATCAGGCAGTTTGAAGAAGTGCCAATCTGTGTTTGTATGTGATTATACCATTCTCTATCACCACTGGCAGTGCCCAAGGATTTGGCTTCTCCACATCTTCAGCAATACTTGCTCTTATTTATCTATTTGATGAGGCTATCCTGGTGGTTATAAGGTGGAGTTCATTACATTTTTGATTTGCTTTTAATGACTAATGATGTTGAGCATCTCTTCATGGACTTGATGGCCATTTGTGTGTCTTCTTCAGAGAACTGTCTCTTCCAGTTCTCAGCCCATTTTCAATGGGTTGTCTTTTTATTATTGAGTTTTATGATTATTGATGGTGTTTTTGCTGCAGAAGTTTTAATTTTGATGAAATCTCATTTACTTTTATTACTTGTGTTTTTGATGCTATATCTAAGAAGACTTTGCTTACTCTATGATTACAAAGAATTACTCCTATGTTTTCTCCTGAGTTTTATGGTTTTGGCTCTTAGCTTTGGTTCTGTGGGTCACAGAGCTAAATCTTGCTTATGTGTGTGAAGCAGTTCACCCTCATCCTTTTGCATGTGGGTGTCCAGTTGCCCCAACAATAGATGTTAAAGAGCTATTATTTTTTCATTTGTTCTTTTTAGATATACATGTCATAGAGTGTATTTGGACATATTATATGCACATGGAGTATAGCAGGGTCTCATTCTTGTGGCTGTACATGATGTGGAGTTTCACTGGTGGTTTTCTTCTTATATGAACATAGGAATGTTGTGTCTGATTTGTTCTCTCCACTTTCCTATTCCATCTCATCTCCCTTCCCTTGGTGGTCTCTGTTGAAGCTCCTGGTCTCCCTTCACTCTACATTACAGTGGTCTAGCCTGGAAAATCATTTCTTCTTCTCAAGTGTTGACATTCTGATCAAAATGTTGCATCATATGGGTAACAGCACAACCTATAGCTCCACTTCCTCTGTGCAGATGGTAAGGTAATGATGAATTCTCTTTAATGCCACAGTGTTCAGGAAGGCAGATTCAAAAGTTTCATGAAAAGCAAATGTAGAGGATTTCTTATGCCAAAGCAGATCCTTAATATTTATTGTACACCTTTTTTCCCCAGCTCAAAGTGTGGACTCCATTGTTCAGGTCCAGCCCCATGGACCACCTACTCTTCTTGCTTGTCCAATGGAGCATGAAGTTCTCCACAGGGGAGTTTCTTCCAGGGAAACAGCATACGGTTTTCATTATGTCCTGGTCAACTCTCACATCAGTCTTCCAGGAGGAAGTGGGTGCTCAGTTCCCTGGAGATGAGAGCACGTGCAAATTAGAGGTTGGGCTCTAAAGCCAAATTTCCTCTGAATCTAGGCACTTGGGGTTCGATGTGGAAATGTGAGCCAGTTGTCCGACTTCACATCTGATATGTTCTTCTGTAAATTAGGCAAACAATGAGACTTAGCTAATAAGTTATGTTGAGCTGGAACGTGGGCATGTGGATAGAAACTCAAAGCCCTGCATATACTCAGGGAGGCCATGATCACTCATGTCAGCTGGGGCAGCCAGCAGGCCCTTTCCAGGCATCATCTCTTCGATGGTAGGGTTTTCTCCCAAATCCCAGCTCTGCCTACTCCTTGCACCATGCCACTGAAGCTCTGAAACAGAGGACTTCAACAAACTTACTGAAAAGAAACTAGATATGGAAATCCAGTCCATAGTGACACACAGAAGACAGTTATGGCACACTTTCAACACTATCTTATTGAATGGAAATAGAAACAATTATTTGGGAAAAATCTTATGAAATTGACAGTTCTTGATGTGCTGCAGTTCTTTTAGGTCAGATAGCTATTTCCTGGCTTTGTTCTACTACTATTTAAGGTGTGAGTCTGAGTGTGTGTGTGTGCACGTGCATGTGTGTTTTTTCAAGTGTGCATAAACCCTGACTCTTTGTTGACAAATATATAATGGGTGATGAAGGATCTTACCAAGATATCAAAGGAAGGCCTGGAGGCCAGGCAGTGTTGCTGGGTCAAAGTCCCTGTGGGATGCCCCTGAGAGACCCATGCTTGAGGTAGGAAAGGTGAAGGTGAAGCTGAGATGAGACTCCTGGAATTAAGAGATGCCAGACAGTCAGCTGAGCAATGCTGGGGGCTGCAGACATCCAGGTTAAAAGAGAGCTCATGAGAACTGCAACCAAGGCCTGAGGAAATAACACCTCACAGTCAAGGGTCCTGGTCACTGTACCTGGACTCAGAAGGCCTCTTTGCCCAGCTGGATCTTGATCTTATTTTGGCCCCAGTCTTTCTGCTGTGTCCTACTTCTTCATTTCATAATGGAATTGATTGTTGTGTGCACCTGTATTTCGAATATATGAAAATTGTGTTTGGATTTTATAGGGCATCACAATCAAGAGTTATCTTGAGTCTCAGAGGAGACTTGGACATGGGCTGGACTTTTGGGCCATGCCAGAGCTGTTGAGATTATGAGACTCCTGCAGGGAAATAGAATGTATCTTGCTCTGTGAGAAGGGTATGAGCTGTTTAGAAGACAGGGGTTATGGTTTGGTTGGGAGATATCCTGTAGAAGTTCCTGTTAATACAAGAATATTCAGAAGCCTGAGGAGTAGATTTTTAGTGCTGAATCCTAATATGTTGAACCTAGTTTTTTGTTGTTGTTGTTTGTTTGTTTGTGTTTTTGGTTCCAGGGATTGAACTCAGGTCACTCGACCACTGAGCCACATCCCCAGCCCTATTTTGTGTTTTATGTAGAGACAGGGTCTCACTGAGTTGCTTAGTGCCTCATCATTGCTGAGGCTGGCTTTGAACTCGCAATTCTCCTGTCTCAGCCTCCCTAAGTGCTGAGATTATAGGTGTGCCACACCATGCCCTGCTTCAACATAGTTTGAATAAACTGGGTAGTAATTTTAGGAAGGTGAGACAGGTTTGGAGGAGGTGAGTCACTGGGGGTTGTCCCTGGAAGTGTTCCTCCTGTGGCCCCTTCTGGTCTCTGGTTCCTGACCCCTTTCTGTTATCATCTCTCATCCACTGGGCACTTTCCCCATGATGTGCTGCTGTGCCATGGACCCAGAGCAAGGGAGCCACCTCTGAAATTGTGAATTTCAAATATAATATCCTTTCTCTAATTTGTTTTTGTCATGTGCTTTGGTCACAGGGACAGAAAAAAAATGAATCAAATCAGAGAATGGGTCCATTGGTTTTCTATTCCCTTTTTCTCATTCTACACTTCTGGCTCACATATGTTCCTCTGTTGCCACGGTAGCCAGCAGACTCAGAACAGAGACTTGTGACAGTTGCACTTCTGAGTTACTGGACTCAGTATCTGAAGGACTTCAGAGAACTTGTTTATGCCTCAGGAGTTGGCAGCATCTCTTTCCTGCAGGCACTCACAAAAGCCAGGTTTGATGGAGTCTGCAATGTACATGAGTGTGTGTGTGTGTGTGTGAGAGAGAGAGAGAGAGAGAGAGAGTGTGTGTGAGAGAGAGAGAGAGAGAAGGGGTGGGGTGGACGGAGAGAGAGAGATCAAGAGAAAGCCAATGTTCATATATTCTCTTCCCCAATGACTTGCTGGAGCATCACAGGAAATGCTGGACACTACAAATGCCCTGAGATGGTGGGAGGATGGGCAGTTAAATAGCTGTGTTCTTTCTAGAAAGTAATTTAGTATCAATTATCATAACTTTAAAATATTTGTAATTTTTTATCCAATAATCCAACTTATAGGACTATAAAATGAGAGTCATAAATTTGTGGATAAGGGGGATTTCAATCATTAATAAGACTGTTGTTAATGGTCTTAATCATGTAAGGGTCTTTGTCACCTATGTTATTGGTCAGTAATAGTTGATCACCAGAGAGAGGTAATGAGAAAGTGGTTAAGGATTACAGAATTGACATATATGTATTTCCTGCAGGCTGTACTACAAAAATTAATAATTTCACTTTCTTTGATGTGACATCCAAGTATATGCGAATGTGTACATACGTGTACAATCCATACATCTACATAGATATGAAGGAAAACAAGACTATAAAGACACCCACCAAACTATCTTCCTGATGGTTATTATTACCCTTGAATTGTGGGCTAGGGATATTTAGTTTCATCTTTCTAATTTCCTGTATTTTTCAAATTTTATACAACTACCTATTATGAGAAGTAGTTCTTCCACTGGAATAAGAAGACAAAGCAGGAGAGGTATCAGGTGCAGATGCTCAGGCCAGAGGGTTTTTATAGCATAGTATCAGTTTTGTGGAGAAAGAACTGCCTCTTCTGCCCCTGACTGGAGAATGCAAATATAAGATGTGCTTCTGACTTAGTGGGATAGTTGTGAATGGTAAAAGGCATGGTTATTATTTGCCAAAGTACACGAGTCACTTGTCAATAACACCTATTAATGTTTTTCTTTTGAAGTTTCCGGTGCCAAGGGAGACTGGGCATTTGACCCATCCTCCAGCAGCAACTGCCCTGACCTGGAGCACTGCACCTCAGAATCCAGATCCAACCAGAGCCTCTCTGTAAGCTATTTCCCCCCTGAGGACAGCACTGAGTGTGAGGACTTCACACCCTATGAATGTTGTTTATGTCGTGCCTCATATGGGTTCACTTGACGAGTTGGGGTCCCACAGGATGAGGTCAGGGGTCCCAGAGGACGAGGGACAATGGGGTCCCACGGGACGAGGTCTGGGGTCCCGGAGGAGGAGGGTTTATGGGGTGGACGGTCGCGGAGTCACTCACCCAGACACCGGAGGTAGGTAAAACTGCTCTGCCAGAGAGAGAAGCAGACCCGTTTATTTCAGTTAGTGCAACAGTTTATATAGAATCCTCGGACCAATCATGGCCCTGAGGTTAGGTTACAGCCAATAGGGTATTGATCCATGTCAGGTGCGCAGCCAATCAGCATGGGATGAGAAAAGGAGAGGCACTGAAGGCAGCCAATCAGCATGGGGTAAAGAGGAGGGGAAACATTCAAAGTAACCAATCAGCATGGGGAAAAGGAAAGGGGAGGGGAGGCATTGAAGGCATGGAGAGAGCTCCTATATGTGAAGACCTAGCATCTCAGGCTTCTTCTAGCCTCTTCCTCCCTTCTGTCCAAGGGGCACAGGGAACCAAAAGTGTGAGGAGACTCATGGGGAGAAGAAGCCAAATTCAGGAGAAGCCAGGGGAGCTGGGCCAAGCAGACCTTAGGGTCTGTAGGTCATATAGCTAAATCTTGCTTGTGTGTGTGAAGCAGTTCACCCTCATTCTTTTGCATGTGGGTGTCCAGTTGCCCCAACAATAGTTGTTAAAAGGACTGTTATTTTTATTTGTTCTTTTTAGATGTACATAATAGTAGAGTGTATTTTGACATATTATACACACATGGAGTATAGCAGGGTCTCATTCTTGTGGCTGTACATGATGTGGAGTTTCACTGGTGGTGTATTCTTATATGAACATAGGAATGTTGTGTCCGAATTGTTCTCCCCACTTTCCTGTTCCCATCTCATCTCCCTTCCCTTGGTGGTCTCTGTTTGAAGCTCCCTCGTCTTCAGGATCACTCTACATTACCGTGGTCTAGGCTGGAATATCATTCCTTCCTTCTCAAGTATTGATATTCTGATCAAAATGCTCTATTGCATGGGTATCAACACAACCTACAGCCCCACTTCCTCTGTGCAGAAGGGAAGGGAAGGTAATGAATTCTCTTTAATGCCACAGTGTTCAGGAAGGCACGTTCAAAAGTAAAGGATTTTAGATCTCATTATGCCAAAGAGGAAGCTTACTACTTATTTTACACCTTCCTTTTCCTCAGCTCCAAATGTGAACCCCGGTGTTCAAGGCCAGTCCCATGGACCAACTACTCCCTTTGCTTGTCCCATGGAGTGTGAAGTTCCCCACAGGGGAGTTTTTTCCAGGGAACCAGCATCAGGGTTTGATAGTGCACTGCTCAGCTCTCCCATCAGTCTTCCAGGAGGAAGTAGGTGCTTAGTTTCCTGGAGATGAGGGAGTGTGCAAATTAGGGGTTGGGGCTCTAAGGCCAGATTGCCTCTGAATCCAGGCACCTGGAGTTGTGATGTGGAAATATGAGCCAGTTATCTGACTGCACATCTTACATGTTCTGTGAAGTAGGCGAACAATGAGACTTAGCTTATAGGTTTCTTTGAGCTGGAACATGGGCGTGTGGAAAGGATCTCAAGGCCCTTCGTATACTCAGGGTGGCTTGATCATTCATGGTAGCTTGAACAGCCTGCAAGATCTTGCCAGGGTGCATCTTTTGGATAGTAGGGTTTTCTCCCAAATCCCGGCTCTCCCTACTCCTTGCATCATGCTCCTGAAACTCTGAAACTGAGACCGTCAACAATCTTACTGAACAGAATCTAGATATTTTGAAATCCAGTCAATAGTGACACATGGAAGACAGTTATGGCACACTTTAAATACTATCTTATTGAATGGAAATAGACACAATTATTTGGGAAAGATCTTAAGAAGTTGACAGTTCCTGACATGCTGCAGTTCTTTTAGGTCAGATAGCTATTCCCTGGCTTTGTTCTACTATTATTTAAGAGGTGAGTGTGTGAGTGAGTGTGTATATATGTGTGTGTGTGCATGTCTTCTTTCATGTGTGCTTAAATCATGAATCTTTTTTTACAAATATATAATGAGTCATGAAGGAGTCTAGCAAGATTTCCAAGGAAGACCTGGAGGCCAGACAAAGTATTGCCAGGTCAAAGTCCCTTTGGGATGCCCCTGAGAGACCAGTGCTTGAAGTAGGAAAGATGAAGCTGAAGCTGAGATGGAGTCCCCTGGAATTAAGAGACTCCAGACTGTCAGCTGAGTAAAGTTGGGGACTGCAGAGACCTCCAGGCTAAAAGAGTACCCATGAGCACTGCAACTGAGGAAATAACACCTCACAGTCAAGTACCCTGGACACTGTAGGTGGACTCAGGGGCCCTCTTTGCCCAGCTGGGTCTTGATCTTATTTTGGCCCCAGTCCTTCTGCCATGTCCTACTCCTTCATTTTGTAATGGAATTGATCGTTGTGTGCAACAATAATTTGAATATATGAAAATTGTGTTTGAATTTTATAAGGCATCACAGCTAAGAGTTTATTTTGAGTCTCAGAGGAGACTTGGACATGGACTGAAATTTTGGGCCATGCCAGAGCTGTTGAGACTATAAGACTCCTGCAGAGAATGGAATGCATCTTGCTCTGTGAGAGGGATATGAGCTATTTAGAAGACAGGGGCAGAGTGTTATGGTTTGGTTGTGAGGTGTGCTGCAGGAACTCCTGTTAATGTAAGAATATTCAGAAGCCTGAAGAGTAGATTTTGAGTGCTAGAACCTAATGTTTTCAACCTAGTTTGAATGAACTTACTGAATAGTAATTGTAGGAAAGTGGGACAGTTTTAAAGGAGGTGAGTCACTGGGGGTTGTCCCTACAAGTGTTCTTCCTGTGGCCTGTTCCTGTCTGTTTCCTGACCACTATCCATTGTCATCTCTCATCCATTGGACCCTTCCCTCATGATGTGCTTTTGCCAAATGATCCAGAGCAAGGGAGCCAGTTATCCATGACCTCTGAAATTGTGAGCCTCAAATATAATATTTTTTCTCTAATTTGTTCTTGTCATCTACTTTGGTCACAGAGAAAAATCACTGACTAAATTGGGGTATGGGTCCATTTGTTTTCCATCTCCTTTTACTCCTTCCACACTTCTGGCTCACTTAGGTTCTTCTGTTGTCTCTGCAGCCAACAGTCTCAGAACAAAGACTTCTGACAATTGTACTTCTTAGTTATTGAACTCAGTATCTGAAGGACTTCAGAGAGTTTATGCCTCAGGAGTTGGCAGCATCTCTTTCCCGCAGGCAGTCACAAGAGCCAGGTGTGACAGAGTAGGCAATGTATGTGAATGTGTAAGTGTGTGTGAGAGAGAGAGAGAGAGTGGGAGTGGAGAGAGGCAGAGATTAAGAGACAGCCAATGTTTGTATATTCTCTTCCCCAATGACTTGCTGGAGCATCACGGGAAATGCTGGACTACAGATGCCCTGAGATGGTGGGAGGATGGGCGTTTAAATAGATGTATTCTTTCTAGAAAGTAATTTAGTATCAATTACTATAACTTTACAACTTTTGTAATCTTTGATCCAAAAATCTAACCTATAGGACTATAGAATGAGAGGCAGAGATTTGTGGATAAGGGGGTTTAATGTCATTAATAAGAGCATTGTTAATTGTCTTATTTCTATAGGGGTCATTCATCTCCTACATTAATGGTCATTAATAGGTGATCACCAAAGAGAGAGTTAATGAGAATGTGATTAAGGATTACAGAATAGCCATATATTTGTTTCCTGCAGATTATACCATAAAATTTAATGATCTCACTTACTTTGATGTGACATCCACATATATATGATATGTGCATACATGTACCATCCATACATACATGCTGATATCAGAAAAAGAAGATTATAAAGAAATCTAAG
The DNA here is from genome assembly GCA_028644305.1 of Xerus rutilus. NCBI lineage: Eukaryota > Metazoa > Chordata > Mammalia > Rodentia > Sciuridae > Xerus > Xerus rutilus. The sequence goes on from CM053402.1 coordinate 51,613,982, forward strand.
ACACTATTTTCCTGATGGGTATTGTTCCCCTTGTATGGTGGGCTAGGGGTATTTATTTATTTATTTTAAAATATTTTTTTAGTTGTCAATGGACCTTTATTTTATTTACTTATATGTGGTGCTGAGAATGGAACCCAGTGCCTCATGCAAGCTAGGCAAGCACTTTACCACTGAGCCACAACCACAGCCCCCAAGGTTATTTATTTTCATCTTCCTACTTTGCTGTATTTTTCAAATTTTATACAATTATCTTTTATGAGAAGTAGTTCTTCCATTGGAGTAAGAAGACAAAGCAGGAGAGGAATCAGGTGCAGATGCTCAGGGAAGAGAGTTTTTATACCATAGCATCAGTTTTTAAGGAGAAAGAACTGCCTCTTCTGCCCCTGACTATAGAATGCAAATATAGGATGTGCTTCTGCCTCAGTGGGATTGTTGTGAATGGTAAAAGGAATAAATATTATTTGCTGAAGTACATGATTCTCTTCCCAATATCACCTATTAATGTTTTTCTTTTGAAGTTTCCAGTGCTCAGGTAGACCGGGCATTTGAGCCCTTGGACTCCATGGAGGACTCATCCTCCAGCAGCAACTGCCCTGACCTGGAGCACTGCACCTCAGAATCCAGATCCAACCAGAGCCTCTCTGTAGGCTATTTCCCCTCTGAGGACAGCACTGAGTGTGGGGACATCATACCCTGTGAAGACCTGGCATCTGAGGCTTCTTTCAGCCTCTTCCTCCCTCCTGTTCAAGGGGCACAGGGAACCAAAAGTGTGAGGGGACCCATGGAGAGAAGAAATCAAATTCAGGAGAAGCCAGGGGAGCTGGGCGAAGCAGCCCTCATGGAGATCCTGTATGCCTATCTGAGCTGCCTCCGTGAAGACGCACTAGCTAACTGGGCTCTAAGTGAAGACTACCAGAGGATGGACAGGAGCCAGCAGGAGAGGATCGACCAGAACCTCTTGGAACTGGATGAGCTAATGAAATACATTAAGTCCTTCCGAGACAATCCAAAAGATGACAAAGATGATGAGCCTGTGGTCTCTGGCTCTCCTCAGGAAGAGGATCTGCAGCCGTCCAGCACAGTGTCTCCCTCCATGGATCAGGTCAGTCATCAGGAAGATCCAACTGGTGAGGACGTGCCCAAGTGTAAGCCACCAGAAAATGGAGACATGAAGCAGTGCCCAGAAATGCCTGTGGGGCTTGAGGATGATGAAATTGTTGAGGTGAGCATAGAGCTGCCCCACTGCAGAGGAAGGGCTAGGCCCGGTGGGGGTGCTAGGTTGGACAACATTGTGCCTGCTGTGAGGCAGAGGAGGACCCCAATGTCTGAGCAGATGAGCTATGGGAGAAGGGCCACAGCAAGGAAAAGGGTCAGAGAAGAGGGGTGGGGACAATGCCAGGGAGCACTGAGAGAAAGAGAGGGGAGGAGCAAAGGGAAGTACTGAAGGTTACACAAACTAGTGTGTGTGTGCCTGTGTGTGGGTTTAGTGATTAAGGTTAATGAAGTTCTGCATTTTCAGTTGGCTAATGTTAGTAAAAAATAAATAAGAAACCCATAAAGGAGTAAATATGGGCTCCACTGCTGCTGACACTGAATGTGTCTCCCTCATCCCCTTTGTCTTGGCAGATGGAAAGCCAGGAGACTGGCACTGCAGAGCGCTCCGCAGTTGCACCAGAGCAGTCAGAGGAGGAGGATGTGCCTTCAGACAAAGAAAGCACTTGCTGTGTGAATTTCGGGGGCTTCTTCCACTGGATCCGGAAGCGAGTGGTCTCCGCCCTGCCAGGGAGAAAGCGCCATGAGAGGCCCAACAAGGTCCCATTCTGCTGGCACTAAAGAGAAGACGTTTTGTTGGAGGCAGTAGAGTCCTACCTCAGGAGTCCCTCTAGTTAGGAAATCCTATGTACCTAGAATTTAGTTGTTTCCATGTCCCCTATTGTACAATTAGCATGGTTTTATGTTTTACTAATAAATGTTCTTGTTCTCCATGACTTTCTCCTCTTCCATGAGAACATCTGGGCCCAGGTTCAGAGTAGCTATAGTGACTAGAAGCCTAAAATTGATTCTGAGGACATTACGGAGAGTGTTATGCTTCTTAAGAGAAGGCATTTATTGCTCTCTCCTTATGTCCCTTCTTGATCTATTCCCCCCTATTTTATCTATTATATCATGCATTTTAACCTGTTTTATTATTAATTCACATCTACAGTGTGAGAGACAGCAGGACCCCTTGACTCCCACATGGCAGGATGATGTTGGTTGAACTTGTGGGTTCTGAGCAAGTGGCAGTGGTCATTATGTCACTGTGAAGTCCTTTTCAATCAGGAGTGTTCAGACCTTCAGAAAGCAGTTCTGAAGATCCTGGAGAATGAGATTGGTTCCAGTATGTTATTCTAAAATGTCCATGGCATGTTGATTGGTTCCAGCAAGTTGGCTGACATCAGTCGCTCAGAGTGGAGTAAAGTGAGGGCTACAGTAAATCATCTGTTTTAAATACAGGCTTATCCCTTTTAGGTGGCCTATTCACCTAAGATCTCTCTGTACATGAGAGGATTTGGAAGATCAATGCAGTGTGGCCCATGTCTTAAAGGGCCAGTAAGGAGTACAAAAAAATAGAGGATCACCAAAACCAGAGCTGATATGACAGGAAGCTTTAAATCAAACAGATCTGCATGTACAAATTTCTTCCCCTTACTTTGCTTTTGATAGACCAATTCCAACTGCAAGATCATTTAATAATCCAGAAAGCTCTTCAAAAGCCAGATCATTACCGTAAAACATTGTCTTAGGCTTCTATCTACAGATGGCCATTTCTTCAACTCATTTTCCCCTGACAGGCCAATTCCAATTGGAAGGTTTTATAAAAAAACACAGAGACAATGAGAGAGGAGCCCCAAAACCATGTCCAGCAGATGGGAAACTTTAAATTGACCAGCCAAGATCTTTCCCAAGAGACTACCTATAAGATCAATGCAGTATTGACCATGTCTTAAAACAGGCAGTGACAGATACAAACAAAACAAAAACAGACAACCAAAGGGAATTCCCTAGCCCAAGGCCAACAAAGCGATGAGAACCTGGAGCAGATCAGAAGGGAGTAAACCTCCCTAGGTTCTCCAGTCTTGCTTAACCATAACCCATATACCAGGACCTCCACAGGTGGCCTGCAGAAAGTAGGACCACTTGTTCCCACAAAGTGGAACCAGATGTGTGAATCAAAGGTCTCAGTGTGCACACAGGGGACTTACCAAATGACCAAGGGTGTTGTGTCTTTACTGAGTTCAATTTCCTTTTTTTCAAAGTGGACCATGATGGAGCAACAGGTAGAGAATGGAGGAGTTCCTGAAGCAAAGGGATCTTTGGCAGCTGCTGGGATAGTCCCACAGTCCCTTATAGGAATAGCTCCTCTGGTTCAAGCAGAGGCAAACTCATCGGTCTCCTAACTCTCCAACAGTTGGCTGTCAGAAAGTTACCTTATATCCTCAGCATGAAGTGGGGTTCCTTGGAGAGCCAGGCCTACCCAAGAAAGCTGGAGCCGGGGCTGCTCTCAGTTCCCACTTGGGTACCAGATTTGTTGCTGAAATCTCAGTCTTTGTCCCTGATGCCAATCCAATAACAAGGACATAGTTTTGGGAAAAAGGAAAGTTTATAGCTTTTTTAGCAAAGGAGAAACACAGGGGCCCCTGTCCCAAAGGCTGTGATTGTCTCGATCTGATTTTTCTGATGACTAATAGTGTTAAGCATCTTTTCCTGTGCTTGCTCGGGCCACTTGTGTATCTACCTATTTTGAAGAAATACCCTTTCAGATACTTTGCCCATTTTCTTATACATCTAAAAAATTTAAAAAGCAAGAGCACTCTCAAGTACAGTGGAGGGATCAGGAGGACATTCTTAGATCCTAGACTGTAGGCTGCCTAGTGTTTAGAAGAGAAAGGAATAAGAGCTGGAGGAGCCTTCTGGACTCAGAACAAAGTAGATTATTTGAAAATTAAAATGAACATGAATATAATAAATATCTGTTTCTTTGCTATATTTCTCTTGAATGTCTTTTCGCTGTTTTTCTGAAAAATGTATTTTTAAATGAGATACTCATTTTTTTTGATAAGTTTATTGTAGATATCTTAAACATTGGCAAACTTTGACAACCAGAGCTTCTATTTTAATTAATATAATATAGCAACATATTTGTTCTCAATTTCAAAATGAAGTGAGGACTTAAAGTATAATTGTTTCTAGATTTCTTAATTTTGCAAAAACATTGACTCTAAGTGAAGATTTACTTTAAATCAGGAATCAACCTTGAATTTTATAAAATGTCAAATATCTGCTATATTAAACTACATTAATAACCTTTTAAAAATATAAAACCATCCTTCTATTCCTGAGCAATCCAAGTGAATTCCCTACAGTAATTCATAAACAGTTAATATAAAACAATTTAGCTTACATTGACTATAGTGATTCAAATTGTGATAGAGCACAGTAATCTACATAAAGACTGGCTTTCCATAAAGATATGAAGCAAAAAGTCAGACAATGTTTGGTAAGTTGTTGCTGAGATGGTGAAGAAGGAATATCTGTGATTTTGGTCCATCTTCAAGAGTGTGAGGAAATAGTAACCCATGCATTCTGTTGGGAGTAATATCTCAGACACTTTCTATAGGTAGCGTTCAGGAAATACCTTTTAAAATTATGAATACAGTTACTAACTGACTAAGCAAATTCCATTTTACAAATTTATCCTGTAGACATATTGTTCATACACCTGATGTGACACATGTACAAGTTTATTTCATCATGATTAGTAATAGCAAAAGGTCAGAAAACGTATTAACTATCCATCAACATGAGATGGGTTAAATAAATTATGGTAACATTCTTAGAATGAAATAAAATACGGTCATAAGAATCATGAGAAACCTTTCCATTTACTCAAGTGGAGAAATTGCCAACATATATCATGAGCCCACAAGGCAGTTTTAGAACAGTATTGTTTTATATGCTGGCATCTGTGAGTTAAGAAAGGGTGGAGGTGTATACATTGCTTTACCTTCTAAAGACCTCTAGAATTTACCTTGTTCTTACCAACCCCAGGTGCAAAACATCCTCAACCCTCACAGATGTCACTGGAACAGTCTTGGAGTGGGTCCCTGCTCCTGTCTTTGACCCTCAGTCACTTGCCAACAGAGTGGTGAGGGTGTTCTGAAAAGCAAAGTCAGAGTCTGTCCCTCTGGTGTCCTCTAATGTCATCCTACTGCCTCTGACTACACGCCAGCATCCATAGGTTGACTTCCAAAGCCTCTTCTGGCTGCTCTGCTCCAGCCACACACTAGTTCTTGGTGTTCTGCCAGCCCCCTATGCATGCTCTGTCCTAGAGCATGCTCTGTCCTAGAGGGTTTAGCTGTTCTCATTCGTAAACCTGTTATCATCCTTCTGAAAGGCTCTTCCCGGGACACCCATGTAGTCAGCTTCCTCAGAACCTTTAAGTCTTGACTTAAAAGCCATTTTCTCAGACCATTTTCTCAGGCCCACCCTGATCTCTGTTCTAATATGTCAAATCACTTCTGGTGGTCAATATTTCATTTATCCAAATATCAAATATTTTACTTCCATTGATATCAATATATTGATCTGAAATATCAACATTTCCTATCCATCTTTTCTGTATCCTCCATCATAACACTGTGATTGTCTATGTTTCTTACATTTCTTTTTCTCTTTTAAAAAATTCTTCTTTCTTCCACTGGAATGAAAAGTCTGTGAAGGCTAAATTGCTTTGAGGAAAACTTTTTGTTTAGTATTGAAGCTTCTGTGCCTGACTCATAGTCAGTGCTCAACAAATGTTTTTAGAATAAAGAAATGAACTAAAGGGTGAACATGATTGCAATATTTCTGGAAGACTACCTAGAAAACTGAAGAAGGGACTTTAAGAAAAGGACTTAGGTATTCATGGTTAGGAGGAAGATTTTCCATTGTACACACTTATATATTGCAAAATATAATATATATATATAGAATATTTTACCAATTAAAATACACATACATAAATTAATTCAAATATTTAAAATATTTCTGCCAGTCACTATTACTCAAACAGTCAGCCTGACTTATGAAATTGTTACCAATACAGATATGAATAATGTTCTTTTTTATTTTTTTGGCACTGGGGATTGAACTCAGGGGCACTCGACCACTGAGCCACATCCTCAGCCTCATTTTGTGTTTTATGTAAAGACAGGGTCTCACTGAGTTGCTTAGAGCCTCGCCATTGCTGAAGCTGGCTTTGAAGTAGCGATTCTCCTGTCTCAGCCTCCCAAAGTGCTGGGATGAATAATGTTCTTTGATTCTGGTTTTTACATACATTTGTATATGAAGGGAGGTTAAGAACATAAATTTCAGAGGTGTATTTGTTTTCTGTGAACTGTATGAATTCTTAATATTTAATAATTTTCCTTTTTCCTCTCTTGTTTCCATATAGGAGAGAAAACATAGGACCCTTGACTTTCTGAGTTTCGCTTATTTTGCTTAACATAATACTCTCAAGTTCCTTCCTTTTTCCTGCAAACGATGTAATTTCATTCTTCTTTATGACTGAATTGCTGGTTGTCTTTTGCCTTTGAGTACAGTAGTTTCATTATGCATAAACAAGGATTATATATGATTCAACTTATCTTTTATTTTTTGGTCCTTGAGAACAGTTTTTTTTCCCCCCTAGAACAATTTGAGTAAAATCGCATCTAAATATTTTGCAGCTTTCCTTTGTGAAGGCAATTGTGCTTGGGTGTATTAGGGGGTGTAGCTCATGACAACTTTGTTTCTTTTATAACAATTGATATGTTTAGACCTTTTACATTTTCTGGTGTCAATTTTGGTAAGTCATATTTTTTTTCAAATATTTGAGTTTTCAATTTAATTTTTGCAAAGTAGAGCAAAGTAGTTAGTTACTTTCCATTCTCTGTATTGGTGGTTATTTCCCCTTATTTCTTGTTTCATTGAGCTTACTATTTTACATCAAGTTAGATGAAAATAAACTTATTTTATTTTTTCAGTTATAGATCTTGCAATTATGAATTTTCTATTGTTTGTTTTTTAGTTCATTACTTTCTTTTCAAACTCAAATCATTTTATTCCTTTTTATTTCTTTTATTTTGCAATTATTTTTCAAATTTCTTCAGATGAATGTCTAATTTTTTATCATCATAATTTCATTTAAAAATGTATTGAGCATTATAAATTTTCCTCTGAGCATCATTTTAGCTATATTCAGTAAGATCTAATATGTAACATATTGGTGTAGATTTTCAGAATTACCGCAGTAGGTTGGATTGTCTTTGAACAATGAATTGAATAGGAAGGTTTTTAAAGTATCTAGGTGCTCAAACTCTTTGCTTTTTGATTTGATATTAATTTATATTTTTTGATATAAATGTATTGATATTTCTGAAATGTATTGGTATTTCTGATGACTCAATAAATGTCCAAATTTAGAAAATAATTGCTTTCATATGAAAAGAAGATCTACTTTTTGTTTCTGTTATATATAGAGTTTGGTATATATTTGGTATACAGAGCTTGGTATGTATAACCTTTTTTTTTGTACTGGAGCTCGAACCCACAGCCATGTGCTTGCTGTGTGTACACACTCTACCACTAAGCTACATTTTAAAAAAACTACATTTTAAAAACTCTACATTCTTTGTTCTTTTATCTTTTTAATTACCACTTGCCCATTTTTTTCCCTTATGGATTGAGATAGGTCATTTGAAACCTTTTTCTCACTGTTTTTTCAATTAAAATATCTCTGGTAGTTTTGCTTTATGAGCATTAATGCTGTGTTGGGAAGAGTTAGTCATGTGTTTCATTTCACTATTAATTACAAGATTGTCTTTTTATTTTGCCCTAACTGGTGCTTTTGGAACTAATACTTTTTTTTTTTAATATCACAATTCCTTTTTTCCTTTCATTGACATTTGTGAGTCCGTGACAATCAGTATCTCCAGATTGTGTTTTAAATTGTGGTTTGCATATAGCATATTTGTCATCCAATTCAAATGTCTTTTTTTATATTGATAGATGAATTTAGTTTTTTTTATTTAAAGATAAAACACAGATTTGGCCTTAATTATGTCATGTACTTTATGTTATGCCTTCTGGTTATGTAGCTTTAAAAATCTACCATTGTATACAATATTTTTTGAATGTATTTTATTAGGCATTGGAAAGGTGTTCATATTTGTTCTAGTGGTTACTTTGAGGAAAATAATTTTTATATTCTCCTTATGCTTTATTTTTTAAAGACCATTTCTCTTAATTCTGTAAATCAGGAACTAAGACTCACTCATCACTTAATTTTAATTGAACATGTTATTTTTCATGGTATTTATTATTATTTATTTAAATTTATTTGCACATCTATGACTAAATTAGTAGATCTTATATTTTTTGACCTCCAACTGTTAAATATTAAGAATTCATGCACCTATATTATTCATAAATAATCCTAATTCCCACCTAGAGCTAATTACCTGAGGCATGTGTGAGATATGGCTATTCCACTGGGAACACAGGGAAGTCTCTGTCTCCCAAGGATGGTCTGACTGGAGCTATTCAGATTGTGTGGTTGTGCTCATTTGTGGGGCATGCTGGGTAAGCAGGGGAATTATAGCACTTTTATGGGAAGCCAGCTTTTTCAAGTCATGGAAATTGTGCATTCTATGACCTTCACTTCTAGTTATAAACTGTTAATATAACATGCTGTAAGTTAATATAGCATATGCTAAGAAGCTTGGAGAGAGTACAGGAAACTCCAGGTACATTCTCTACTTAACTACTTCACCTGAGTGCTGCTGACAGAGGCCAGGCTATTTCCCTAGTCCAGATTTAAGAGGTACAAAGAACGTGTGGTTGTAGCTCATACAGACTCCTGCCTATCCAAGAAGGACAAGCAGCTGGCGATGACTCAATGTCCATTTTAGAGTCTGAGTCCCTAACCAATATAGGAAAGCACTTTTACTGCCGACATGTCTGTTCTTGGCAAAGCCAGAGTCCATGGTGATTTGCTGAAATTACGTTCTTTTCTCTCACATGCAGAAAAGTATGGAGAGCAACTCTGGAGACTTATTCTATTGACACTGTTCAGAACTACAGCAAAAAATGATAATACCAATAACAACATCAGTTGAGCAGTTACTAGGTATTCTAGGTATTGTTCTTTTGAACAAATTTATTTGCAGTAAAAATTATCTGCCATTTATTTTATTTTTTGTCTTATTTTTTGCTTCTAACTGCAAAGTATTGAAACTTAAACCTAAGAGCTATTGGCCTGAAGGCTGTCTGTATTTGAAGGCATGAAAAAAGAAGTGACATCCATCATAATACATGAGCTAATTTAATCTTCACCAACAGTGTTAAAACTCATTTTATGGATAATAATACAGAATCGGTAAATACTAAGGTGATAACATATATTTGGCAATTTGACTGTTTATATAAATAAATTCTACAAATCAACAACAAAAGCAAACTGCCAAGTTAAAAAATAGCAAAAGACCAGATGGGATGCTGCACAAAACATACTAAAAGTTGTCCATAAGCATATAATAAGTATTCATTAAGGAAATACAAATTAAAACCCAAATGAGATATTGGCACACCCTCACCTGCATTGCTAAAAGTAAATCATCTGATAATCTTGATTATTAACAACATGGATCAACTTAAACACTTACACTCTGCTATTGGAGTTTTTTTTTTTTTAAGTTAAGCGCATCCCTACCCTACCTGATTGTAGCAGTTCCACCTCTAGGTGCACATGCACCTATGTTATGTTCCATAAACATTTGCACACGCAAAAAATGTTCAAAGTAACTTTAGTTATGTCAAAAGAAAAATTCTCCATAAATCAGCTCAATGATAAAATTGACTTTTATTTGCAATTCATGAACTGGGCAGTATCTCATCTAAAAGTAAAGAGGTGTTTTGTTGGACATGGCAGAAGAGTTAGTTGGTATGATGTGACTGAAGCGGGAATGAGAAAAGAGCATAACACAAAAGTAGACTGCCAAACGTCAGGTGACTTCCACTTTGGCAAGGGTTAAAGTGGGGCGGACTTTCTTACAGGCCAGCTAAAACTGATTCGGGTGTGTTCCCTTGGGGATTTGGCTATCATCTCTTTCCTGATTTCTTGGAAGTTCAGATAAACAATTTAGTCTTGGTTGAGTGACATGGAAATTTAGCATGTGACTCCATTTTGATTGGGTTTGTTGGGGCCTAGGTGCAGGAGCTCAGTCCAAATCAGTGACCTACCCTAAGTTTTATTTAACAGTTCCCAAACTGTCAACGATCCAAATATATACATCAACAGGAGAATGGATAAACCATAATATGTGAGTACAATGAATACTCTTCCTGAATAAGGAAGAAAGAACAGGAATACATGCAAAAATGTGGGTGAGGCTTGGCCCTTGCATGGAGTGGGAGAAGCCCAGACACCTACTGTGTTATTCTAGAAGAGGTACAAGTGTTCCTTGTGATCAAAATCAGAATAGCTCTTGTGGAAGATTGGTTGAGGAGAACATAAGGAACTTTATGCAAGAATAAAATGTTTTATATATTGCTTTGTGTATGTATATCATTCCTTTTTAAAAAAATGAATAAAGGAGAAAAAAAAAGGATTGCATACACGTCCTATGTTTCAAGAACAACTGTAAGAAATTGTGCTCATCTTTGGTTCTCTATGGCTCCAGCCTCATACCTTTCCATCAGAGTATGCATCTTTCCAGGGTTCCCCTTGTCACTAGAAGAGGGTCCTGAGGAGTTTTTGGAGAAGAGACCTACAGAAGTGGGGTCTTTGGTGTATGTGACAGAAAATAATTTCTGCGCGTGTCTGTAGAGGCACAGAGATTTCTTTAGGAAAGCACTGGATACACATTCAAGGGAGAATACAGGCATCTTGAGCATGAGAGATGCTTTGGGGATCTCAGGCTCTTCTTTTAAAGGAAACTTGGTGAGGGGAGGGCAGGGGTGGCTTGGTGAGTGACAGGCCTGAAAAGGTCCGTGGACCTTGATTAAAATTAAATTTCATTGTCCTTCCTTTGGCTTCCTTTTTCATTTCTTCTATACTATCTTACCCTTGGATTCTGAAGTTTATTCCCCAGCACTGCCGATGGCTGTCATGCTATTGTAAATCCACCACAGGTAGCCGCACATCATTGCTTGCTGGTCCTCAGGGGCCTAGGGCTCCGTGAAGGATGCCATCCAACCACGTCACTGCCTGAAGAGCTGACCTGTTTCACAGGCAGGGGGACAGAGGGGTGCATCCAAAAGTCACTGCAATGTACTTTGCCTAAAATTAAGTGCTAAGGAATAATAATGGAGCTTTTATGCTGCACGCATGTTTTCTTTTCCATTAAATCTCAGATCTGCTGTTTGCTTTAGTAGCCTTAGTTCAGGCTGCTTTGAAATCCATAGGGGGAAAGAAACCCTTCATTAAGTTCAGCAGTACAGCCCTGTAATGCGACAGTGCTCCTATTTGGTTTTCCTTCTGTAAATATTTGTGCTCTCTCAGGCTAAGGAGTGGCCTGTGGTAGAGACTAAAATATCCCCATTTATATCCTCCAGGTGCGGCAGGAAATGCCTGACCCCTCACCCTGCCCCTGCAATGACCTCAACGCCACTTCCAAAGACCACCCTCTGGGCTGTCCTAATGCAGACCCATGATCACCTCTCCAGGTTGACTGCTGAATAGCAGAAGATGAACCTGAAATTGAATGGTTACTGCAACTCGATTTTTTCACTCGAAAGGTGAAGGTTACTTAGCTTTGACTGCTACCTTCAAGCTTGTTAATGAAAAGATGGAAAAACAATATTGACAATGCTGTCCAGAAATTGAGCTTGATTTATTATAGAAATGAGACTGAAGACAAATGGAAAAGTAAGAGTGGTGATATGACCAATGATAGGAAGAAAATTGCCAATGTCTTAAAGAAATATTATTTTTTTTCCGGCTGGTTCTATTTGTCTGGGTTTTTAAATTTATGTTTTTCACAAGAGAATCGTGACACGAATGTTCATTCTAAATGAGAGGTCTGATGTTATCTATGGGATCTGTGTGCTTAATTACCTCTTGCTGCTAACTCAATTTAAAGTGGAGGGAATTTTGATCACTCATTCTATAAACATTTACTGAATTGCATACTAGTCCTGGCATTTGGTTTATACATTTACTTTTTAAACTGTTCAGTTTTACATCTCTATAAATTTACTTCCATTTTCCTCACCCTAAACTCTTATCTTGCCAATTGATGATGAAGTTGTGATGTTCCTTCCCTTTCTGAGTCATCACTTACATAAGTGGTCCTCTATAACTTCTAAGACCATGATGAGAAGCAAATAAATTAATCTTGATAAAGCCATATAAAATATTTTTCATTTTCATTGACTTTTAATGGAAAACAAAAACATCAGAGAAGTTAATTTATCTTCATAACTTTAATAACAAGGTTATAAAAATTAAAACAAAAAATAGAACAAAAAATCAGGAAAATAAATGTCAGATCAGACATTTTTCTGGTATGAAGGAATATGATTGCCTAATTTAAAATGGAACAAAGTCTGTAAACATTGGATAAAAGTCATAAACTGCAAAGAAAACTTTAAAATGTCTTGTCATATTCTAGACCTAAAAGGAATTCTCCAAAAAACTCAGAGAAATATTATAAGCTATAATTTCTTACCACTTGGCAATAAAATTAGAGATTAATTACAAAAGGAGACAAAAGCCCTCTAAAAATCAAAATAAACAGATTAAAAATGCTTTTCTGAAGTAACCTATATAATGATTAAATCAAAATTGCAGTTGTCGCCTACTTATATAATAAGATTTATATACCTGCCTCTCCTTCTCTGAGACCTTGGGGAAGGGAAGTGGTGACACCCTTAATTGCTCTTCCCTTTTTTCTCCCATAGCTCTCCAAATGGCTGGAGAAGAATAATCTATTCCATTTTCTTCTGTAAGTTAGCACCACCTTTATTAGATATTTTGCAATTTTCAGCCACTGGAACCCATCATTTCATGTGATAATAGAGGAGAAAAAGGAAATTGAAAACCTTTACTCAGCATCACGTGTGTCCTGCTGCAAAATCTTCCTCTGCATTGTCAGAACATGAACATTCATTCATTGCTCCAATCTTTTCATTTAAATTCTTTTGGAAGTGATTCCAACTTATCTCTCAAGCAGGTGGAATGCTTCAAGGGAACAGAGTAAATGTCATGGCTTAACAGGCAAAATAGCAAAGCCCATGACAACGCTTCAAATGGCACCAATGTCATACTTCCTCACTACACAGGAAGAGTTAAGCTAGCAAGCATTCAACAGAAGAAAACAGAATAATAGCAGCAAAATAAGGAATAAACTGAGGAAAGAGGAGCAAGAGAATAATAAAATAAAAGCAGAAATTAATAAAACAGAAAAGAAAAAAGTTCAAATGATCAATTAGTCAAATAGCTAGATCGTATTCATGGAAGAATTAGAAAAAATGAGTGCTAAAAAACAGAAAGAAACTAAAACAGATATTTAAGGCTCATTAAGGCTATATAAATAGTGCAATATAACACTTTAGGATAAAAATTTTCAGTCTTGATGAAATGTCCAAATTTCTAGGGAAATATAAATTGTCTAGTAAAAAAAAAAACAAACCAATAATAATAAAACATAGATAATCCATTTAAAATGAAGAGAAAATTTTATAAAAAGTCTCCAAAAAACTACCCCATTTTAAAAAAAGGTCTAAACATAGATAGCTTTATGGTCAGTTTTTCTTGAATTTTATGAAACAATTGCTTATGTGATAAAATATACTAAATCTTTAGGGGAAAAAAAAGGTTTTTACATTACGTATTCTAAAGCCTAACATAGGATAAAAATAGAACATAGAGAATGCTCCTTTGGAAAGGCCAAGTATTGTATACAAATTAAATTAAGTTTTGTTAAAATACCAATGTATTAAATATAGTAATGTATTAGAAACAGAATCATGTATAACCAAATAGAATTGATCATGAGACTATAAAAATAATAGAAAAAATAATTAAGATAGTAGATCACAATGAAAATTAAAGTACTTATGATCCTCTTTATGAATATCAGATACAGTAGATAAAATTCAACAAGTGCTACTGATAATACTCTTTATAAACTAATGAGTCTTTCATAAAGAATCTCTACCCTGAATTCAATCATATATGATGGTTAAGTGTTAGAGTAGGATAAAGATGCCTGATATTACCAATTTTCCTTTATAATTTCCTGGAATTTTTGTATCAATCCAGTTAAATAAGAAAACAACAATAAGAGAAGGTAAAACTATTGGAAATAAGGACATAACTTATTATCAGTTGATAGCCAGAGAGCATGCCTGAAAAATCCCAAATGAAGCTGAATGTACCTGGAACTAATTAGCAAGTTCAGAAAATGCTGGATACAAATTTATATGTATCTCAATAATGACAGGGAGGGAAAGAAATGTGGTTATAGATGGCAAAGGAATGAGGTCAAGAAAGAAGGGAAAAACAACTGCATGTGTATATGTGGATGGACCATTTCAGTAGAGAGTGATAAATTCATGGCATTGGAGCAGAGAATTGGTGGAGAGATGTAACAAGCTTGAAGAAGATGAGATGAAAGAGAGAAGACACTGGAACCTAAGTTATACTCCATGTGTGTATAATATGTCAAAATAGGCTCTACTATCATGCATATCTAAAAAGAATAAATAAAAAATAAGTCATTTTAACAATTATTGTTGGGTCAACTGGACACCAACATGCAAAAGGACAAAGGTGAACTGCTTCACACACATAAGCAGATTGAACTCTGTGACTCACAGAACCAAAGGTAAAAGCCAAAACCATAAAACTCAGGAGAAAACATAGGAGTAAACCTTTAAAATCTTAGGCTAAGCAAAGTCTTCTCAGACATAACATCAAAAGCACAATCAATTCTGCTGCAAAACCACCATCAATAATCTTAAAACTCAATAATAAAAAGACAACTGACTTAAAATGGGCTAAGAACTAGAATAGACAGCTCTCCAAAGACAACACACAAGTGGCCATCAAGTCCATGAAGAGATGCTCAACATTATTAGCCATCAAAAGAAAATCAAGAATCTAACGAGCTCCCACCTTATAACCACCAGGATAGCCTCATCAAATAGATAAATAAGAGCAAGTATTGCTGAGGAGGTGGAGAAGCCAAATCCTTGGGCACTGCCAGTGGAGATAGAGAATTGTATAATCACATGGAAAGACAGATTGGCACTTCCTCAAACCGCATGATCCAACAATGCCACTCCTAGGCATGCACTCTAGAGAACTGAAGACTTATGTCTACACAAAAACCTGGACATGAAAGTTGATTGAACTGTTACACATAATAACACCAAAGTGGAAACAACCTTAATGTCCATCAGTGGATGGAGGATAAACAATATGTGGCAGATCTACACAATGAAGCATTACTCAGCCAGGAAAAGGAATGGAGTACTGTTTCATGACACAACATATATGAACCCTGAAAACATGATCTCAGTGAAAGAAGCCAGTAACAAAAGATGACATATCATATGCTTCCTATAATAGGAAACATTCAGAATATGCAAATATAGAGAGAAAGAAGGTAGATGAATAGCCGTTGGGGAAATACAGATCCACGCTTAATGTGTCCAAAGTTTCTTTCTAGGGTCATGAAAATGTTGCAGAGTTACACAGTGGTGATGGTTTCACAATCATGTGAGTAGAAACCACTTAAATGTACAGTATAGACCATGGTATGTGAAGTATATCTCAATAACTCTGCTTAAAAGGGAAAAATAAAGCATAGCTCTTAGAAATAAGAAAAAAGAGGGAGAGAGATTTCCTCAAGAAAAATTGGATTGTTCTTCATTTTTGCCATTTCTCATAAATGTACTTGTATATTGCTCTCTGCCTACAAAAGAGTACATGCACACACACATTTCCCCCCCGCCCCGTTTGAAATGTGCACCTCAGGTATTGAATGTTCCTGACACTCATACATTATCCTTCCCCAGAATAAAATATTGTTATTGTTTGTCATTTAATATGTATATTAATTTATTTAGATTGCTCTTCTAAAGCATCATAGAAATAGCAATGGCACACGTTCCCCTTGGACTCCATGCTGAGGACTGTGATCACTTCTACATGAAAACTGAGCTTGTACTCTCCTAACAGTTTAGGGGATATGGGGACCTCATCCACAATGCCTCTAGTGTTCATTTCCTTCTTAGGGTCTTAATCACACTTGCTGGTCTAGCTCTTTTAGATTACAGTTTCATTATCTATATGGCATCAACTGCTATTGAAGCAAGATCATAACCAATCTGCTTGAGGTATTACAAATGATAAGTTGTGGATCTAGGCTTTAGATCTAAAGTCAGTCCGTGGAGTGACTTTAAGAGATGGAACACTTCCTGTAATCCACCTGACTCAATGGGACTTGGAACCTAAATACATATGGGAAGTTTCTAATGTATAAATTAAGCTAATATGATGGTGAATTTCATGTGTCAAATTAATGGGCTATCAGGGTTCCAGATATTTGGTCAGGCATCATTCTGAGTATGTCTGTGAGGATGTTTCTGGATGAGATTAATATTTGTACCAGTAAACCAGGTATGATGGTGCAAGGCTGTAATCCCAGTGGTTTGGGATGCTGAAGCAGGAGGATTGCGATTTCAAAGCCAGCCTCAGCATCTCACAAAGCCGTAAGCAACTCACCACACTATCTCTAAACAAAACATTAAAAAGGGCTGGGGATGTTGCTCACTGGTTAAGGTCCTCTGTTTGAACCCCCAGTACCAAAACAAACAAACAATAAATCAATAATTTTGTAACATTAGACCCAGTACAGCATATTGTCCTTTCCAGTGATGGTGGGCCTCCATCCAAATCCATTGGAGGTCTGAAAAAAAACAAAAGACTGCTCTGCCCAACTGTCTAAAAGCTTGGACATCAGTTTTCCCCTGCCTCTGGACTTGAACTGGACTGGTCCCATCAGCTTTCCTGCTTCTCAAGAATTCAAACTCAGATTACATCACCACCATTGGCACGCCTGGGTCTCTAACTGGCAGATGGCAGGTCCTGGACTTCTTAGCTTCCATAACACCATGAGCCAAATTTTGTAAATGTTTCTCTCTTTATGTGTACAATCTTCTATGTTTTTCATCTTTATTATTCTTTTTCTTGGTACTAGGGATTGAATGCTGGGGTGCTTATCCTCTAACACATCCTCAGGCTTTTTTAAAAATATATATTTTATTGAGAGATGGGATCCTCTTAGGAGGGCCTTGCTAAGTTGCTGTGGCTGGCTTTGAATTTGTGACCCTCCTGCCTTGGCCTCTTTGCCACTGGGATTACAGGCATGCACCACCACACATAGACTACAAATTCCTACTTATTCTGTTTCTCTAAAAATTCCAGATTACACAATATACCCTTCCTTCCATTTTCTTCCTTCCTTTCTTCTTTCCTTCCTTCCATTTTTCCTTCCTTCCTTCCCTTTCTTTCTTCCTTCTTTTGCAGTGCCAGGGATAAATGTAGGTCTTAGTGCACACTAAACAAGCACTCTACCACTGACCTATATGCACAGCCCTTTTTTTAATTTATTTTGAGACAAGTTCTTGTCACATTGCCCAGGCTGACCTTTAATTTGTGATCTTAAGTTTCAGTCACCAGAGGAGGTGGGGATACAGGATGCACTCCTGCACCTGGCTTCCATTTTAGAAATTATGATCTAGTTCAAACATATAAAAAGAGGCATTCTGAACCTATCATGAGATGCACAGAACACTCAACAAAGCCTCTGTGGATTCTTGCCAACATGCATCATCTTATTTCTATCATGATAACATGGCAGACAACGCCAACTGGAGGACATTGGACAAAATATCTGATCATTGTCAGGTCATGAAAGGAAAGGGAAGACTGAGGTCCTGTCACAGACTGCAGGCGACTCATCGGAAAGTACAATTAAGTGCAACTTGTGATTCTAATGAGATCATAAAGGAGCAAAAGGATGTTAGTGAGAAATTTGGGGCAATTCCAGGACTGTCTTGGTGTTAGTTAATGGTATTGCACCAAAGTCCACATCGTGCTCTGCTCATTGTGCTCGCCACGTGAGATGTCCACATTGGCACACTGGGCTGAGGGTTATATGCATGCCTGTCAGCATGCTTGCAGCTTCTCTGGAAGTGTAAACTTTTTTTTACCTATTTAAAAGATAAAATAAAAATACATTAAAGTAGAAAAAATGATAAAACAAACAACCATGTATTATAGTTAAGTTTGTCAGGTCGTAACATTTTGCCATATTTGATTCATTACTTTATAATAAGAATATATTATATCTGGGTGCCGTGGCACACACCCGTAATCCCAGCAGCTTGGAGGCTGATATAGGAGGATGGTGATTTGAAAGCAACTCAGTGGGACTCTATCTCTAAATAAAATACAAAATAGGGCTGGGGAACTGGCTCAGTCGTCAAGTACCACCGATGGCAATCTGTGATACCCTCTCCCCTAATAGTGTAATTTAGGTAAAACTTAGGCCCCTGATCTCCTCCTTTGCAGTTCCATTTTTTCCCCACTTCTCTTAAGAGTAATATTCTCATCTTGATGTTTGCATTATGTATGATTTAATGCCATTTCATATTAATATATTGCTTTTTTTGGAGATAAAATATATGGAGATAGATAATACATCTGAATAGTACACATAAAAGCGGTTAAACTTGTAAATTTTATACATGTTCTAACAATAAAATTTGCAGGGAAATTAACCAGTTAAATGGATTTCATGTGATACTTTTTAAGAAAAGTTTCACATTCAAGCCTCTCATGCTGAATTATGCTTTCTTCAGTACCCTTCATATACTTGCTGCAAGTACTATCACCCACACCCTTTAAGGTCATATGTTTACTTGGCTTTAACTTGTGAATAAATAAACCCTTGACCCCAGAGATCCACAAATCTTTTCTTGGTGCATAAACCAAGTGAGGATTCAATGTGCTCAGTGTCTGTGGAGGAGAGGAAGGAGATAAGGAGGTTAAAATTGAAGAAAGGAACATCTTAAGACTAAGTATTCAGAGCTTCTCAAAATGTGAACAATGAAGGTCACACGGGGTGGTAGTAAAAGTGGAGAAGGACCTTTGAGGGAATCTGTGGATGACTGAGGAAGAAGATGGTGGCCATGGGAGGTGAGCTGGCAACACTGGAAACGTCAGCAAGAAGGACGAGTCCAGCTATCAGCAAAGAAGTTGACCTGTAGGGACAATTTTAATGACACTTGCAAAGGAATTCAGAGAGCACAGTGCAGTGGGTTGAGAGGACTTGACTAAACCAAGGTCTGCTGAAAACTTTAAGTTTTGGTAAAATGGCTTTGGTGTGGGCGATAGCTCCATGAGAGACGACTCCACGTCTCCTGGATGTTCCTTGAATGAAGTGTTCTGGGAAGATCCTCAGGAACATGGCCACCACCAGCCACAGAATTTATCAAGTGCTTGGTTTACGTCATTATTCTGGAAAAAAAAAACAACAACCTGTGAGGTCTGTAGTAGTGTCTCCCTCAACTTCTGAATGAAGAAAGCCAGGCTCAGGGTGGTCAAGCAGCATCCCAGCCCTCACCTTCCTCCTCCATGTTGCCACTTACATCAGCCAACTTGCTGGAATCAACCAACATGCCAGGACATTTTAGAATAACATGCTAGAACCAATCTCGTTCTTCAGGATCATCAGAACTGCTTTCTGAGTGTCTGAACACTCCTGATTGAAAAGGACTTTCCAGTGATCTAATGCCACTGCCAGTTATTCAGGACCCAGAAGTTCCACCAACATCACCCTGCCTGTGGGAATGACAGAGGTCCTGCTGCCTCTGACATTGCAGGTATGAGTTAGTGATAAAACAGGTGAAAATGCATAAATAATAGATGAAATAGGGGGAAACAGAGTAAGAAGGGGCATAGGGAGAGACAAATAAATGCCCTCTGTTTAAGAAGCATAACACTCTCCCTAATGTCCTCAGAAACAATTTTAGGCTTCTAGTCCCTATAACTACTCAGAACGTGGGCCCAGATGTTCGCATGGAAGAGGAGGAAGACATGGAAAACAAGAACATTTATTAGTAAAACATAAAACCATGCTAATTGTACAATAGGGGCCATGGAAACAACTAAATTCTAGGTACATAGGATTTCCTAACTAGAGGGACTCCTGAGGTAGGACTCTACTGCCTCCAACAAAACGTCTTCTCTTTAGTGCCAGCAGAATGGGACCTTGTTGGGCCTCTCATGGCGCTTTCTCCCTGGCAGGGCGGAGACCACTCGCTTCCGGAGCCAGTGGAAGAAGCCCCCGAAATTCACACAGCAAGTGCTTTCTTTGTCTGAAGGCACATCCTCCTCCTCTGACTGCTCTGGTGCAACTGCGGAGCTCTCTGCAGTGCCAGTCTCCTGGCTTTCCATCTGCCAAGACAAAGGGGATGAGGTGGACACATTCAGTGTCAGCAGCAGTGGAGCCCATATTTACTCCTTTATGGGCGGCTCATTTATTTTTAACTGACATTTGTCAACTGAAAATGCAAAGTTTCAGTCATTAAACCCACACACAGGCACACACACACTAGTTTGTGTAACCTTCAGTACTTCCCTTTGCTCCTCTCTTCTCTCTCAGTGCTCCCTGGCATTGTCCCCATGCCTCTTGCCTGACCCTTTTCCTTGCTGTGGCCCCTCTCCTATTGCTCATCTACTCAGACACTAGCGTCCCCTCTGCCTCACTGGAGGCACAATGACTCCATGCTCTCCAACCGGGCACCCCCACCAGGCCTAGCCCTTGCTCTGCAGTGGGGCAGCTCTGTGCTCACCTCAACAATTTCATCGTCCTGAAGCTCCACAGGCATTTCTGGGAACTGCAGGGTGTCTTCATTTTCAGGTGGCATACACGTGGGCACATCCTCAC
>CM053402.1:51635507-51769344 GCA_028644305.1 Xerus rutilus
GCGTCCCCTCTGCCTCACTGGAGGCACAATGACTCCATGCTCTCCAACCGGGCACCCCCACCAGGCCTAGCCCTTGCTCTGCAGTGGGGCAGCTCTGTGCTCACCTCAACAATTTCATCGTCCTGAAGCTCCACAGGCATTTCTGGGAACTGCAGGGTGTCTTCATTTTCAGGTGGCATACACGTGGGCACATCCTCACCAGTTGGATCTTCCTGATGACTGACCTGATCCATGGAGGGAGACACTGTGCTAGATGGCTGCAGATCCTCTTCCTGAGGAGAGCCAGAGACCACAGGCTCATCATCTTTGTCATCTCTTGGAATATGTAGGAAGGCCTTGATGTGTTTCATTAGCTCATCCAGTTCCGAGAGGTTCTGGTCGATCCTCTCCTGCTGGCTCCTGTCCATCCTCTGGTAGTCTTCACTTAGAGCCCAGTTAGCTAGTGCGTCTTCACGGAGGCAGCTCAGATAGGCATACAGGATCTCCATGAGGGCTGCTTCGCCCAGCTCCCCTGGCTTCTCCTGAATTTTATTTCTTCTCTCCATGGGTCTCCTCACACTTTTGGTTCCCTGTGCCCCTTGAACAGGAGGGAGAAAGAGGCTGGAAGAAGCCTCAGATGCCAGGTCTTCACAGGGTATGATGTCCTCACACTCAGTGCTGTCCTCAGAGGGGAAATAGCCTACAGAGAGGCTCTGGTTGGATCTGGATTCTGAGGTGCAGTGCTCCAGGTCAGGGCAGTTGCTGCTGGAGGATGAGTCCTCCATGGAGTCCAAGGGCTCAAATGCCCAGTCTCCCTCGGCACTGGAAACTTCAAAAGAAAAACATTAATAGATATTATTGAGAAGTGACTTGTGTACTTCAGGAAATAATAACCATACATTTTACCATTCACAACTATCCCACTGAGACAGAAGCACATCCTCTATTTGCATTCTCCAGTCAGGGGCAGAAGAGGCAGTTCTTTCTCTTTAAAAATTGATTCTATTCCATAAAAACCCACTGGCCTGAGCATGTGCACCTGATCCCTCTCCTGCTTTGTCTTCTTACTCCAATGGAAGAACTACTTCTCAGAAAAGATATTTGTATAAAATTTCATAAATATAGGAAATAGGAAGATGAAAATAAATAATAAAATAAGTAAATACTCCTATCCTACCATCCAAGGCCTTGATAAGTCATCAAGAAAAGAGTTTGGTACATTTATTTATAGTGTTATTTTCTTCATATCTACATATATGTATGGTTTGTCCATGTAGGCGCACATTCTTATACAGTGGATATTACATCAAAGAAAGCGAGATTAAGCCGGGCGCGGTGGCTCAAGCCTGTAATCTCAGCACTTAGGGAGGCTGACAGGAGAATTGCGAGTTCAAAGCCAGCCTCAGCAATGGTGAAGTGCTAAGCTACTCGGTGAGACCCTGTCTCTACATAAAACACAAAATAGGGCTGAGATGTGGCTCAGTGGTCGAGTGCCCCTGAGTTCAATCCTCGGTACCAAAAAAAAAAAAAAAGAAAGTGAGATTATTAATTTTTATGGCACAGCCTGCAGGAAACACATATATGGCTACTCTGTGATCCTTCACCACTTTCTCATTAACACTCTTTGGTGATCACCTATTACTGACCATTAACATATGTGATCAATGACACTTACATGATTAAGACTACTAACAATTAAGACTATTAACTATTAATATGATTAACAATTATTAACTATTAATAAGAGTAAACCCCCTTATCCACAAATTTATGCCTCTCATTTTATAGTCCTATAGGTTGCACTATTGGATCAAAGATTACAAATAGTTTAAAGTTATGATAATTGATACTAAATTACTTTCTTGAAAAAATGTTTCTATTTAAATGCCCATTCTCCCCTCATTGGATGGCATCTGTAGTCCAGCATTTTCCGTAATGCTCCAGTAAGTCACTGGGAAAGAGAATATACACACATTGGCTTTCTCTTGGTCCCTCTCTCTCTCTCAAACACACACACTCACTCACCTACTTTGCGGACTCTCTCACCCTTGGCTCTTGTGACTATCTGTGTGAAAGAGATGCTGCCAACTCCTAAGGAATGAACGGGCTCTCTGAAGTCCTTCAGATACTGAGTCCAATAACTAAGAAGTGCAAATGTCAGAAGTCTGAGTTCTGAGTCTGTTGGCTACCATGGCAACAGAGGAACCTAAGTGAGCCAGAAGTGTGTATGGGGAAAAGGGGGATGGAAAACCAAAGGACCCATCCCCCTGCTTTTGTCATTGTTTTCTTTAACTGTGATCAAAATATATGACAAGAACAACCGAGAGAAGGAAAATATATAAAATATATAAAAATACATCTATATATTATAAAATATATACATAATATATATAATAAAAATTATATATAAAATATATGTATAAAAGTGTATATATGTGTATATATATACATATATATATATACACAAAAGTATATGCGTAGACAACAGTGTAGAATGTTTATGTGTGGCTAGCAGGATCTTGCATGAAGTCTTCTTTTAAATACCTACAGGTGTTTTTTGATTTTCTGTAACAACAGGCATAAATTTGATATTTAAAAGTTCCACACCATACCTGGAGTAGACTCTATGACAAGAGTTTGAAATCAGTTACTGAATCTCAGTCAGCAACCTCAGGGAAGAGGAGTAGGGATGCGGAAAAGTAAAATGGAGCTAAAAGGAAAGTGAAATGAAGGGTGTGTACAAAGCCGATCACCACTGTGGGAAACAGGCGTGTTCTCTCTAGAAATCCCCCTAGAGAGCCACATAGAATGGGCCTCACCACTGTCCACCTAAGGGACATGACATGACATGGGAGGATTCACAGAGAAGCTAGAGTGAGCTGCTGGCAAGTAGCCACAGTGAAAAACCTAGAGGAGTTGAGAGGATGGGTATGGCTGTGCCTTATGCAGCCTTATAAGATGTTCAGAGATGGAATAGCTAGTTCTTCAAGCTGTGACTCATTAATTAGGATTGTGAGACCCTGATTTCATGTTTATTTTAGAGTAAGAGCTATTATAGTAGAAAAGACCAAATAGAAGCCCTTGCCCACTTCCCCATCCTACCATGAGGAAATAAAATTCATATTCCATCTCAGAGGAGCAGATGCAGATCCAAGCCACTCTTGAGGATAAGAAGGATATGGACGGTGCTCCCCATTCAGTTGTCCTTTTGGCACCTATAAAATCCAGCTAGGGGGTGACTGTGGACAACTCAAGTTTAGCAAAGTGTAGCCTCAAGTGCAGCTGTCAAGCTGGATGTGGTGTCATCACTAGAGAGGACTCATAGAGCCTTGGGTAGGTAATATGCAGTTACTGATCTGGTGAACATATTTTCCATGTCAGTCAAAAAGAAAGATTGGAGCAGTTTGCATTTGCATAGAATGACAGCAGTATATTCATGGGATAGAATCATGGGACCATGTTAATTTTTCCAGTTTCTTTTTTAAAAACATTTGTTCTTTTTTGGTATACATGGCAGTAGAGTATATTTTGATATATTATGCATTCATGAAGTACAACTTATCCTAATTAGGATCCCATTCCTGTGGTTTTACAAGATGTGGATTTATAGTGATCGTGCATTCATATATGAACATAGGAAAGCTATGTCTGATTCATTTGACTATCTTTCTTAATCCTATCCCCCTTCCCTTGCTTTCATTCCCTTTGGTCTAATTCAATGAACTTCTACTCTCCTCCATGCCCTACCCCACTTATTTTGTGTTAGCATCCACATATGAGAAAACACTTGACCTTTGGTTTTATGGGACTGGCTTATTTCCCTTAGAAATATAGTCTCCAGTTCCATCCATTTACCGGCAAGCCATAATTTTATTCTTCTTTATGCCTGAGTAATATTCCATTGTGTATATATACCACATTTTCTTTATTCATTCATCAGTTGAAGGGTACCTAAGTTGGTTCCATAGCTTGGCTGTTGTGAATTAAGCTGCTATAAAAATTTAAATATTGATGTGGCTGTGTCACTGTAGTATGCTAATTTTAAATTCTTTGGGTATATACCAAAGAGTGGGATAGACAGTTCAAATGGTGGGTGGTTCCATTCCAGCAATGAGGGATCTCCATATTGCTTTCCAGAGTGGAATTCTTCCATTTTTGGACACAGGGACATCTACTATCTTGACATTCCAACAAAATCACCCTGGTCCACTATTTTGAAGATGCCTGTTAGTGAATGAGAGTTAGCATGTACTATAGAGGCCTTGCTAAAACATAATCCACAGAGTGAAAATCAACCATGTGAAGATCCAGAGTCCTACCAGATTAGTTCAGGACATGCACAGATATCCTTTACAAAGTAAAGGGTGGTTACTTCATCTTTTACTTCTTACCTGTGAGACAGAAACATGCCACTTCTTAAGCTTCTTTAGGTTTTGCTTTCAGAATATTTTACACTGTTTTATGCTGCATCAATCCATTTATAAGGTCACTTGGAGAATTGCTGGCTTTGGACTGGAATCAAAAGCAAGAAAAGACTCTGTAACAGGTCCAGTTTTCAGTAAAAGCAGCCTTGCTGCTTGGGCCATACAACCCATGGATCCCATGATATGGGGCCGTTGGTGGAATAAAAAGATGCAATGTGAGTCCTTTGGTTAGTACCAATTTAAAGACTGCAGGAAGGCCCCTACGGTTCTCAAAGCAGTGCTGTTGACATGTGCACAAAGAACTATACATCATTCAAAGTGCAGCTCCTGGAGGTTACTGGGCCCTTTTATCATTAGTCCCTCACTACTAAACATTAAATGACCATATGACCAGAAGAGCTCATCATGAGTTGGATGATCTAAAAGCCTCAAGTTATAAGAGATTTTGCTGAAGCAGCTGTAGCTGCATGAAAGGTGGCCCCACACTGTGATACCTCTGCTGCCACTCTGATTGACATCTCTCCCTTGGTTCTCACTATGGCCTCATGGGGCTTCCACAAGACCTGCTAAAAGAAGAATTACCTAACCACAAATCACAGAGGGTTATCTTGGTGAAGTTGGTACAGGTTGGTAATGGAATACTGTTCATATCATTTTCATTCAGGAGTGAACTTAAAAAAGTGGTGTGGGAAAAGAGCAGTGAAGGCAAATTCTCTCTGTAGGAAGGCCACTGTCTTAATCGGTTTCATGCTGCTATAACAAAATACTTGAGGTTGGGTACTTTATAAAGATGAGGGATTTATTTGGTTCATGATTCTGATGGCTGGAAAGTCCTAATAGCATAATGCCACTATCTAGTGAGGACTCATGGTGTGTCACAACATGATATTACATGGTAGAAGGCCATGAAAGAGCAGTGAACAGATGTGTGTTGAAGGGAGACACCAAGATCACTACATTCTTCTCTAAAATAAACCATATCTAGGTCACAAAGCAACTCTTAGCAAATACAAAAAAAAAATAGAGATAATACCCTGTACTCTATCAGATTATAATGGAATAAAACTAGAAATCAATGATAAAATAAAAAACAGAAGCTACTCTAACACCTAGGGACTAATTAATGCACTATTGAGTGGATAGAAGATATCAGAGAAGAAATAAAAAAAATACTTAAGAGGTAAATGAGATAAGGATACAACATCCCAAAATCTCTGGAACGCTATGAAGGCAGTGCTATGAGGAAAGTTCATTTCACTGAGCTCTTTCATGAAAAGATAGAAAGTCAATGAATAAATGACCCGACATTCCATCTCAAAGCCCTAGAAAAGAATGAATCAACACCAAAAGCAGTAAAATACAGGAAATAATTAAAATCAGAGCTGAAATCACTGAAATTGAAACACTTCAAAAACTGACAAAACAAAATAGTTGGTCCTTTGAAAAAAATTTAAAAAACTGATAAATCCTTAGCCATGGTAGGAAGAGAAAGAGAAAACTCAAATTAATAAAATGCATGATGAAAAAGGAAATATCACTATGGAAACTATTGAAATACAGAAGATAATCAAACTATTTTGAAAATTTATGCTGCAATAAAATAGAAAATATCAAAGACATCAATAAATTTCTGGAGACATATGACCTACCCAAACTTAATGGGAGGACATACACAATTTAAACAGATCAATTTCAAGCTATGAAATAGAAAATGCCATCAAAAGCCTACCAATCAAGAAAAGCCCAGGTCCAGAGGGATTCTCTACCAGTTCTACAAGACTTTCAAGAAAGAATTAACACCAATCCTTCTCAAATTACTCCATGAAATAGAAAAGGAAAGAACACTTTCAAACTCATTTTATGAAGCTAGTATCACTCTGATACCAAAATCAAAGACACATCGAGAAAATAAAAGTTCAGACCAATATCCCTGAAGCACATAGATACAAAAATTCTCAATAAAATCCTGACAAACTGCATACAAATATATTAAAAAGCTAGTATACCATAATCACATGTGGTTCATCCCAGGGATGCAAGGTTGGTTCAACATATGGAAAAAAATAAGCATAATACATCATATTAATAGAGTTAAAGACAAAAATCAGATGATCATCTCAATAGTTGCAGAGAAAGCATTTGACAAAATACAACACCCTCTCATGTTCAAAACTCTAGAAAAACTAGGGATAGTAGGAACATACTTTAACATTATAAATACTATCTATGCCAAACCCAAGGCCAACATCATTCTAAATGGAGAAAAATTGAAAGCATTCCCTCTAAAAACTGGAAAAAAGAAAGGGATGCCTTTTGCCACCGCTTCTATTCAACATAGTCCTTAAAACTCTAGCTAGAGCAATCAGATAGAAGGAAGAAATAAAAGGGGTATGAATAGGAAAAGAACACAAACTATCAGTACTTGCCGAGAACATTATTCTATATTTAGAAGATCTAAAATATTCCATCAAAGAACTTCTAGAACTAATAAATGAATTCAGCAAAGTAGCGGGACATAAAATTAACAATCAAATGCATTTCTAAACATCAGTGATGAATCCACTAAAGGAGAAATTAGGAAAACTACCCTACTCACAATAGCTTCAAAAAAACTCCAAAATACTTGGGAATCAATCTAACAAAAGCAGCGAAAGACTTCTACAATGAAAACTACAGAACACTAAAGAAAGAAATTGAAGACCTTAGAAGATGGAAAGATCTCCCATTTTCTTGAATAGGCAGAATTAACATTGTCACAATGGCCATACTAACAAAAGATAGAGATTTAATTCAATTCCCATTAAAATCTCAATGACATTCTTTATAGAAATAGAAAAAGCCATAATGAAACTCATTTGGAAAAATAAGAGATCTGAAATAGCCAGATGAGCAATCCTTAGCACGAAAAGTGAAGCAAGAGGCATCACAATACCAGACCTGAAATTATACTATAGAGCCATAGTAACCAAATCAATCAACATGGATTGGCACCAAAACAGACACAGAAACCAGTGGTACAGAATAGAAGACACAGAGCCAAACCCACATAAATACAGTTATCTCATACTAGACAGAGGCTCCAAAAACATACCCTGTTTAAAGCATCTGTGGGGAACTTCACGCTCCATGGGACAAGCAATATGAGTAGGTGGTCCATGGGGCTGGCCCAGAAAAAGGGAGTCCACATTTGGAGCTAGGGAAAAGGAAGGTATAAAATAAATATTAAGCTGCCTCTTTGGCATAATGAGATCTGAAATCCTCTACTTTGGCTTTTCATGAAACTTTTGAACCTGAATCCTGAACACTGTGACCTTGAAGAGAAGTCATCATTACCTTCCCTTCTGTGCAGAGGAAGGGGAGTGTAGGTTGTGTTGTTACCCATGCAATGGAGCATTTTGGTCAGAATATCCACACATATTACAGCCTAGGCCCCTGGCTTAGATGATGACTGAGAGAGGAAGAAGTGTCAAGGATGGGTTGATGTGTTCACTTGAGCAATTAGGTTGCTCAGTATAGCCACATTGAGATGAGAGAGATGGCTGGGATTGGGGGGAAATCAAAATATTTCTTTGGATATGTTGGAACACCCATTTGACTTTCAGCTGGAAATGTCAGAGAAGTCGTGTGTTATATGGGTCTGGGCTCCAAGTAGAGTTCTTATCTCTCTACATAAATAGAGTGCTACCAGTTTATTTTAAAACATTAGACTGGCTAAAATTGCCTAGAAAGAGAGTGAAGGGAGGGAGGAAGAAAGAGAGATGAGAAAGAGAGAGACAGAGAGAGAGAGAAATAGAGTCTATAATCACTTTAATCTTCACCAAATACTCTTTATTCTTTAATTAGGTCATTTTCATGCTCCCCTTCCCATGAGTCTCTAAATCTTCATTTCCTTAGAATTCAATTCACTTAAATGTACAATGCTGAATGAAAAAAAGAGGAAAGAAAGTTTTGGCCTTTTCTAACTGGAAAGTGATCTCTAGGTCCTTGGAATGTCCTGCCTGATAAAAGTATCTATGTTTGCCTGCCTACTGGTCTAACACTGTGGCTCATGTTGGGGCCTTTGGACCATGTAGTATCAGTTCTGGCTTCTGGAGGGACTGGAGAATATATTAAGTTGCCCTATGGAAAAGGCCAGCTGCTGAAGATCAGTCATGCAGGAAATATGGGATTGAGTCCCAATAAAATCTGGACACCAAGGGCCTGGATGAGCTTTCCTGGATGGCAGTACTCTGTGTATTGGTGTACCATCACACCTAGTGACCAGAGTTATCACTGCCCTTGACTCCATAGGGAAAGCCTGACCAGAAGCTCCATGTTTGAGAATTTCTTATACTTTGTCCACTGTGTCTCTTCCCATGGATGATTTTAATTTGTATCCTTTCCCTGTAATAAATCATAAATATGAGTATAGACAGATTTTACCAAATTAGTTGAATCATTTTAGTTATTTATCAAACCTGAAGGTAGTTTTGGAAACTCTCTGAATTTGCAATTCATGTCAAAAATGTCAGAAGTGAGAGCCATCTTGTGTTGGGGATTCCTCTCACTAACTTGGTACCTGACTTTCGCTCTGTGCATCTTTATTTTGGTGTTTAATCACGTTCTTATTTTCTTTTTACTTAGCTAGTTTATGTACTAGTGTGTCTTTTGCTCTTGGAATGAATCTCCTGGAGAGCCTCACTTTCTTTTATTTCCTCCTTAACCTATCACAATTTTGAGATTGCTATTATATTCTCAATATACATGCTGATTTAATAGTCATCTTGAGTAATTATCTTTGTTTTTTAAAATAATAATTGTGCTAGGCATGGTGGCGCATGCCTGTAATCCCAGCAGTTTCCGGGGCCAAGGCAGGAGGATTACACATTCAAAGCCAGCCTTAGCAAAAGTGAGACACTAAGTCACTTTGTGAGATCCTGTCTCTAAATCAAATAGGGCTGAGGACGTGGCTCAGTGGTCCAGTGCCCCTGAGTCCAATCCCTGGTACTGCCCCGCTCCCAAATAACAAATAATAATTGTTATACTTCTGAAGAACTACTTCAAGGGAAATTTTATCTGTATTTAATTTATTCTCATATACATTAAAATGAGAGCTTGATTTATGTGCATTTGTGGGGGTGACCTGACGGAGGATAAAGGAGGAAGCAATTTTCCTGAATGTAATTTTCTGTTCTGTTTGAACATTTATACAGTAGATGATGTAGCTGCATCTTTTTGATATGTAAGCTGTAGGTTTGGAGACTTCTATAACATCGAGACGAGCTCCTGGAGTTCAGAGACATTTATTAAAACATGAAAGGATGTTTCAAGGATAAGCCAAGTTCTCTACTTTCTCTATTTGGTGTAATTACACATTTCCTGTAAGTCTATGCTGTCCAAAATGGTAACCATTATTCAACATGGCTAAAAATGTTTGGATTGTAGTTACTTGAAGTAGAGATGTACTATAAGCATAAAATACGCACTGGATTTTGAAGATTACTCCCCCCCAAAGCCCCAAAATATCTCATTAATGATTTTTATCAATTGATCACACGTTGAAAAGGTACATACATGTTGAGTACCCCTTATCTGAAATGCTTGTGACATTTTAGATTTTTTTGAAAATTTTTAATATTTGCTATACATAATGAGCTCTCTTGAGGATGAAACACAAGTTTAAACATGAAATTAATTTATGTTTCATATTCATAAAGTTCATTTATGTTTCATTAACTGAAGATAATTTTATACAATTTTTAAGCATGTCTGCATTCTGACTGTGACCTGTCACATGAGGTCAGGTATGGAATTTTCTACTTGTGGCATCATAATGCTCAACAATTTTCAGATTTTGGAGCAATTTGAATTTATTTATTCTTTCAGATAAGGGTCTGTCAATCTGTATACTTTGCACTTATTGGATTAAATAAAGCATTATTAAAATTAGTTTCACAATCTTCTTTTTTAGCTTTTTAAAAATGTAGCCACTAGAAAGTTCAAATTTACATATGTATAATTTTGTAAAACTTGTATAATGTGTCATTTATCTACTGAATCTCCCTGCTGTAAGTCTGGAATGGTCGCTCCCCCCAGCTCTATCACTGTGGCTATTCTCACTTCCCGGTGACATTACTGAACATTGCAGGATGCAGAAGGTACTCTTCCCCTCTTTCAGGGCTAGGGAAGAACACAAAATTCCCTCTCTGCTTTTTGTTTCTGATGGTCATTTTCTTTAGTTTTTAAGAGGATGAAGAAGAAGAATGATGTTTGTTTTTAGTTGTCTTCCCTCCAGATGTTCTTGAGAAAAACATTCTTCAAAACAAAAATTGGGAAACACAGCAATAATTACAGTTAAAAAAACAGTCAAGAAATCATCTTAAACACATCATATTCTAATACTTATTTAGAATGGAAACTTCAAAAGTGTTGACTTTTTTCCCTTTTAAGTTTTCCAAAAAACATTCCACAGTCAGATAGAGATTACATATGCCAGGAATTTGTGAAAAGGACCTTTTATTGCAATGCTACTAGTCTTGAAAATTTGGTTTTAATAAAGAGGCCACATAACCTTCTATGATATGTCAGGAATTTGCTATTTTAGTAATAACCCTACCTGTGTTCTAGGGTATAAGTAAGGAGAATATCCATAAGAGGGGAAAGAAAATAATTGAGACTTGACTGGCTACCACTTTGAGCCCCAAGATGTTCACTTACTATTCTTCAAAGCAGAGGCTGGCTCCTAGCTGTATCAGGTGCTCATTTAATGGTTGTCAGTTTTATAGTGGGTAGTATTTATTTTATTTTTCTAGGATCCTACAGAGATACAATGTGCACATGTTCCCTCTCTCTCCCCCCCTTTCTCTCTCTCTCCCTGCCCCCCAATCCTGCCCCTACCCTCTCAACTGCAGTGGCTACCTTTGGACACATTCATTACCAGGTATGCAGAAGACAGGACCCTAGACAAGACAAATCTTGATGCTCTGCACAAATTCCACATGGTATGAAAATCATTGCTCTTTTTTCTGCTGGTTATCAAATGTGAATGGCCCTGACCCTCACAAATATAGCTACTTTAATTATATTCCCTTTTAAAGGCAGTTTAGGCATTCAAAATACATTTTTAAAGGCTTCCAGTGAAAAGCATAAAAAGAAAAAAATCTTTTAACCATAATTTAGTAATTTTCTAGCCTTGATTTTTGGCTTTCCTTGTTGCATAAGTGGTCATATATTTTCTAAGCCTTGCTAATTTGCTGTTAAATTTGCTATTTATATGATTCTAGATGATTTGTTGGACTTCATTGAACAGAAAAGATTTTTATTAGCAGCCAGTGCTTTCAAAGAGGTGGTTTTTTTCACACCATCAAGGCCACTTTCTCAACTTATTGACAGCTTTACGAGTGTAGCTGGATAAAGAACAGTTTCCTGTATCCAAAAGCGTTTTGCATTCCATAGGGCAAAAACTTGGACTTTTAATTAGGATATAAGAGCCTTCCTTTCTCTCCCAGAATTCCCTGGGGGCATAGAGCGGTAACACTTGGATTTAGATAGTTAATCACCTGTCCAGACTTCAGCCCACTAAAATTAGGAAGGGTTTCAGGTCAAATGCTTACCTGGCACCCAGCCAGCCCAGGATGGTATTTATTTCTGCACATCTGCATTTTGTAGACATACACACACCATCTTGCCTTTCTAATTAATTAAGGGTATTTTTTTTTGCCTACCACAAAAACTGGCAGGTGAATCCTGTTGAGAATCTTATTTAAACTCATTTTGGACATTTTTTTCACTAAAGAATGAAACATACCGTGGGCTTTTCTCATGTGAGTTTGCAAGGAGCACCAGGCAAATTCTCCTCATTCCTTCACTCTCGTCCTGACCTCACTATCAGCATGTTTATAGGGCTTTTAAGGTTTTACATTTCTGTTAAATTTTTCTTTGTTGTTCTAATCCTACCCAGGAGATTCTTTCTCTTTTAAACATGGTACTAGGGCTTTCCTTATGAAAACAATAAGACATCAAATAGTAAATGAACATCTTGAGGCTCAAAGTGGTAGCCTGGTTGATAAAAGTTGCTGGTATCTGTGTGTATTTTCCTCTTTGGGGAAATCATGTGCCTCCAGAATGTGTCAGTTGGCTGTTTCTGGTCTCTTGCTGTGTTGTTGCAGAAATTCTCTATCAATTTCTCTGTCCAACTAAAAAGGTTTCTGCCAAGGGTCTGGAGAAGCATAATTTGGAGCATCTTACCTGGCTGGCATTAAGCTGATATTAACACATTAGGACCACCGGAACACTTGTTCACTTATTTAACAGTCAAGCTTTCGATATAAAAACATTCATTGGGAAAATTTTCTGAGTTGCTCACTTTTTGTTTAGTTTGTAATTACATTTAGAAGATCCATTTCTTGACTCAAAAAATGAAAAAAAAAAGGAAAGAAGAAATCCAGAACATGAATTTTTATCCATGGGTCCAAATCTGGTACTTTAGCAATGCTGCTGGTGAACTTCAGCCAATTCTCACCGTGTTTGGGCCTGTAAAATAGAGGTCGATTGCACTGAGCTCAAGTTTAAGGTCTGCCTGCATCTGAGTACCTGGTCAAAATTTTTCTATTTTGTTTTCACTCTTTTTTGTAAAAATAATCTCCATCTTGTGTTCAAATGAACACACTTCCCTCACCCCCACATTCATAGACAATATTTGCAAACATCTAAGCAATTTACAAATAGCAACAAAATTCAAAGTAATTCTGAATGCATTGCTCTATGAGTCATTTGCTTAGAATGTGCTGGATACTTCATTGCAATAATGAGCAAAGTTACTGAACACATAAGCATCCTGAGCACATTCTGATTTGAAGCTTTGCTATATCAAACGTTTGCATACGACTTCCAGAATGTCCATATTTCTATCTAATGGCAACTAATACTGAGTTTTCTTCTATTGCTTTTTTAAAGATTGCAGTGAAAATTAGTTCCCTTCTAATGAGTGCAAAATAAATATTTTCTTGATGGGCTACTTTACACTGGTAACCACATAATCAGAACTCCTGCATTTCTGCTTACATTTCTGCTTAAAATCAATAGGATAGTGAAATTGAGTTTTAATATCTTTTATTTCAACTATCATGATTTTGGCAATTATTCTTTTTTCTTTTCAGTCTAGGCAAGGAGTCTGCTTGCTTTATTTTTGCATCTGGTCTCTTGGTGTTTCTTTTTCTGCCAAGTGGTCCTTTTTTTTATGTTAGTGACCTTGATCCTGTGGAAAGTAAGTCTAGGGAATCTCTCATTAGCTCTGCCCCTTGTTAGCTGTAATTACTTAGGCTTATCACTTCACCTGGACCTTGGATTCTTTACTTATCTAGTGAAATGGATTAGACCAAATGTTCCCCTGGGGGACTTCCCAAATGCTGAATTTTCCCATCCTTCCAAAAGCAACTTCATTACATTAGAATTTTTGTGTGTGTGCAGAAATGTGACCCAAGGAATGACATATCTAGGCTAGTTTGAGAACTTTGTTTTCTACCTTTTTGTTAATAGCTCCCTAGAAAATCGTTGTAACTAATTTGATGCACATGCATATGGAGTATTTTGGAAAATGTTTCTGAAGTTTCCATTTATGCATTTCATTTTAGATCTTGGGTTATGTAGCCTTCATAGTCAAGCTGGGTTCAATTTCCTTTCTTGCTCTAGTTTTCTGTTCTTTTCTCTCTTTCCCTCCCTCCCTTCCTTCTCCCTCTCTCTCCTTTCCACTGGTAACAGAATAGGCTATTTTCCCTCCTCATTTGTTTCCTAGCAAGATGCTCCTTGACTCATTGTCTCCTGCTGTGTTCGTATGCCCAACAGTACTCTACATACCCCCTGATTTCATGGCCAGGGGAAATGCTATACCTCTGTAGTTATGTGCACCTAGTGTGTAAGGATGTGTGTGTGTGTGTGTGTGTGTGTGTGTGCGTGCGCATATATAGGTGGATAGTAAGGAAGGGTACAACATGCTCTTTCCCTTCATCTCCATTTTCTACTACATTTTAATTTGGGGTATCCCAAAAGGGACATTCATCATTTTCTTCTAGATATATGTATTACGTATCTATTGCTATGTCACAATTTAGAGGCTCAAAGCCACATTTTTTTTTTTTAATTTCAGTTTTTGTAGATCAGAAATCTGAGCATGTCTTAACTGGGTGTCTCTGGCTCAAGTTGGTCTGTCTGGTAGTAGTCACAGTGTGGGATGGGATGGGGCTCTGCTAACATCACTGTCATCAGATGGTTCGTTGGGCAAGGGTAGGATCCCCTTCAAAACTCACTCACTTGGTTGTTGTCAGGCCCTGTCCTCACAATAGGTCTCTTCACAAGACTGCTCCATGACACAGCAGCTATGTACCCCACTTTGACCTGTTCTACTTGTTAGAGATGAATTGATGAATGCAGCCCACACATATGGGTAAGAGTTTATACAAAGATTTGAATATCAAGAGTCAGCGATGGCTGAGATCATCTTAAAGGCTGCCTATCCCAGGCATCTGGTGTCTAATGACTTATATTTATCCCATGTGCAATATATATTCATGCCCTCCATTACACATCCTGAAATATGTAATCTCAGCTCAAAGTGGTATCAACTCAAAGTGTGGTATATCATCACCTAATGTGGGTCCAGGTGTAGGTGGGGCTCCAGGAGGTCTTATCTCAAGTACTATTCATTGTGTTTAGTTGATCTTGGTCTGTAAACTTGTGAACCTAAAGAGAAAAGTGATCTGCCTTCCCTGGGTCTAACACCCAACAGTGGCACAGGAATAGGGTCGTTGCTTTAGGCATTCTTAACAATAAAGGGACACCTTGGGAGCACAAAGGAATTACTGGTCCATAGAAATTCTGAAACTCAGCCAGGCAAATGTTGGATGTACTTTAAGTTTCATGCCCTGGGAATCCTTTCTCTGGCTCTCAGCTCTGCCTTTGGCCTCTTGGCTTTGAGTCATTCCTTTTATATGAAAGTCATGTATGTTTGTAGCTGGCCAAATCTTAGAGCCTGATTCCTGCCAGTGGAATTCAGGGACACTAAAGGCCTCTATTTATTCAGTATCTCTGTCCCCTTTAGAGTCTATCTCTTTCGGTTTAAAGTTTATTAACCTTCTTGAGGTACATTCCATTTGACATAAAGCCCCACAGTATCTTTGAGATGAACTAACTCCTATGGTCTGATTAAGAGGATATGTGAAGCACACCCTTCATCTCTTAAGAAGGATTTTGTCTGACCACATGATAATCTGAGACATCACTTTTTATTTTCTCAAGTCTTAACAAAATATTTCGCAGGCATACACTCAGCCTCATCATTGGGCCACATTTCCTGACAGTACTCTCTCTGCATTTGTTTTTTGCCCAGGAGTCATTTCTTAAATTTCAAAGTCTTCCTTAGCCATTGGGAACAGCTGAGAATTTTCAACGACATCAAGCCTTAGCCCCTTTTTGATTAACGGTCCTTTTTTCAGTTTCTCTCTCTCACATTTTACTATAAGTAGCAAAAGAGAAATAAGTGATATCTTCAACAAGTTGCTTAGAAATTTCCTTCACTATATTACCAGTGGATTAGACATATTGTCTGCTCTCTACATAATTTCAGGCATTAGTGTTGTTAACCTCCTGTCCCTTTATAACAAATATCAGAAAGTGTCCCTTTCTTCAGTTTCCCTTGAGATTTTAGGCCATTTTCCTTAAGCCTTCAACTACAGCATCCTCAAAAATCAACTGTCTCTTCCAAGCACTTTCATTTACACTCTCCTCACAGTCCATTGCCCGGTGTTATTGTTTGGATCTGAAAAGCCCCACAAAACTCGCTGTGTTGGTCCCCAGTGTAGCAATGTTCAGAGGTGGGGCTCTTGGGAAATGACTGAATCATGAGAGCTCTGACTTCATCCATGGATTGACCTATTTATACCTGAATGGATACTGGGAGGTGGTGAAAACTAGGCAGGTAGAGCATGGTTGGAGGAAGTCACAGCCTGGGGAAGGGGGGCTTGGAATTATATGTTGTCCCTGGCTCTTTCCTTCCTCTTTCTCTTTACTCTCTGACTGCTATGATCTGAGCAGCTTTCTTCCACCATGGTGTTCTGTCTCACCACAGGCCCAAAACAGTGGAATCAACTGAGCGAGGACTGAAACCTCTGAAACCAGGACCCCAAAAGAAACAAAATAAACTTTTCCACTTTTAAATTGTGGATGTTAGGTATTTTGGTCACAGACATGAAAAGTTAACACACCTGGTTCCAAATCCATTCCCACATGTTAGTTTTTTAAATAGAATTACAATGGTAACTGTAAAAATCGAATGAAACTGAAGACAAAAATTGTCATGGTGATCCTTAGATATAAGCGTTTCATAAGACCTATCGAAGTCAGTGAGGGCTGGGATAA
The DNA here is from genome assembly GCA_028644305.1 of Xerus rutilus. NCBI lineage: Eukaryota > Metazoa > Chordata > Mammalia > Rodentia > Sciuridae > Xerus > Xerus rutilus. Next base: position 51,652,301 of record CM053402.1, read on the forward strand.
AGTGTTATCATTATTCCATTTTATTTTTAGCCATTGTTGTTATTCTCTTACTGTGCCTAACTTCTGAACTTTATCATAGCCATATATGTTTAGGAAAAATCATGGCATTTAGAGGGTTTGGTACTATCAGTGCTTTCAGGTCTCCTTTGGGAGTTCTTGGAACATGTCTCTTATGGATGAGGGGAGACTACTGTATAATTAAACTTGGGAGGATTGTGTGACAATTGAGTTGACTGTGTGGGTCTGGAGAATAACCTGCATGGGGATGATGGACGTCATGAGATTGGGAAGTTAGTGGTACTATCAATCAGTGGTGTGCTGGAACTTGGGGCCGGGATTTGCCACTGCGTGTCAAAAGAGCTCGTAACTCCTGGAAACCAAACTGATGGTTCATTGAGGCTTGGCTCCAAGGAAGCCTTACCTTCTGAATGTGTCGGCAAGGATTCCAACTTGTTCCCACTGCTACCACCAGGCCCTCCCGTTCAACTTCATTGTTCATGTCTCATGGCAAAATTTCCTGGCCCCAAGTTCACGCATTGTTAGTGACACAACTCTCTCTGTTCAAAATCAGGTAACCAACCGGTAAGGGCACTATTTTTTTCCTTTTCACTTCTGAGTTCTAGCCAGTTCTTTTTACCACACATCTCTAGGCATTGTTCTTTGTCTTTTTCTCCTCACTTGTACTTTATAATTTCTACCTTATTCTCACACTTATTGAAAACATTCTTCTAATGTTTTGGACATAAAAAATCTTGAGAATTTTCAGGTTCACTTCTGCTCCTTCTCATAGTTTATTCTCATTTATAACATCTATTTGTTCTCATGCAATTTTTGTTTTTCCGTTTGTTTATTTTGTTTTGCTTTTATTTCAAACTAGTATGTTTTGCAAATTTATCAGCAAGAAAGTAGAAATTTCATGAGGTCTAGAGTAAGGGCAGTTTCTCTGAAAGAGATTATGTTGGATCCTGCCTGGAGACATTGTAAATTCCTAGAATGACTTTAGATGAATTCCTCTGTTTATTTTTTATTTATTCTGCTTGTTTTTAGAATATTCTCACAGAAAGAATTCAGACCTCAATTTCATGTTAAAGAAACACAATTTTGCAAAGTATGAAGAGAGTTCTTTTTCTTTTCACCCAAAGTTAGGGAGTAATAGGAAATTTTCTTTGCTGTCTAATAGGGTGGATGTTAGTATTTTTTTCCTAATTCTTTATTTCACTGAATATTTTCAGATCCATGGGAAGTTTTGTCTTTAACTCCTCACTTCATCAGACATAAGGGACAGTTTCTTGGGAAGTAGACAAATTCCTAGACATAGTCTCTTTTCCCTGGGCAGTTGCTACAAGTAAAGTTTTGGGTAACAGAGTTATGCAGATACCCTTAGGGTGGTTAGCAGCTTCAGAGCTCACTAAGCTGGATTCATGCATATCTCTGTAGGTGGCCTCTAAGGAGTTTCCTTATTTTATTGCTAGCTCAGCAACACAGGTAAAATGATCAGCTTTAGACATTTTGTTACCAGAGGGTTACTGAGATTATTGCTGGACCCAGAAGTCAACTTTATTTTTTCCCAGGCTTTTTAGTTGTACATAATGGTCGGATTCTTTGTTACACATTTGAACATCCACACAAAATGATGATCACCACCATTTCCCAGCATTTCCTCTTTCTCCACCATGCTTTCCTTACATAGTTCCCAGCCCTGCACTGCATTTTTAATTGCTTCTCTTTTCTCTTATTGACAGGAGAATGGCATATCTTCACAATATTCTCAAATTATCTAGGTTGTTTGTGTGGAATCTAATTTCTTCACAATCATTCCTTGGGGTCCTTGAACCTTCTACTCTGCCATAGGCCAGTAGCTGTCCCATTTCCACCCTGAGATTCCCCTTCTCCATCAGCCAGGGCAAATCTACTATGTCCTGATTTATGGATTTTAATATTTAGTTTGTGTTTGCGTTTTTCTCTGCCATTTCATTAAAGAACTTTTCAATGGTTGAACATTTTTAGCTCATTTGCACCTAAAAACATCTTCATTTTGCTTTTCAGCTTGATTAATGGTTTGCCTGACGACTAAATATAAGTTTACAATAAATCACTAAGACTTCTGGTTTTAGTTCTAGCCTTTGAAGAGCTTGGAACTCTTCACTCTTGTCCTCACAACAAGAAAAAAGTGGAACACACTAAGAATCGATGGGTTTTCTTAGTCTCATTGGAGAATGGAGGTCTAAGGGTAAACTACCCCAAATCTGGAGAGACGCATAAATCTGGAGTCATAGCCAATGTCTCCTCATGTGGAGCAGAAGACAGTACAACCTTACAACAGTAATGATATGTCAGTGTTAATTTTGATGAATTTCTGGAGGTTGAGTGGATTATTATGAAAATGAAGATCTTCAAGGAGCTGAACAATCATGAGCTCCTCCCAGGAAACTTATGAGGTTCTTGTAGTGAAGAGCGAGGAATATTCTCCAGTACTTTGGACAGGGAGAAGGGAAAGCAATCTTTTGAAAATACTCAGAGAATTCCCTATGACAAAGTACTACCCTTTAAGAGGATGACCTTACCAATGCCTTATGACACCTAAGGTAAAGGGCATTTGCCTAATTATAGCCCTCCCTAAGCCTTCCGGTCAGAGAGGATGGATGATAAAAAAACATCTGTGAAAGTTACAGCCTTGAAACACAAGCCCACTGCAAAAGGCTTCATATTAAGATTATAGAATGCTTCCACTGCCCTGTACCTACTGCCACATCATCAGAGCTCCAGCCTGCAAGAGCTGCAAGGTGTAGAGTCTATCAAAGGAGAAGTTCTTAGGGAAGCCCGAAGACAACAGGAAAGACAAAAAGCAAGGGCTCTAGAAGAATCTGAAGCCTCTGGCACCTACATCTACAGAAAACATTATTTAGCCTAACTCCTGGCATACAACCAAAGATTACAGGATTTATTATGTTAGCTCATATTACCTGATACTCATACTCAGCTTTCATCAAAACATTCTGAGGGTCTGGGGATGTGGCTCAGTGGTAGAAAACTTACCTAGCATACGTAAGGCACTGGGTTTGATTCTCAGCACCACACATAAATTTAAAAAAAAATAAAGTCATTGACAACTAAAAAATATTAAAAAACCATTATGAGACATGCTAAGAGGCAAAAAAATTGTACAGACTGAAGATAGAAAGCAAGCATGAGAGCCAGATTCTCATATCACATATATTTTGGAATTACCATACTGAAAATTGAATTTAAAATAACTATGAAAAGAAGAAAAGAAAAAAAGTAATTTAAGAATTTCTGTGAGAATAAGTGAAAAAATTTATCAGACAGTCTAAGTACTGTAAGAACTTGAAACAGAAAAAACTGACAAGGTGCAAGAACTGATCAGCAAAATAAAGTGAAAACTTGAAAGCTCAAAAGGAAATGCTAGAACTCAGAACACAATAGCAGAAATGAAGAATGTCTTTGATAGTATCAGCAGCAGACTGGACATAGTTGAGGAAGGATTCAATGAACTTGGAGATATATTAGTATCTTTTTCAATGCAAAGGAAAATACTAAAAGCAAAGAGATAAACAAAAATTCTTAAAGTTGTAGAGCAATTTCAAAGATGTAAAATATACATAATCAGAATTCCAGGAGAAGAAAGAGAACAGAGCAGGGGAAAAAAAGTTGAAACAATAATGCCTGAAGATTTTCCAAAATTAATAGGGCAAAAATATAGATCTTGGAAATTCAGAGAGCAATAAAATAAATACCAAAAAGACCATACCTAAACACATTATATTTAAAGTGCAGAAAAATTTTTATAATATAGTGGAATATGGAATGGGAACTTATGTACAGAGGATAAGTCATACCAACAAGAAGAGAGTAGAATGAAATATTTAAACTGTTGAAAGAGAAAAACATTCAACCACAAGAGCATACCCTAAAGTTATTTTTCTTTAAAAGTTAAAGAGAAACATGAACAGTGGTGCATGCCTGTGATCCCAGCTACTCAGGAGATAGAGGCAAGAAGATCACAAATTCAAGTCCAGTCTGGGCAATTTAGCAAGGTCAGGTCTTAAAACTAAAAAAAAAAGAAAGGAAAAGAAAAGAGCTGGAAATGTATTTCAGTGGTAAAGTGGCCCTCAGTTCAATTCCTAGTACTAAAAGAGAAAATAAAACTTTCTTAAGAAAACAAATTTATCATTACTGTCCTACAGAAATGTTGAGAAGCAATTCATTAAGAAGAAAAATAATGGTCAGAAACATGGATGCATGTAAAGGAATCTCATCAGAGAAGGGACATATGAAAGTTAAATATCTTCTAAATTCTAAACTGACCCAAGAATAGCCTCATTTAAAGCATCTGTTGTGACAATGCACTGGGCATTTATAGTTTGTGGCTGAGTAAAATGAATGGCAGTATGCCACAGGGACAGGGTTGGAACGGAAACACTGTCTTATAATGTGCCTGCACCATATGAGTAAGATAATAGTGGACTTAGGCTACTTGTAAATGCATATTTCAAACTTTAAGGTAACCACTAACATTTTTGTTAAATGAAATGCAATTTATATGCTAAGGAGAAGATAAAATGGGATGATGCAAATTATTAAATTAAAACTAGAGAAGGAAGAAGAGGAAAGAGAAGGGGCAAAGAACCAAAAAATATAACAAATAGAAAACAATTATAAGCTTAGAAAATATTAATCCAAGCATTTTTATAATCACTTTGAAGGTGAATGGTCTGAATATATCAACTGAAGGACAGATTGGTAAAGTGGATAAAAAAATAAGATTTAACTATAGGTCAAATATAAAGAATCAAATACATTAAAAGTAAAGGGTTGGAGAGAAATATACCATGGTAACACACATCAAAAGAAAGCTGAAATAGATATGCTAATTTTGAACCAATTAGACTTCAGGGAAAGGAAAATTACTAGGGTTAATGAGGAGCATTAAAAGTGATAAAGGGGTTAATTCTTTCCCATGACATGACAGTCCTTACCCAGACAACAGAGCATCAAAATACGTGAAGCAAAAGCTGACAGAACTGAGAGGAGAAAGAAGACAGGTAACTCCACTTTTATAGTTGGAAAAATCAATAACACCCCTCTTTCTGTAACTGATAGATGAATGAGGTGGAAAAATCAATAATGATAACTGAGTGGCACTGTCAATCAACATAATCTAATGGACATTTGCAGAGACCTCCATCCAACAACAGCAGACTACATGTGAAATATTCTCAAGCACACATGGAATATTCACCAAGAGAGATCAAATTCTGGGCCACAAAACACAGCTTTAAAAATTCAATAGAAATTACACTGAGTACTTTCTCAGATCACAATGGTATTAAATTAGAAATCAGTAACAGAAAGATATTAAAAATAACTCAAAGTATTTAAATATTAAGCTATACATTTCTAGATAACATATGAGCCAAAGAAGAATCCTCAAGATATATTTTTAAATTGTTTAAAATACTGGGCATGTTGATACATGCCTGTAGTCCCAGTTACTGGGGAGGCTGAGGCAGGGGAATTGCTTTAGTCTGGAGTTGGAGATCAGCCTGGGAAAAATCAGGAGACCTTGTATAAAAAACAATAGTTTGAAATACATGAAGTTTAATATACAATTTATCAAAATTTGTGGAATGCGCTGAAAACATTTCTTTCAGGGAAATTTATAGGATTAGGGCATATATTAGAAAATAAGTAAAACAAATCAATAATTTAAGCTTTCACTTTAATAAAGTGGAGAACAATGTAAGCTTAAAGCAAGAAAAAGAAAGAAAATAAACACTGGAGTAGAAATCAATGACTTTGAAAGTAAGAAAACAATAAAGACAATTAGTAAAACCAAAAGTGGTTCTCTGGTATTATCAATACAAATGATAAACCGATTGCCAGGAGAGCGAAGGGAAAAAAGTTGGAAAACACACATTACCAATAGCACAAACCAAGAGGATCATTTTTGAGGACTGCATGGATATTGAAATGATAAAATGATAACAAGAGGTAGTATGAACAACTCTATGCTCACAAATATAACTTAGAAGAAATGACTAATTCATTGAAAGTCCTTGAAAGATAGAAGTTCTCAAAACCCTCGTAAGGAGAGGTAGATAATCTCAGTAGGTCTATATTGACTTAAAAATTGAATCAATAGTTAATAACCTTATCAAAAAAGAGAGCACCAAGACCAGATGGTTTCACTGGTAAATTCTACCAAATGTCAAAGAAGAAATAAGATCCATTTTTGAAAATAGGAGATGTAACACTTCCTAACTTATTCTGTGAGTTCAGAATCACCATAATATTCAAACCAGATAAAGACATTGCAAGAAAGAAAATCTACAGACCAATATCTCCCATGAACATGAGGTAGACTAAATTATACATCCCCAGTCCTCAGAGATGTCCACATGCTAATCTTTGGAACCTATTACTTTACATGGCAAAAGGCACTTTGCAACTGGTATTAAGTTAAAAACTTTGAGATGGAGTATGATCCTGGATTAGCTGGTGGGTTCTATGCATTCTCAAAGATCTTTATAATAAGGAGACAGGAGCATCAAGGAAGAGAGGTGATGATAGAAGCTGAGGGTAGTGTTCTTTGAAGATGGCGGCAGTGGTCTATAGCCAAGGAAGGCAGTGGGCCTCAAGGAGCTGAGAAGGATAAAGAAGTGGATTATATCCAAAGTTTCTAGAAGATATGGAGATCTGCTGGCATCTTAATGCTAGCCTATATGATTCATTTCACACTTTTTATTTTTTGCAAGTGATAGGGATTGAACTCAAGGCTTCAAATGCTAGACAAAGGTTTCCCCACCTTGTTTCATCTCTGAGCCTCATTTCATACCTCTTATTGCCAGAACTGTAAAATAATAAAATTGTCCTGTGTTGGTATTATTATATTTGTGGTAATTTGTTTTGTTTTTGTGCTTGTTTGAGATGGAGTCTCACTCTATTGCCCAGGCTGGCCTTGAACCCCGGTCCTCCTGCTTCAACCTCCTAAGTAGCTGGGATTACAAGTGTGCTTGTGGTAATATTTTAGAGCAGCAACAGGAAATGAATACAATGCAGATTCAAACATACTCAAAACAGTATCAATAATCTGAAAATGTATAAAAAATTATGCAACAGACCCAAAGTATGCAGGGCCATTCAACATTCAAAGATTATTTAATATAATTTACTATATTACCAAGCTGAAGAAGAAAAATGATTTGATCATGGCACTTGATGAAGAAAAGTATTTAACAAAACCCAATACCTATATATGAAAAAATTCTTAGCAAACAAGGAATAAAGGAGCAACCTCCTCAACTCCATGACGAGTACCTACCAAAGACAAAACAAAAACCACCTGGTGTGGTGGTGCTCACCTGTAATCCCAGCAGCTCAGGAAGCTGAGGTAGGAGGATCGTGAGTTCAAAGCCAGCCTCAGCAATTTAGTGAGGCCTTAAACAACTCAGTGAGACCTTTACTCTAAATAAAATATATAAAAGGGTTGGGGATGTAGCTCAGTGGTTGAGTGTCCCTGGGTTCCATCCCTGGTACCAAACAAATATCCCTGCAACTAACTTGAGACTTAATGGTGAGGAACAGATGCTTTTTTGCTGAGGTCAGAAACAGGTAATGACATCCCTTCACAACACTTCTATTTAATATCTGCAGGTAATCCTAGCTAGTACAATGAGACATTGCAAGGAAATAAAATAAAACAGATTAGAAAGGAAGAACATAAAACCATCATTCTACTATGTAAAAAGTCCCTTTAAACTGGCAGAAAACAGCAAAAATCAAAACAAACAATACAATGACAATAAACCAGAAAAATAAAACAAACAGAAAATAACAACCAAAAACCAAACCAAATGAACCAACAAACCCAGCAACAACAACAACAAAAACACCCCCCAAACCTGAAAACAAAAACAAAACCATCTGGAACAATTAGAGCAAAGCCACAGGATTCAATTAAAATACAAAAAGATAATTATTATTGGAATGTGCAATTAAAAGAATGCCATTTACAGTAGCTCCCAAATTGAAATATTTGGGTATATGCTGAACAAGATAGGGGTAGGGTTTTTATATGGAAAACTAAAAAATTCTGATAAAAAATAAAAACACTTTAAATCTATAGAGAGAGTCTATATGCTCTTAGCTTGAAAATTTTAATATTGTTAAATGGCAGTTTTTCCCAGTTTGATTTGTAGATTGAATGCAATCCCAATCAAAATCTTAGCAAGCTATTTTGTAGAAACTGATCAAGTCATTCTAAAATTTACTTAGAAAAGCAAAAGATACAGAATAGTCAACACAGCCTAGAAAAAAATTAGAACCAGGTTGGAAAACTCATACTACTTGTTTTCAAGACTCACTATAAAACTATGATAATTAGGGTAACAGCACTTTGTTAAGAAAATGGATACATAGGTAACAAGGACAGAAGAGAGGACCTGAGAAATAGACCCACTCAAGTATGATCAACTGATCTTTGACAAAGGAGTAAAAATGATTCAATGGAGAAGAGATAGTCTTTCTAACAAATAATGTCAGAATATCAGATATCTGTATGCAAGAAAGAAAATGGTTGTAAACACACTTATTACAATTTCCATAAAATTTAACTTAAAACAGATCATAAACCTAAATAAAAAACCCAAACTATAAATATTCTAGATGAAAACTTATTTGTCCTTTGATTTGGTGATGAAATTTTAGATATAACAATAAAAGCATAATTTCTGAAAGAAAAAAAATAGCACTTTTTTATGATTAAAAACTTTTTTTTGATTTATGATTTATGAACTTTTTTATGATTAAAAACTTTTTTTCATAAGACACTGACATGAGTATGAAAGATAAACAATGTACTGGGAAAAATATTTATAAAATACATATCTGACAAAGCACTTGTTTCAAAAAATACAAAGAACCTAGAAATTTCAGTAAGAAAAAAATTAATAAATACATGTAAGATCATAACAGATACCTCGTCCAAGATGTATAAATGATATCTAAGCTTATAAAAAGATAATCAACATTATTTGTCACTAGGGATGGTTAATTAAAACTATAGTGAGATACCACTACATATCAAATAGAATGGCTAAAAAATAAAAAATAAAGAAAGACAATACCAAACTCTGGAAATGATGTGGAACAACATTGCCAGTATAAATGCAAATGATACAGCCACTTTAAATTTTTTTTAATTTATTCTGATAACAGAATGCATTTTGATTCATTGTACACAGATGGAGCACAACTTTTCACTTCTCCAGTTGTATGCGATGTAGAATCACATCATATATGCAGTCATACATGAAGCAAGGGCTATGATGTCCATTTATTCCACCATCTTTACTGTCCCCATGCCCCTTCCCCCCTCCCAACCCTGTGACCAAAGTGTCTCCATTCTTCTGGTGTCCCCTCCCCCATTATGGATCAGCACCCACTTATCAGAGAGAACATTAGGCATTTGGTTTTTTGAGATTGGCTTATTTTGTTTAGCATGATATTCTCCAATTCCATCCATTTACCTGCAAGTGCCATAATTTTATTCTCTTTTATTGCTGAGTAATATTACATTGTGTATATATACCACAGTTTCTTTATCCATTCATCTATCAAAGGGTATCTAGGTTGGTTCCACAGTTTAGCTATTGTGAATTAAGCTGCTACAAACATTGAAGTGGCTGTGTCACTGTAGTATGCTGTTTTTAAGTCTTTAACAAAAGAGGTGAAAGACCTCTACAATGAAAACTATAGGACATTAAAGAAATTGTACAAGACCTTAAAAGATGAAAAAATCTCCCATGCTCTTGGATAGGCAGAATCAATATTTGTCAAAATGGCCATACTACCCAAAGCGCTATATAGATTCAATGTGATTCCAATTAAAATTCCAATGTCATTCTTTATAGAAATAGAAAAGGCAATCATGAAATTCATTTGGAAGAATAAGAGACCCAGAATAGCCAAAGCAATCCTTAGCAAGAAGAGTGAAGCAGAAGGCAGCACAATACCAGACCTTAAACTATAGTACAAAGCTATAGTAACAAAAATGGCATGGTACTGGCATCAAAATAGACATGTAGACCAATGGTACAGAATAGAAGACACAGAGACAAACTCACTTAAATACAGTTATCTCATACTAGACAAAGGAACCAAACACGTACACTGGGGAAAGGATAGCCTCTTCAACAAATGGTGCTGGGAAAACTGGAAATCCACATGCAGCAAAATGAAAATAAACCTCATCTCTCACCATGCACAAAATTCAACTCAAAGTGGATCAAGGACCTGGGAATTAGACCAGAGATCCTATGCCTAATAGAAGAAAATGTAGGCCCAAATCTTCATCATGTTGGATTAGGATGTTACTTCCTTAACAAAACTCCTATAGTGCAAGAAGTAAAATCAAGAATCAATAAATGGGATGGGATGGATTTGAACTAAAAAGCTTCTTCTCAGCAAAAGAAACAATGAAGTGAACAGAGAGCCTACATTCTGGGAACAAAGTTTTGCCACATGCACATCAGATAGAGCACTGAGCTCCAGGATATATAAAGAACTCAAAAAACAACACCAAAAAAACAACCCAATCAATAAATGGGCTAAGGAACTGAACAGACGCTTCTCAGAAGAAGATATACAATCAATCAACAGACATATGAAAAAATATTCAACTTCTCTAGCAATGAGAGAAATGCAAATCAAAACTACTCTAAGATTTTATCTCACGCCAGTCAGAATGGCAATTATCAAGAATACAAACAACAATAAGTGTTGGTGAGGTTGTGGGGGAAAAGGCACGCTCATACATTGCTGGTGGGACTGCAAATTGGTACAAGCAATCTGGAAAGCAGTATGGAGATTCCTTAGACTTGGAATGGATACAACCACTTTGAAAGAGAGTTTGGCAGTTTCTTAAAGTTACACACAGTCTTACCACAATGTGGGAAGCCATCCTTGGAATGTGTGAAGACCTTCTCTTCCAGGGAGGAGATAGGGCTGGCATTGTGAACTTCCTGTGGCATTCCCACAATGATAGAGGGCCCAATGCCGGTGACCTTCTCTTCCGCTCTGCTAGGGAAGGTCTCTCATGGCAGTACTGGAGATGGGTGTATCCCATTAGGAACTGAGCAGCCTACCTGCCTCCACCTGTATCCTATTTTGGTGAAGAAGGGTCTATGGAAGGCCTTTGATGTTTCCCGATATAAATAAACAGACAAGGGCTCCTTACTGTGTGTTAGAAGCAAGATACATCTGGTCAGCTTGCCCGTCCTGCCCTGGCTTTTGAAACTACTATCTGTGTTCTGTGGTTATTTTGCTGGTTTATTTTCCTTAGTTTTTACTTCCCAGCCAGCCCATTCCACCGGAGGGGAAACCTCTTTCCATTGCCTACATGGGATGTGGGCAGGACCACACAATCTAGCCATGATATGAATATACATAGCATCTTTACACAGAATCGCTACAAAATGGAAGCAACCAAGATATCCTTCAGTAGGTGAATGGATAAACAAATTTTGGTGCATTCACTCAAGAGTATTTAAAAAGAAATGTATTAAAAAGAAATGAACTATGGGCTGGGGATATAGGTCAGTTGGTAGAGTGCTTCCCTGGCATATACAAGGCCTTGGGTTCAAGCTCCAGCACCACTCCATGAAAAAAAAAAAAAATGAACCAGGCCAAGCACAGTGGCACACGCCTGTAATCCCAGCAGCTCATGAGGCTGAAGCAGGAGGATTGAGAGTTCAAAGCCAGCCTCAGCAAAAGCAAGGTGCCAACCAACTCAATGAGACTCTATCTCCTAAATAAAATACAAAATAGGGCTGGGTATGTGGCTCAGTGGGCATGTGCCCCTGAGTTCAATCCCCCGTAACAAAGAAATGAACTATATTGAGCCATGAAAACACAGGGAGGATTCTTAACCACATATTGCTATGTGAAATAAGTCAGTATGAAAAGACTACAGACTGCATGATTACAATTATGTGACCTACTGGAAAATGCAAAACCATAGAGATAAAAAAGTTCAGTGATTATCAGATGTTTGGTGGGCAGTGGGATGTTTGAACAAGACTTTTTAGTGTGGTGAAACCATTTTTTTAGGAAACTTTTATGTTGGATACAGGACACAAGCACTTGTCAAAACCTTAGATATTACAGTACAGAGTGAACTGACAAATATACAAATTAAAAAATAACTAATTTGTTGAAGTTTATGAAAGGAAAATGTGCTTACCTAAAGTGATTTTGTAAATGAATGGTAAATTCTGTAATTCTAAAGGCAAAAGGAACTACACAAAATTAATATACTCCAGTTGATAAAGTGGTTTCCCATGGAGGTATCATTGAGCAATTCTGATATTTATATATATATCATATCTGATATATATTGATATATCAATATATCAGATATATTGATTATATATATTGATATATCTGATATATTGATATATATTGATATATATCAGAATATATATCAATATAAATATATTGTATATATTTATGCTGTAATTAAGCATTAAGTAACTAGATGGTTTATGGTGAGTTTCTCCACTATTGTGATTTAGATATGAAGTGTCTCCCAAAAGCTCATGTGTAAGACAATGTAAGAAAGTTTGGAGGTGAAATGATTGGGTTATGAGAGTCATAACCTAATCAGTGAATTAATCCACTGATATGGATTAACTGGGCAGTGGAATGGAGAGTGGCCAGAGGAAGTGAGTCACTGAGGGCATGCCTTTGGGGTTTATATTTTGTCCCTGGTGAATGGAGCTCTCTCTGCTTCTTGATGGCCATATCCTAAGCTTCTTTCCTCCTCCACACCTTTCTGCCATGATGTTATGCCTCGCCTCAGGCCCAGAGCAATGGAGTCAGCCATCTATGGATTTAGATCTCTAAAACCATGAATATCAAATAAAATTTTCCTCCTCTAAAATTGTTCTTGTCAAGTCTTTTGGTCACAGTGGTTAAAAAAAGTTGACTAAAATAGTAGCTTACAGATAAGTGGTGGAGGAAATAAATTAATCTGTGGGATACTGAATTTTAATTGGAGACATCCATGTGAATTCATATTTAGCTTAATGTAGGCCCATATGTTTACATATGCAAATATTTATAGATGGATGTACATACATGCATTAGTATACAAGCGTGTCTTTCCAGGCAGTAACACTCCAGTAGCAATAAGCACACCTAACATCCAGATCTTGCTTTCTAATATCATTCTCAATAAAAGGGGCAGGGCTCCTTGGATAAATGATTGATTCTAGGACTGGGGCAAGGATATACAAGATGAGCCTAGGCTATTTTGCAGGATAGCAAGAACTTACAAAGAGCTCAAAAAACAAAAATAGAAGCAGAAATACAACCAATATACATTAGTCAAGTTATGTCCAAGGCACAAAGAAACCAATTGAGAGAGTTTATAAGGCCAAAGCTAGACAAATATAAGATACGGTAATTGTGGACAGATTACAACCCAAAGTATAACAAAGTATAAAATAAATATCTATGAGTCTATCCTGATATGAGAAATGATTCATTAGTGAAAGAAAAAAGACAAATCTCCCAGGCAAAAATAGTACAAATAGTTTATATAAAAAGTACATTTATAGTGGGAAAACTGACAAATATTACTTAGCCAAGTGATCAAGGTCAATTTCAAGGCCATAAACAATCTGATACAATTTACCCTCAACACGATGTGATGAAAGTGGTGTTTACTTCTTGTGATCTTCCCTCAAACCCAAGACCTTAATCTAAAGATGAGAAAAAAATTAAACACATGATAAAAGAGGGACATTCTGTGAGATACCTGACCACTATTCCTCAAAACTATCAAGACCCTTGAAAACAGAGAAAGCCTGAGAAAATGTCACAAACAAGAGGAGCTTAAGGAGACATGACAAGTGAATGCAAGGTGATCCTGGAAAAGAAAAAGGATAGGGAGAAACTAAGGCAATCTGAACAAGTATGCGTTAATTGTAACAAATGAACCGTGCTATTGCTAGATACTAGTCAGAAAGGGAGCTGAATGCTGGGTTTAGGGCAACTCTCCACACAATCTCCTTAATTGTTTTGTAATTCAACAAGTGTTCTAAAACAAATAGTTGATAGTTAAAAAATACTCTCAGAACTTTAAAGGCACTGTCTTCTAATAGCTTGGGGTCTTCATGAGAAATGAGACTGTTGCTCCTTTGTGGGAGATGTAATTCTTTCTCTCTCTCCTGGAAACTTTCAGACTTTATTTATTTTGTTAAATCCGTGCTGTTCTTATGTTTCATGGAGATCTTTTAGATGTGGTCTTCTGTCATTTATCTTAATCATCAATCATCACATTATAGGCCTTTTATTTTGTGGAATTCATATTTTTCATCTAAGTTTCTTTCATTATATATTTGACAATTTTCTCTCCATCCTCTGATCTCCTAGCTACTTCTTTTAATAAGATGCTGAATAACCTGGAACAGACACTTACCTGTGTTTTTATATATCTACCTCTATCATTCTGATGTGTATTTTGGGAGTGATAGCCAAACTTTTTTGTTTTTATTGTTTCGGAATGTGTTTATTGTAACATTTTTGTATGTTATATTAATGTCATTTTTTCTTTAGTCAGCATTTTATTAAGCTTCCATTGATTATTAAAATTAAATATAGTATTTTAATACTGTTTTCCCCAAATATATAGTTTTGAGTAATAATCAGCTTCATTTTTTGAATTTGGGTTGTCTTATGGAATGATTCAGGGTAGAGTGAGAGTGATCAAAATTTTCTGAGAAGAAACATACATGAATCTTCACTGTCACAATGTAAATGAAAAAAATAAAATGTTTGTTCTTAGTAGAATACACAAATAACTACAGAAGTAACTTGTTACACAAATAAATCATATTCAGTAGCTAAATTATGATGAACAAGAGCAATGCTTATCAACATGGGTAAATCATTAAAATATAATATTGAGAAAAACAATTTACTGAAGTGTAATGGTTTGAATAGGAGGTGGCCCTCAAAAGCTCCTGCAGGACTGTTACAGGGGTGACATGATTAGATTATGAGAGCTGCAACCTAATAGTCCATCACAGTTTGAGTGGATTAACTGGTGGTAACTGTGGGAAGACGGGGCATGCTTGGAGGAAGTGGGTTATTGTGCCCTGGAAGAGTTTGTCTTACCTGCAGCTGACTTGCTCCTTTTTCTCTCTCTCTGCTTTCTAACTCCACCATCAGGTAAGCAGCTTTCTTTCATTGTGCCCATCAAAACCATGGTGCTCCTCCTCACCGGGGGCCCAGAATAATGGAGTTGGTCCACCATGGATTAAACCTCTGAAACTGTGAGCCAAAAATCAACTTTACCTCCTCTGAATTGTTCTTCTTAGATATTTTTGTCAAAGCAATGAAAAACAGACTAACACATGAAGGACAAATGGATTTACAATATCATTTATAGAAAATGTTTAGACATTCCACAAAATACATACATAGTTTACAGACACATGCACATATATATGCACATAGCTGTCAATCAAATAATATCAAAATATGCTTGGTAAGAGCGAACAGAAATATAAAAAAAATGATTACCCTTAAAAGGAAGGGAAGAACATATAAAATTGGGATTGGCTTCAAGAAGTCTTCATTTGCATCTGTAACCTCTGTTTCATTAACTATGATGATTTTTTCATGGGTGTTCAATATATTTTCTTTATCATTTTGATATTACTGAAATATTTCATAACCAAAAAAAAAAGGCAGCAAATAAATTTTTGGCTGCAGGATAATATGGAAAAATAAGTATACTCCTCACAAAAGTAAGGTACCAGTTGAGCTCAGTGCTGTAATTTTAGCAACTTGGAAGGCTGAGGAGAGAGGATAGTAAGACTCTGTCTCAAAAAAATATATACATAAATTTTAAAAAAGAGCTGAGGTTGTATCTCAGTGGGTTCAATCCATAGTAACCTCCCACCCCCATGTAGTGAGTGATACCCAACATTATCTTCCCAGTTGTTCCATGGATATTTTATTGTGGCAATCTTAATTTTAATTTCTAAGGAGGCTTTGATAGTCTCTGATTTTTTATTTGTTAGCATCCTATTTTTTAACAGGTACATTTTCTCTCAGAATTTATTAAGGGTAAGACATATGATGATCTTATTTGTTATTATTTTATGGATCTTCCTCTTGGGTATTATTCTTGTTCCTGTCATCTGTTTGTGACCTTTCCTTTTTTGTCCCCCCCACCCTCATGACTGGCTTTTATCATATAGTCTTGGTTGCCTGTGGACGTGGAAGGATGGAGGATCCTGCTGACAACTCCATGAGGTTGATGTGAGGCTCCTGGTGCTCCTTTGCATGTAGGTCGGCCTTATTCCTGCTTTTCTGGGAATGGCAAGCTGGCTTCCTTTCAGGATGGCTTGGAAAGGAACTGGTGGCCTGTACCATTAAGGTCCTTCAAATGTAGAATCAGAAGGGCTTTGCTTTGTACAAAGAAACCCAGCAACAAGAACTCCTCCTGGGAAATTTGTTTAGTTTACTTAGAAAAGAAGCCTTTGTGTTTTTTCCTCTGGGAGGAGACAGAAGACTTCCTAAGCTCAGGCTGAGAGTGGGGCAAATGGAACTGCTATTCATGTTCAGTTTTAAGCTATTCTTTCTTTCTTCATAAATTTCATTTCAGGCTTCTGTACCTGCTGCCCTCTCCAAACTGGGGAGCCCCTCATTGGTCCCTCTGAAAGACGGGGTTCCTCCTTCCTGGAAGCTTCCGCCTACCAGGAGGCTCAGTTTCCTCTTTGATTTCATTTGTTGACACATCCTTATCTATCTCTAACACCCAGAAACACACAGGAGTTGATTGTCCTCTGATGTCCTTAGAGATCATTTTGTCTCTATGCATACGGGGAGCAAGGCTCTGAGCAAACAGCTCTTAATTAACTTTTTGAAGAGCACTTGGGATTTATAGTGACATCCATCCAGTTTAGATCCAGCTTTCAGAGCGATTGTGCAATTCTTAGCAAATACTGAATTTCTTTAAACCCCAATTCTCTCACCTTTATAAGGATATCATGTTAGCTTTCCATTATTGTAATTAAAATTCCCAAGATAATCAATTTAAGAAAAAAGGCTTATTTTGGGCTCACAATTTTGGAGATTTCAGTCCACTATCAGTTGGCCATGATTGCCTTTAGGCTTGTTCAAGGCAAGTGTATTATGGTGAGAGAACATGGTGAAACCATTTGCTTCATGACTGGAACACACAAAAATAGAGACAACAAAGACTGGGGTCCTGACATCCCAGTTAAGGGCATGCCTGCAAAGACTGCCCACTATGCTGTACCTATTAAAGTTTCCTCCAATATCGCCATGGGTTGGAGACCAATTCTTCAACAAAGGATGCTTGTGGACCATAGCAGGGGTGATGCTGGAGAGTACTTAATGGAGTTGTGAGGATAGATTGAGATTACCTTCACAATTGATTCATTAGAGTGCAGAGCCTGCCCATAACCAAATAATGCAATAATAATTAGTACTATGAACTAGGTTTAAATTACTTGTGCACCCAATGCACTTTGGATCTTATAGTAAATGATCATCTACTTTGATGTCTGTTCAGTTTGTAACATTAAAAATGATAAAATCTGTATAAGGGAAAGGAAGAAGTTCAACTTCGCTAGGAGGAAAGATTGAGAGAGAAAAAATTATTGCTACAAAGAAGCAAATATAAAAAAGAAAATATGGGAAGTAGAGTCCACTCGTGCTACCCTCACTATACAGATGTGTTTGGCTTATTTTGCCTGAGGAGTCTGTTTACTTTGTAAATAGCAATTATGAAGAACAATATTCAAACATTTGACCATAGCGAATCTTGGAACTGCACTTGGAAGGGTCAAGATAGAAGCCGATACACACAGTTTTGGAGCAGTTGGATGGAAGAAAGAGAAATATTAGGACGCATTTTACTTTTCACCATGAGGCTTGATAATAGTATAATTATACAAAAAGCTTTTTGAACACAGAAAGCAAAACAAACAAAAGTTCTAAGTGAGAAATATAAAAAAGATTTAGGGCAAACGTGAGTGAAATAATCTCATGGAAGAGAAGAAGCTTTGGAGCCAGGACAGAGAGCGGGTCTCAGGGGCTAACATATTTAACCTCAATATCCAAACCTGGAGATTAACTCTGTAGTTATGATGCAGGGATGTGGGGAATGCTGGTTGGGGAAGAGATACCACATTCCCTCTTCTCAATGTTACATTAATTTTATGCACTCTCTTTGTGGAGTATGTGCTTTTCCCATTTGTTTGACCAACACAGGCAGGGAATGAGTGAGTAAGCTCCTTCTGGCATACATTTTCCCATTTACCAGGGTCAGTGTTTACATTAATCACACACCACCCTATATGAGGTGCTCTTTCTGTTAACCCCACACAGCTGCTAATTAGCAGGTCACTTGCGGGTTAGAGGTGTGCTTGTGTTGTGCTTCTCGGCTGGCTGTTGTATTATTACAACAACTGTAAATGCCATATGCAGCTGCCATACTGGTTGTGCTCAGAAGGCTGTTTGTATAATTACAGGCATTAGCCAGGGATGGAGCCTGCCAGCTGACATTCAAGAGGCAATAATAACTTAATTTCCCTCACAACAAATTGGCTCTCTAATAGGGAATTTAGTTATACTCTGGACTTAGGGATGGCTTGAGAATTCCAGCAAGCACATTTCAGTGCAGTTATTATCAGAGGCAGGGTAAGCACACCCATAGCCAAGTCAGTTTCCTGTCCTAAGATCTACCAGGAGGTAACATTAATTCATATTATGACATGACCCTTTATTTCCAAAAGAAAAATAATATATGCATATATATGTACCTTATATATTTTAAAGAAAAGATATTTAAATAAATATTTTATCTATATATTGTAGATATGTTATTTTTATATAAGATAACATAGTAGACAAAACATTTATATTTTAATATATTTATATTATTTTTATATAACATATGTATTATATATATTTTATATATATGTATATATATATATTGTTCTTTCAGGGAGTCAACTTCAACTGGCTTCACCAGGGGAAGTCTTAAATATGCCAGGAAATTTCACCATTGTCCACCTGGAGTCTCAGTACTGGGCACAGTTCAGTAAATTCCCTCAGGTTTTAGTGTTTGGAATTAAGTCAACTACAGATTCACCTGGGAACCTACTTACTGATACTCTAATTGCAGTCTGTCTTTGCACATGACTCCTTTAGCGCAAATCTTTCTCCTCCCATTCTCATCCATCTCTAGCTGGTAGAAAATGTTGTTTGGTATGTGATACCTTTCACTGTTCTCCTCTTCTGACTCCAGAGAATATAATCTTTCTTTTTGATGATTTTTTAGCACTTGGGATAATCATTGTGGCATTTTAGTTTTCTTATATTGTAAATTATTATGTGTTCCCAGACCGGTCTCACAGAATTGACTAGGAGAATCTAGCAGTATTTCTTATCCATTTTGGTAACACCTATATTATTTTTACTAAGCAGGTTCTGAAAGCAGTTATTAAATTGATTGATATACATATCAATAGATATAGATTAATATGTAAGGAACTACAATAACTATATTGTAATAAATGTATAAAATATATAACTATATTTATTTATAACTATATTTATTATATAAATAAATATATAACTATATTTTAAAATTTGCATAGAACTTTAACCACAATGGCAAAGGCAGAAGTTATAAAAGAAAAAAAGGTATGGATTTGAATATAAAATTAAAAAATAAAATAAAATTTTAATGCAAGAAGTATATTCACTATACATCTAAATGTTGATAATATTTATATTTTATGTGTAGTTTGTATCTACATTTTTGTGTATATTGATTTATAAACATATCCATTACTATATCTACATTTATAGCTATATCTCTTAATTTGGTATTATCTGCATTTAAATGAGATCATAAACCTTTTAATGACACAGAAAAGTGCAATAAAAGTTAAAAAACATAAACACTGTGAACACAGCTTTGTATTAAAATGATCTAGTGATAAGTATTTATGCACTTAACATCCAGAAAGTTTGCATAAACAATAACAGTGAGTACTTACACATGATAGACTTTAGATTACCTTTTATTTTGCTAATCTGTGTTTTGTAGAATGTTTGCATTGTATCCATAATGCTTTTGTATTCAGAAAGAGATTATTATTAGCATATAATTTTATTGATATATTTTCAAAATTTTATAAGAAGAGGGATTTTAGTGCTTCTATATTTTCTTTTAAATATTGTACATGGTATCAATGTTATAGGGAAGTGCTAGTTTGTATTCTTAATGAATGGGCTTCACTTAATTTATATATTAAATGCCTTAGGATTGAGGAAGATAATATTTCAGAGTTCAAGAGTGTAGAATAGGGTACAGGTAGGAACTCAAGACATTTTGAAGATGAAGTGCTGATACAGAAAAGATACCCTGGAGTAAGGTTAAATGAAGCAGGGTCCATAGTTGTTTAGTTATTTGTGTTTTTAATTTTTTTTATTTGTTTACTTATTTTGTAAGGAGGCCATACTTAGACCAGGCAGTAGCCAAAAAATGAAAGGAACTAAAGCTTGCTGAGCTTGTGCCACATTCCAAACAATACATTATTTATAGTGTCATGTGGTCCCTTTTAATTCTTACTGATACCTTGTTAGGTAGACTGTAAAAAAAAAAATTTGAATGCATTTTACAGAAGATTAAATTTAGCCTTATATTAGACAGTTTTCCAAGTTATAGTAGCTGCGCTGGAACTCAAAACCAGTCTATATGACTCTCTAGCCCAGGTTATGACTGAAAGACCTGAGCTAAAATGAACCCCGTGACAGGCTTTGGACCCTCCAGAGAAACTAGTAGGCCTGAGTTTGGGTTCTGGGAAAAGCACACATTGCTCAAGGCTGAAGCCACTCAGGGACCACCCTCAGAGCAGACAAAGAGGTTAAGAATCACATACCTGGCATTCCTGAGGTCTGAGTCTGCCTGAATCCCACATGAGTCACTTAAACTCACCTTGTAGTTGATCATTTTCAAAAAATTCCCAAAAGCCATGATTGGGTCCTGCCAAATGTTACAGACACCCCTCAAACTCTGAATGGTCACTATTGTCACTATAGGTGCTCTACGATTGTAAATGGTGCTTGTGTAATGATGCGATGCCTACGTCATGTCCACTGCCACCACCTGTCCCTTCCCCCTATAAAAACCTGCTGAGCTATTTTTCAGGGGCTCTCTGCATGGACCCACTGCGCTGGTGATGCCGTGATCTGGGCATTACAATGACTGCCTTCCAAATGGCAAACCTTGGTGAATATAGTGTCCACACGTGTTTTCGTGGTAGAGTTCTTTGTGATTTGCTCTCAGTCTTCATCTTATGTTTTACGATATATGTACTTAGTGTTGCTGATGTGGTTGTGCCCCATCCACATCTTCTCAGGCCCAGGGCTTCCCATCTTTAGTCCCTGTGAGTGGTGGCTACTAAAGGCTCACATTAGCTAGTCCCTTCTCTAGGGCTGGCTCATTAGCAGAGGGCAGTAACCTAGTTCTGGAGATTGGATTCCTTGTTACCTGAATGGTGGAGAAGGGAGAATCCAGAGATCAATGACTATCAGGGGATGTGATGGTCTGCCCCTTTGCCTTGAGGTGGGATGAAGCCTGAGGTATGACCTGTGCTCCGGGATTTTCTGTAGAATCAGCCCTTCTGAGCTGAGCCTACATCCTTGCTGGGCTTCCCTCGTTTGTCCCACCCTTCTCCCCTCAGTCCGTCTCCTGAAAGCACTTCTTCATCAAATTACTTCATGAGAACCTCTCCATCTGTCTCTGCTTGTAGGTGCCCTACTTGAAACACTAAGATATTTAAATTATTGAATGAAAATGTTTTATGGAGTTTTAAATTTCACTTCAGTAGATAAGGTGGAATATCTTTTCATATGTTGAAGAGTCCTTTGGATGTCATACTGTGAACCATCTGTAAAGTACTGTGTATGCAAAATACTGGTTTAAATATTGAAACTTACCATTTTTTTTAAGATCTAGTGAAGCTCTTTTTCCCCATTCCCTGACTGCAGTGTTACTCTTCTTTTTTTCCGAATTTGCCTTATGATTTTTGCCTTTTAGTTTTTCAAATACTTACTTTAGAATCACATTTTCTAGTTCTGTCTTACGAACCTATTGATAACTTTTATTGATTGGGCTTATAGTAAATTCTTAGGTTAGCTAGGATGAATTAATAATTGTTATGTTGAGTCTGGCATGGGATGACATGTCTTCTGTTAAAGACTTACATTGTATTCTTCATGATTGCATTAAACTTTGTTCATAGATTACATTTTCTTAAGTTATTCAAGGAATTTATTTATTATAAATGGAATAATTTATTCTGTTATCTACTTTAATTGATCATTGTTTTCCTATGTGGATGTTTTTTAATATTTTTACATTAAATTTTACCCTGTATCCTTATAGATTCTCATATTGTTTTAATATGTTTTGAGTTGATTCTCTAGAACACTTCAAGAGTACAATTATATCACATAGTATAAGTGACAAGTTTGCTTCCCTCTTTTCTAAAGTTTACACCTCTGATTTCTTACTCTTGTTTAATAATATTGGTCAGTACTTCCAGAATGAGAATATTACCATTAATGGGCATTTTCTATTGTCTCTGCCTGAGGTAAGAATTCTTCTGGTATTTTTTCACTGAGCATAATGCTGGCTTTGGGACTCAGATTTTAGCTTCTGTGCATTTGTTTATTAATATTATTGTTGTTGTTCTTGTTACTAATTACTTGCAATACTAGGGGATGAACCCAGGGGTGCTCTACCTCTGAGCTACATCCCAACCCTTTCATTCCATTTTTAAATTTTTGAGATAGGGTCTTACTAAGTTGCCCAGGCTGGACTTGAACTTGTGATTCTACTGCTTCAGCCTTCTGAGTCACTGGGATTGTAGGCATGAGCATCCACACCCAGCTGTTTTATAGATTTATTAAGAATATAGCTAGATTTTTTCAAACTAAAAAAATTAGGTAAGGAATCAACTCATCCTTAAAATTGGTAAGTAAAGTGAAAGAAATAAGTATTTATTCTTTTTCTATTTGATCTGTATCATTGGGTTGCTAATTAGTATGTTAAGGCAGGCACTTTTTAAAAAGTAGTCTAGCTGATTAGTGAAAAAATTAATCAGGGAATTACTATGTTAACATTTTTTAATTTCCAGTAAATTAATGGATCTAGGCAGTGGCCATTATTGACTGAACATCACAAGAAATAACTAGTTAGTATGTGTTTTCTGATGAGAAAATAATATCTTGCTAGCCTATCAAACCAAGTGTGTTAGTTTTTTGTGATAAAAATACCTAAGAAAAAACAACTTAAATGAGGAAAGGTTTATTTTGGCTCACAGTTTCTGAGGTTTCAGTCCATGATTGCCTGACGCCATTGTTTGGACCTGAAGCGAGGCAGAACATTATGGTAGAAGGGTGTGGGGTGGAGGAAAGCAGTTAACCTCACAGCAGTCAGGAAGTAGAGAGATAGGGAAGGGCCTTCCAGGGCATATTCTCAGTGACCTACTTCCTCCACAGAAACCCTACCTTCTACAGTTTCCACCAACTCCCAATAATGGCATCACATCAGTAGCTTAATCCATTGATGAGGTTAATCCTCGTGATCCAGTCACTTCCCCAAAGCCTCACCTCTGAACACTGCTGCATTGGGGACCAACCCTTCAACCCATGGACCTTTGGGGGCCATTCCAGATCTAAACTAGATAACACTAAGTCTGATCAAGTCTCTAGATCCAGCTGCTAATAGGCAAGAAATACTGAAGACTAAGGGACATGTTAAACTATGCCATGAGTACTATAAAAAATAGGCTGGGGCAAAACACACACATCAAAGGCTTAGACTTCTCAACAGAAAAATCCTAAGGAAAACAAAGGAATTTAAGGAGGGCTTTTAGATTAACAGAAACTTAAAATTTTGTGGCAAGTACAGATATATGCTTATACATTAAAAAAGCAGTAAAGAAATGCAAAAGTCAGGATGGTGGTACTTTTGTGTGAAAGGCTAGACTTATTGGGATAGGACATGTGAAGACTTCTGGGATATCTGATGAAATTCTATTTCTTGACCTAAATCATGGTTACAAAGAGGTACTTTCTTTTATTAATTTTCTATGTTATTCTGTGTTTGTGTTTTAATTTACAATATATGGGTCAAGTGAAAATAAAATTGGTGGGAACTTGGCAAGTGTGTAAAAGAGTAGATTTGGTGAGAGTTGGAAGTTTCCAGCTTTTCAATGCTCACAGTTATTAGAAAGGTAGTTATGAGGAAGTTAAGTAGATGATACAGGGAGGTTGGTATGTTAGTGTGCTGGAAAAAAAGCTTTATTATAATAAAGAATATATAAAAGATCCAAATAAAAAAGAATATATAAAAGATTTTCTATATGAAAGTCCTGATTTGTCACATTTTGATGGTGTTCACAAAGTAAACACTCCTGCCATGACTGTTTTCCCTCTTCCAAGGGAATGCCACTCCGCATGGAGATTGAAGGAATTCAGAATCTGCTTCCCCAAGTCTGTGAGGGCCACTTCCAGGAGACAACTGAGTGGATATGGAAGCAATAATCCATTCTGTCATCGCCCACTTTTGTTTTGGGAGTGTGTCCACTTGCGGGGTTTACTGAAATGTGTCCATGACCAGAAACATTATTTTAATCAAGGCAAAATAAAATAAAAGAGATGATTTTCATGAGAATGATGCAAGGGAGTTCAAGGAGGCCCTCTTCATTTGTCTCCTTTCTCCTTGGTGCTCTTTAGAAGATGCCAACTTCCCTCCTGAAAGAGGAGCATGGGTGTTTCTGAACTCAGATCTTAGGTTGAGAGTGTGAGAGTTCTTAGGAGAAAGTGTAGAGGAGGAGCTGGAGTGGGTAAATGATTTCAGGTGGCCGAGTTATTGAAGGGTATGAAGAGAGAAAGCGAGGAAGTCAGGTGCTTTTGACTTTAGTGATTAAATTCTATGTCTTCAGGTGATATGAAGGTGAAAGATGGAAGAATGGAGAGGCATTCTAGGCTCAGGTGTGTCCATGTAAGACTGCAGATCAAGACAATACTTTCCAGGGAAATAAAATTTTATGGCTTAATGACTTTTGAAAACTTATTTAAGAGACATGAAATGTTAACAAGGCCCACCTGCTGGTTTCTATGTTTCCAGGCACTGAAAATTTCTGAAGCAAGATTTCTCTAGCACTGTCATTTCCAAGGTATCAGAAATGGGGAATATGGCTCTGCTGCCAAATCACTCAGGAGAATCTCTGCAAATCCAGTTTCTTGGACTCCACTCCAGAGCTACTGGATCGAAAAATTGGGGGAAAGGGCCCACAAATATCTACTTTTTTCTTAAAGTTCTCCCAGAAGTTCTTAAATAACCAGTTCACAAACTTTCACTTTGGAAAAGTGAAGTACTAACTTACTCTATGGGAACGTCTTTCGGGGTAGAAAAGATGTGGCAATAGGAACAAAGGACTGGAGTATAAAGAAGAGAACTTAGGAATCACAGTTTGCTGTGACCAGAAATGAAGTTCAAAAACGTGGCATACTGACTCAGCATCTCTTCCAGTATCTCCATTAGCTTTCTCTGACGTTTCATGACAGTCTTTCTTGGTTTCTGACCTGCATCCTCCCAAATTCACACTGGGTTTTCCTACTCTCTACTGAACTAACCCTAGGAAGAGACTAGAATTTTAACAAGTCTCCTTGGTGACTTTTTAGACATAATCATTCCAAACTTTCTTATGTATTCATTCATCTGACAACAATTTATTGAGTACTAACTCTGTTCAAGTATCTGAGGGTTCAGCATCACAGAGAGGGGCCAAGTTCATGTAGACTCTTCTTTAACCCTCAAGCAACTTTATTGCTTAGGAGATAAAAACCAATCCCTCAATACTTGGAGTGCTATTTTGTATATATATAGATAATCATGGTGGCGTGAAGGGACCCAGCGTCTGCCTGCAACAATGGCTATTTCAGAGTGAGTAGACGTGAATGTGTGCTGTGCTTGGCCTCAGGGAGGAGTAAAGGCCTGAGATACAAGCCGTTAAATAGTGGGCAGAGGGCAGGTTGTAAATAACCGTTAGGATTTCAATAGTGCCACCGTGTGTCTGGCACTTTGCTTTACAAATGTTATTTTCTTTAATCAGCATAACATATAGGTATTATTATAACCTGACATTAGCACATCAAGCATCTACTTTTCATTCCAGATGGGGCCAAGAAGCTTGGAAATCAGAAGGATTCCCAGCAGGCAGCCTCACTGGGCAGCAGAAAACGGCAAAGCAAAATGCAAGTCCCAAGTCTGAAGTGTCAATTATATTTCTAACAATTGCATGTGGAATTCATTAGCCAGCTAAATGGTACCTATTTCAGCATTTCGCCAGCTGGAGGGATTTCCAGTAGGAAATGTGAGAAGGGAATAAGTCTAGGAATCTCAGGTTCCCCAGGGCCTTCTGGAATTCATACAGATGAAGCAAGATAAGGTCAACTCTGAAGTCCCTTCTCTTCTTCCTGCACTGTCTGCATAGTTACCTCACAAATGAATAAGACCAGAGCACCTGTATCTGTCCAGAGGTGGATAGAGGTTGGATCTGCTGTTTTGGCATCCGCTTGGGGCTCTGAGGCTGTGTCCTTCAGGGATGGTAGGCAGACACAGAAAGAACTCATTCAGCACCAGCTCTCTGTGGGAAACTTGTATCTCTTTGACATGAGGGTTCTTTATTATATGCTTCCTATTACATCTTTAGCACAGCTTTGTGTTGGCTTTTCCCATAGGTTAAATATAATGATGGGTAACCTAATCCTGAAGGTAACAGAATAATCTTAGAGGACACAAGGCTCTATTTAATTCTTGCCAAATGACAGAATATACCCAGACTTTGAACAGGACCCTGCAGAACTCCAGTAAGTTTTTGTGTCTTGCCGAGCTTGGAGCCAGAGTCTTCTCTTTCTATTCTTTTTCCCACTCCCAGGCAGGATCTGATTTCACACCAATTGGTCTGTAAGAGGATAATGGTATCACAATTCAAGACAGGCAACCGTGAAGAATTGTTTTATATGCTTCTGATACTCAAGAAGTTTCAGTGGCCTGGGCTAGAGCTCAGTTTTCAATGAGTGTCAATTCCAGGCCAGAAGATGGTGTGGTTAAAAAAAAAAAAAAGCACAGGCTTTGGAATCAGGTTGATATGGGTTGGAAACCTAGCTCTGTCTCTTATTAGTTATGATCTTAGCCAATGTCTGGGTCTCTGTTTCCTAATTGGTAAAATAAGGATAAAATATGCCCAAATTGTAGAAATTTTGCAAGAGCAAAATTAAGAAAATACAGGAAATGGTATTCAGGATAAGATGGGTATTTTCACCCTTGGCCTTAATCTTATGATAAGATCAAATAAAAATAATGTTGCCCAATTAATTCTCCCCCTGAGTGAGATAGTATGTCATGTTGTCCTCTACACAGCCCATAATCAGAGTGTTTGACATTGGGATACTTGGTGGCATTAATTTTGATATGTCTGGAGATCTGAATTTTCAACCTGGACTCCATTTATATACCCAAAATACATTTACTGAGGGCCAAATTTTGTGTAGTGAAATAGACATGTTGTAGGTGCTGATGTTTATATAGATAAGAACCATATATTCTCTCTTTTGAGAGGCTCACAGATTGACAGGGGAGCCTGGTTCTGTAGGGCACATGATGCATGTGTCAGTTCACAGAGAGATTGAAGGCAATGTTGTCTGTGATGGAGAAGAATCAGGAAATGCATCAAAGGAAAGTGACTTTGGCTGAGACTTGCAGTTGATTAGCTGTTCTAAAGGAAGAAAATCAGTGGCATCAAATTCTAGACAAGAGGGGGCTGCTTGGGTAAATCAATGAAACTGCTTGGGTGGATCAGAACATAGTTAAAAGTTCATGGCGGCTGGCGCATAGAGCCGGGGAGAGTCCACAGACAGTACTGGAGAGATGTGTTGGGGTCTGGTCCTGAAAGATTTATAGGGCATGTTAAGGAATTTGGCTATGATCCAAAGTATTGTTATGAAACCAAGAAAAATTTTCTCTGTAAGGAATTGGGATAGTTAGATTGGCCCCTTAGAAAGTTACTTTGGCTATATTGGAGAGAATCTCTTGGAGATAAAATTACCTTATTTTGTATCTCCTGCTTGGGGTTTATAGTAGTTTTTGTCTTTGGCTTGCAGTTTCTAAATTCGTATTAGAAAATTCTAGCCATTATCTCTATAAATATTGATTGGCCTTCATTCTCCCTTTGCTCTTCTTCTGTAAGTCTTTAAAAATTACATGCTAAATGTCTCTTAGAATCTTGCCTAAATTTTCCATTGTTCTTTCTTTCTGCAATTATACAATCCACTTTTGTAAATTAAGCTTTATCAAAACATCTATGCTCACTCATTTGTGTATTATCAATGGAAACTTTTTTACTCCTAGGCAGGTGAATACGGTTTTAGCATACCTAATCTGAGCCTCCCACATCTAAATGTTCCTAAATTCTAAACTTTTTGAGTGTTGACATCACACCATATTGGAAAATGCAGGTGAACTAAAAGCAGTATACAAAATTAACTTCAGGTTTTGTGTGTAAGGTATACATGAGAGACAAATACAGTTTGTGTTTAAATATGGGTTTCAGATCCAGGATATCTCATTATGTGTATGCAAATATGAAAAAATCCGAAATGTGAAACACTTCAGGTCCCAAGCTTTTCAGATAAGGGATAGTCAAACTCTAATTTCCACAGAGACTATATGGCATACAAGTTTAAAACATTTAATATCTAGACCTTGACAGGAAAAGATTGCCTATCTCTGGGCTAACTGGTTGTTCAACAATCTGTTATAGTCAGCTATTTTGCTGCTGTGGCTAAAAGACCTAACCAGAACAATTATAGAGGAGAAAAAGTTTATTGGGGGATCATGGTTTCAGAGGTCTAAGTTCATAGAAGGTTGGCTCCATTCCTCAGGGCTGGAGGTGAGGCAGAACATCATGGAGGAAGAGTGTGGCAGAGGAAAGCACCTCACACAATGATCAGTAAGCAGAGAGACAGATCTCTTGCCAGAGACAAATATACACCTCATAGCTGCGCCTCCAAAGCATCACCTCTTTTAACCACACCCCACCTGCCTTCAGTTACCACTCAATTAATCCCATCAGGTGATTAATTCACTGATTGGGTTAAGGCTCTCATAACCCAATCATTTCTTCTGTGAACCTTCTTGCATTGTCTCACACGTGAGCCTTTGCAGAACACCTCATATCCAAACCATACCACAATCTATTGGTTATCCTTTTTTTCCAGTTAAAACATTTTTAATTGATTCTTTTTAACAGTTTCTTAATTCTTTGCTTCAAGATTTCATCTTCGAATTTGTAAACATATCAATGACAATTATTTTAGAATCTATGTCTAAATAATATCAGTACCTGATATCTTGTTGGTTTTTATTATCTTTTTTTTTCTTTCTTGATTTCTGGCCATTTTATGCCTGTCTCTTGGAATCATATCTATTGTGTGGTGACTGGTTTATGGTATATTATAGAGAGATTCCAAGGCTTTCATCTGGATGGAGTTTCTTTACCTCAGATGGCACTGGCTATGGTTTCTAGCAGGTAACTACTTCAAGGGAAGAAAAATTTAATCCAGTCAGGAGTTGAACTGATAGGAGGTTGCTCTTCAGTCTTTGAAAGTTGAAATCACTATGAAATCCAGAGATGTTCACCAAGCCTACTCTTTCCTGGTGTACTCTAAACTCCATCCTTGCCTACAGCTGGTAAAATTTTGCCTAGCTCCAAAACCCCTGCTTTGTTCTTATCCTCTACTTCTCAGCCACCACCTTTGAATCAGCAAATATTTTGAAAATAAAAGTACTGTATATTAGATCCACATCGTTTCACTTCTCTTCTCTCCAAGATTATAGTCCTTTAAGACGTCTTGGCCTTGTAACTCTCTGATGACTTCAAACAGATTTCTTCATATTTTCTCATGCTTTATAATTGTTATTGAAAAGATGACTGATCTACAACTAGACATTCTGTTATAATTGTAAGTATAATTATGGATTATAGGTGATTTGTAACGAGGCATGGAAATATAGGTAAACAAGAAATATACCAGCCTTCACAAAGACTGAAGGACAATTTCATTTCCGAAAGAATCAATTAAGGAGAAATTTCATGTATTTGAGAAACAGTGATGGCTTATGCCAATGGCCACAGTGATGAGTAGGTTATGCAAATGGCAAGTACACTTGGGAAATGTGTGTATTTACCAGTGTCAACATATTAGCCACCAGAGAAAATGCATGTTAAAACAATAAAAAGGTATTATTACATACCTTATCATAATGGTAACATAAAAATCAGTAGCAACACCAATGCTGCTGAGCATGTGAAGAAACTAGATCACTTTTATACTACATATGAGAATGTAAAATGTTATAGTCATTCTGGAAAACAGCTTGTCAGTGGCCTATAAGACTAAACATGAAATTACCATTCAATTCAACAATTATACTCCTGGGTATGTATTCTCCAACTGAAAAGTTATGTTTATGTACAAATATATAAACAAATATTCATAGAAACTTTACTTGCAAAATCTTCAAATTGGAAACAACTAAAATGTACTTCAACTGGTAAATGAAGAGTTAAACTGTGGTATGTATGTACTATGAAATATTACTCAGCAATAAAAAAGAGCAGACTATTGATTAACATAAAATTTTGCATGAATATCAAGGGAATTATGCTTAGTAAAAAAGAAAAGCCTAAGTGATATATCCAAAGATGATGTGCTATATAATTCCTTGCATGTATCAGTTTTGAAAGGGCAAAGTTTTAGAAATAGAAGACAGATTAGTGATTGCCAGGGTTTAGGGACAAGTGGTGGTGGTGAGGATGTGGTTATAAAATGGAATTTTAATTGTGTTGATGACACTCTTCAGGATCATCATATCTGTGTATACACAAACCTACAGATATAATAAAATGAAATGGCAGAAATATCGACATGCATGTACACAGTGAAGAGATGTTAAGGTTTTGGGGTTCTACCTTAAGAAGGTATATGTCTTTTTTTGGGCTGGGGTTGTGGCTCAGTGGTAAAGTGCTCGCCTAGCCTGTGTGAGGCACTGAGGTCGATCCTCAGCACCACATAAAAATACATAAAATAAAGCTATTGTGTCTAACAAACTACAATTAAAAATAAAAATTAAAAAAAGAAGGTATATATCTTTTGAAAAATATTTATTTATTTTTATATCCACATTGCTTATTGGTGCATCATAGTGGTACATAATAAAGGGAGCTATTGTTACAAGTAAGGTATATGTCTTACTGTGGAAAATGAGCCAAACCTATGGTGCACATTCAAAGATGCTGGATGGCCACAAATGACAAATGTCCAAGACTGTCCACTTCTTGGTTTATGTTTACAATTAACAAGAACAACATACTCTTTCTAAACTAACCCAACCCTTCTTCATAGCAACAAAAGTAAACCAACTGGCCCTATGGGTGACAGTGACTCTATCTTTAGTTCAATCACCACTTTTATTAATAATTTATAATTAATATAATGCATTGTAAAATTCTTTATTATCAATATACTATAGAGAAAGAAGCAAATAGTAGGGACAATGATCATGAAACTACAGTTTGTAATTTTTACTATCCATTTCAAGTTTCTTTTCCCTTTAGTAAGCATTTAATATTTCAGAATTGTTTACTTGATATGGTGATCCAAACTTTTCTAACCAAGAGACTAACTTGAGCAGTCCTGAATGTTAGGAGTTTCTACGATTTTCCATTAGCTTTCATCACTAGGCAATTGCAATGATTATAAAACTCCATAAGTTCTCTCAATGAAAGCTATGAACTTCATGTAAGACACATGCTAATGTTGTGAATTTCAATTTCATGGGAATTCAGACCCCAAATTAGACTCTGCATTTGATTTTTTAGCTACATTGTCCTGTATTATAAAAGGTGCAATTTTTTGATTAGTTATGAATATCACTACATTTGATTAGAAAAATACAGATTATCTTTTCTTCATTGTATGAGTCTGAGTTTCCAAATTCTTGTTATTACATTGGGAAAATGGAACTCACAATGTGGAGAATAATTGAAAGGCAAATAAGGTTTTAAGAAATATTATTTGGCCATACATGCCTGCCCACTGCAGATGGTATTTTTTTTAATATTTTGTTTAGTTGTAGATGAACACAATATCTTTATTTATTTTATGTGGTGCTGAGGATCAAACCCAGTGCCTCACGAGTGCAAGGCAAGCGCTCAACCACTGAGCCATAGCCCCAGCCCCTGCAGATGGTATTTGTGGACTCAGAAGAGAAGTGTTAATCACTAGGAATCAGCATGGATTTACACTGAATCCAACTCATTTCCTCTTTAGCTAGAATTAGTCAAATAGTAAATTATGTGTTCCGAAGAAGAATCATTCTGTAGGAAAGAGGTCTAAAGGGGGCAATTTAGGAAAAAGCTAAATTAACAAAGCTAGTTTCTTTTTTAATGGCAGAAGGAATTTAAATACAGAAAATATAGGTTAAAATATAAGATTTCAGAGAACAACTACTAATGAGGGAAAAGGTCTTTAATAGATGAGCCTGGTATAGAAACTAGAAGCCGGCAGTCCTTTCCAGACTAAGATGAGGGGCTTGAAGCTAAGGGGTGAGTATACAGAAGAAGAGGCCAGCAGGGATTTTTCAGACTTGTTCAAAGCAAATGAACAGAAGAATGTGTGTCTGACTTATTTCAATTTTATAGAACACTTAGCTCCAAGTTTTGGGCACTGTTTGCAAGCTGGAACTTGTAAACAGTGACCTAAAAGAAAAATGACCTAAAAGAGGTGAGTAGAGACTAGAGAAATATTAGAATCCATGGGATTAACTTTGTTAAAGAAATTCCT
Organism: Xerus rutilus; assembly: GCA_028644305.1. Taxonomy (NCBI): domain Eukaryota; kingdom Metazoa; phylum Chordata; class Mammalia; order Rodentia; family Sciuridae; genus Xerus; species Xerus rutilus. Next base: position 51,685,355 of record CM053402.1, read on the forward strand.
TTTGGGTGGTTGCATCATAAAAACAATCTCAGATTCAATAACCAGTGTAAATGGGATCTGCTGGGACCGTCTACAACTCTGATCAGGAGTCACAGTTTCTTTTATCATAGCAGCAATGGCCCCTCATATTCTTACTAATTATTTTCCAAACATTGAGGATTTCAAGTTCTCTCTTGTGACTGAGATGCTACTTTTATTATAGTGATTGTACATCTGTGTTGCTATCAGATTTTCATAAATCAGATTTAGAGAGTAAGAAAAAATAGTTTTTGCAGTGTCAACAAAATCTCCCTACCCTCATCCCCTTTCTCCATTTTTGTTTTTTTGTTTTTGGTACTGGAGATTGAACTCAGGGGTACTCAACCACTGAGCCACATCCCCAGCCTTATTTTATGTTTTATGTAGAGACAGGGTCTCACTGAGTTTCTTAGTGCCTCGCCGTTGCTGAGGCTGGCTTTGAACTCATGATTCTCCTGTCTCAGCCTCCTAAAGTGCTGGAATTATAGGTGTGCACCACTGCGCCTGGCTCCCTTTCTCCTTTTATTAGCATTTTTTTACAAAAATTGTAAGATCTCAGGAAAAATATCCTTTATTAAAAGTTAATATCTGGGGCTGAGGTTGTGGCTCAGCGGCAGAGCACTTGCCTTGCATGTGTGAGGCACTAGGTTTGATCCTCAGCACCACATAAAAATAAATTAAAAAAACAAAAATAAAGACACTGTGTCCATGTATAACTAAAAATTATTTTTTAAAAAAGTTAATATCTGAAAATATCTGGCTTGGTTTCCTGCACATGCTCAATAAAATTTAATTACTTCATCTTTCTTTTCCTTACATATTGCACAAAGCCTTTCTTGATCTGCTCAGTTGAAATTCATTGCTCTTTCTTTCATTATATTATAGTAACAACTACTGTGAATTTGTTCGGTACATCATTTTACTGGATATATATCCATACCTAAATGATATGCAACTGTCTTAGCTTTTTCACTGCCGTGACCAAAAAGATCTGGCAATAAAGATTAGAGAAAGACTAGTTTATTTGGGGGTTTCACAGGTCTCAGTCCATAGATGGCCAACTACATTCCTTGGGGCCTGAGGTATGCAGGACATCATAGTGGAAATGTGTGGCAGAGGAAAGCGAGTGAAAAAAAGAGAGTGAGAGTTCCCTTCACCATGAGAAAATATAAACCCCAAAGGCACACCCCCAGTGACCTACATCCTCCAGCTACACTCTACCTACTTACAGTTACCAGCCAATCAGTCCCTATCAGTAGATTAATGCATTGATTAGATTAAGGCTCTCATAACCCAACCATTTCACCTCTGAACCTTCTTGTATTATCTCATGCATGAGCTTTTGGGAGACACCTCATATCTAAAGCATAACAGCAACTTCAAAAAATTTGCAAATGTATTCAAATCCTATCACATATTCAGTAATTTCCAGTTTTATTCAAACATAATTTTATTTTTAAGTTGTAATGAATGAATAGATCTTAAAAATAACTACATATTTTCTCCTCTTCAAATCTCTGAAGAGACTAATCCAAAATTGATGAGATCAGATCACCTCTCTTACTAAGGTATATGTGATTTTACATGAGAATATCAAATATATATTTTTGAAATATGATTTGATATTTGCTTTTCAATGATATACAGTTGCACACCACATATCATTACTTTTTGTCAACAATGGTTTATATGTATGACAGTGCTCCCATTAGATTACATCACCAATGACACTTTGACCATCTTAGTTTGTTCGTATACTCTATGATGATTTTGCATGATGAAGAAATTGCTAATGACACATTCCACATTCCTCAGAATGCATTTATATCCTCTTTTTTTTCTTTCAGTACTGAGGATTGAACCAAGGGGAGCTCTATCACTGAGCCAAATCCCCAGCTCTTTTTATTTGGAGTCAGGGTCTTTCTAGATTGCCAAGGTGTACCTCAAACTTGGTATCCTCCTGCCTCAGCCTCCTGAGTTGCTGGGATTATAGGCATATGCCTTCATGCCCAGCTAAGTCTCTTGTTCTACATGCAAATTATATTTACTTATCTCTTCCTTCAAGGGTATTATTTCCTTCATTTATCTCCTCTGTCCCTTTCTTCCTTTTGCTCTCTACTTTTTTAAATTACCCAGTCTTAGGTATTCTGTTATAGCAACAGAAAAGTAACAAAGGCAGACTTTAATTAGATCAGCAAAGCCCTCTCATTTTTTTGCCAAGTTCCAATGATGTAAGCAAGTCATAGGTCTTGTTTAAGTCCAAGAAGAGAGTAGATTTATGGTATAAATATCACAGAGTAGGAATCAAGGGAGCCACACTTTGGTCTATATGCCAAGATTGCTTCCTCCTGTCATGATGGTTTATGAACCCTTCCTAGAAGGAGACAAAAGAGAAATAGTGAATGAGTACAACCATCACTTAATGTTGACTATGGCATCATACCTACTGTCCCAGATATCCCCTACCTAATATTATACCACCTACTCAACTAGCTATATGAAGATCAAGTTGGATATAGCTGAACCTGGAAGAGGCTGTAGGTCCTCAAAGCCATCAGAGCTAACCAGGCTACTTCTGTCCATCAAGTTCTCTGTCATTCATAATCATGTAAAGCAGCAGTTGTAAATCTGAAGAAGATTGTGAACCTCTTCAGACATATAGGAAGACCTCTTTGAATTTTAAAAATAAAAACAAAAACAAAAAAATAAACCTCATTTGTCCCCTGAGATGACAGTGGAGAATCATAGCATACTTGAGCCCAACTCTACTGGTGATACAATGATCTTGCTTATGTTGTGGCAGGGTACAGGAAGACCTCAGTAGTAAGGTTCTGTAGAGGTTCATGAATATGAGTCCAAGGTAATGTTAAACAGGAGCTAAGAGCTGGGACTCTCTGATGCTTACCTTCACCCCCAAAATATATTGAATTGGAAAGGGCTCAAAGTCAAATAAACTGTCACTTGCTGCTTTGGGCGTCCTAAGTAATTTTCTAAAGTGTACCACCAGGCTGAATTCCAGAGACTTCAGATATCAGGATAAGGTCCATCTCAAGAGTCTTCACAGTGTCCTTGGATATCTGGAAGGACCTTTTCTGATTAGGCTAGAGGCAAAGAATTCAATATGTCTCTCAAATACTTTCTCCCTGGAATGCACAGTATCTAAGAATGAATGATTTCTGCAGTAGGAGGATCTCCTATCAGCATAGGAAGGGTAAAATTCTCCACCAAATAATATGGAAGGAGGGGAGAGATACACCCCAAATCATTTTTACACTGGTTTCTGGCCATTTCTGAAACTTCTAAGGATGATAAAAATAATGAAGGCTGGAACATCCCAAAAGGACATCATCCTTCCTTTATAAATTCACTCATCATAGACTCATTACTGGCCTCTCTCACAAATTTGGAAGGAAGGCATCCACAGCCAGGTCCACTGGCAGATAAGAAAACCAGCAGGGTTGGCTTATTTAGGAGCAACTTCAGGGCCACTCCTATCATAGAAACAGTGGTTCCCCTAAATGGTAGAGAGGTGGACATTGTGTCTAAGACTGTGGAGGGTAGACTAATTTTTGATACATATTAAATAGGAATCAGAGCAAGAAGCTATGGGGGCAGGCTTGACTCAGGGAGCTATCCCTAGAGATCCAAATTCATTAATGCAGTATAAAGAAAAGTGTACACTCTAAGAACGAAATGCTATCATCTGCTTGATTTTCAATGAGACAAGACTCAGTAGTGACCTCACCATATTTTCTATGATGTCAACTATACTGCAGTTTGAGAACATGTCCAACAGAGCCTCTCTCACTCCATGCTCAATTGGAGTACTCTGACTTGCCCAAATTTTTGGTGGACTCAGTTCTTCAAGGCTGTAGCTGAAAGACATAGATGGTGAGCAAGCCAGGAAGCATCAATACCACCTCATGCCTCTCTTCTTCCTTCTTTTTCCCCAAGATCCCTGATCAAAAACAGTGCACATTCAATCTTATACATAAGGAAAGCAAGGTTAAGATTTGTGTCCCATTGGATATTCAGAGGATGGAGAAGAGATACAGCTGCTTTGGCTGGCCATCAAAATGGGAAAGTCTATGTTATATATTTTTAAATGTATAGTTTATTTTCCCCAACCTATTCTAGTTCTTGTGTTTCAGAACTCCTAAGTACATGTGTGTGTTGTACAGGGAAGGTCATAATAAGGGGACATTATGATCATGGTCTTCACTTTCTTTTTAACCAACACAGAAGGCCAGAGAACCATCATCTACTCATTTCCATGGAGGGTTGCTTGAACATCCATCTTGAACCTGACAAAGCTTTCCAAATAACAATTTAAGTAAATAATTGTTCACTTAGTGACTATAAAATTACATCAGGTTTTCCTGTGTTTAAGGAAGAGACACAGCTTTCAAGTAACACTAAATTCAGAAGTCAAATACAGATAGAATTGGAAATCCAGAACGCAGTTGCCATTGGGGATGATTACGTCATAAAACACCATGAGTGCCAGACTCCCAAAAATCATGTAGGAAAGAGAGGAGTAAAGAAGCAGCACCTTAAGTTTATTTTCTTAAGAAACCAAATTAACATTTCTACAAATTGTCTTTCTTATAGCAATACTATTGAAGAAATGATAATTTAGTAACTTGTTTGCCAATTCTTTAATAAATATTCCTGTTTAGGCTTCAGATTCAACAACCATTTATTGATGCCCACAGTCCTTTATTCATGGAGTGTATAATCCAAGTTAAACCTCATCATATTTCTTTGAAATAAATATTCTTACCAGTTGAGGTAACTGTTAAGGTAGGTTTAAGTAATTTGCTAAAAGTTTTATAGCTATTACATCATTGAGCCAGAGTTAAAAGGCAAGGTATTTCCCAGAAAGTTCATGGATCCTTTGATAAGCTGGAGAGAAAGAATGAGTAATTTCTGAAGGATATTCTAAGGAAGTTGGTTTGAATATCTCTTATTACTTGAGGTGGCACACATGCCCAGAGAAACAGTAAAATCACTGTGAGCAAAGCATGGGCTGGCCAGCTGTTTCTGAAATATTCTTGTTCTGATGGTGGACTAGCACCATGACCCACAGAAAAAGATCTGTTTTACAACAGCTTAGTGGACTCCTCGGTCCGTATGTAGCCTTAAGCTTGATTGCAACTCTCCAACACTCAAAAACTTAAGAAGGTTTTAGTTCTCTCTGCTTGAGGGGGAAAAATAAGAAAGAAGTATAAATAAGTAATATGTAAGGGTTCTCCTGTTGTAAATTCATTGGAAATACCCTTTACCTATGAATGCCCCATTTTCCTGAGAGCAAAGTAAGACTTATGACTGTATTTAATAGCTCTGGCATCAAAAGTGTAATGGATGGAACACTGAATATCTGTGGCTGCTAGGCAATGAAGGGAAGTTATGTATTGTCAACATAACTCTCATGATTTTCCTGACCCAAATTCCCAGGACACCTGAATTCTGGATCAAGTCAGAAATCTCATTTTTCCTTTAAAATTTGTAACCTCAAATTCTTTTGCCATGATGTTCATGTTTTTAATAATATATCACAAATGCTTTTAAAAACAGATGCTGACATTTGTTTGGTGTGGTTGCTTTTCAAGAAAATAGTAAGATTATTATTTATAAGAATATTATGATTAATAAGAATTATTTATTTTTAAAATAAATTTTTAGTCTGTAACTGATACATAAAAATTGTATTCATGGCAGAGAATTAATAATTCTTTAATACCACATATGAAGTTTATAAAAATAAATGAGCAGAATTATTTAAAAATACAAAAGTTTTTATGCAAATTTTTAAATAAAAATATTTAAATATTATTTTAACTTGATATAAAGCACACACACACACTCACCTATGTATTTATAAAATAGAGCAATTTCTGATTTTTATCCTATAACCTGGATGATAATCTGGTTTCAGATATATTTTGTTTCAACTAATTGTCTCAATGGATTTCTTTAACAGCACTGTGCATAAAAAGTTTCATTTAGTACAAATTACAATATGGCTCAAATGAAAAATGAGGAAATATTTTTCATATTTTGCATAAGAAATATTTAAAGTAAAACAGTTTATTTCAATCTTTATTTCTCAACATAAAGCTTTATATATTTTAATATAGTGCTGTTAAACATTTTATTTTCTAGATGTTTTTAAAATAAAAAATATAATATATTTTAATAATAAGCAAAGAAACAAAAAGATATATAAATTTTTAGAAGTAGGATAAAATCCTGTTTTTATTTCTAGTCCAGATATGTAGACAAGGTAGTGGGGGAGATGTAGTCTCTTTTCTTCTAGAATAGAGGAAGGCTGGCTTGAGTTTGAGAGTTAACAGGCTGATGAAGATCACCTCAGCCTTGCACAAAAGTGTTGGTGCACATCTTTCCTTTCTTTAAGATGAATTCTTGGAAATGGAGCAATAAACTTACTTTAAAGGCTTTGATATGTATTTGTTAGATATCACTTGAGAATATCCTCTGGAAAATTCACACCATTTGCACACCCACCTCACAGTCTCTAGTACTGAAATTGTCATTGGAAAGTGATTCCCTAAAAATCTAACTCATTGTTTTAGTTCACATGTTTTTGGCTGGTTATAAAAAATTCAAACATTTTTACATATTTTTCAAGATTTTTTTCCTTCTCATGAGAATTGACTATTGGTAGTCTTTTTTTTTCTTTTTAGGTATTCATATTTTTTTAAAAACATTTAGGTATAATTGACATATAAGCTGCATGTATTTTAACAGTAAATTTTGACAACTTTTATTTGTATACATATGTATGTATACATACACATATACATATACTTCCATAAAACTGTTATCATCAAGATAATATATTTTCCCCTTCTTCTTCTTCCCACCCATTCTTCTGTGCTATCATCATGCAACTGATCTGCTTTATATCCCTTTAGATTAGTTTAGATTTTCTAGAATTTTTATATCAACTTACAGTGTTTCTCTGTTTCTCTCTCATTATATGTTTTGGCTTTTTTTACCCAGAAAAATTAAAGACTCATTCATGTTTTGTTTTGTTTTGTTTTATTTGGTACTGGGGATTGAACTCAGGGGCACTCGACCACTGAGCCACATCCACAGCCCTATTTTGTGTTTTATGTAGAGACAGGGTCTCACTGAGTTGCTTAGCGCCTCGCCTTTGCTGAGGTTGGCTTTGAACTCGCGATTCTCCTGTCTCAGCCTCCCAAAGTGCTGGGATTACAAGTGTTATTTTTTTTGTCATCCGTTCATTCACCTTTTTTTTTTTTTTTGCTGAGTAACAGTCTGTTTTATGGATATAACACATTCTGCATATGAGCACTTGGCTATTTCCAGCTTTCAATTAGTGCAAATAAGGCTGCTATTACATTTTTGTGCAAGTCTGCATGTGGAAAAATGTTTTTTATTTCTCTTGCATAAATAACTAGTGTGGGATGGTAAGTGTGTGTTCAACTCATAAGAAAATACCAATTGGGTATTCCACAGTGGCTTTAGCCCTTTACATTCCCCACAATATTTGAGAGTTCAGCTGCTCCTCATCCTTCCAATAGTAGTATGGTCAGTATTTTTAATTTTAGCCATTCCAACAGGTTGCTCTGGCTGTGTTTTTCATTTGATTTTTGCAAGTGATTCTTTGATGATGTTAAACATCTTTTCAGGTGTCTATTTTCTATTTGCATTTTTCCTTTGGTAGGATTTCTTTTGCCTATCCTATTGGGCTGTTTATTTTTGTATTAGTGGGCTTTGATCATTCTTGATATAATCTAGAAACACGTCCTTTACCAGAAATACAATCTACAAACAATATCTCTAAGTCTGTGGGTTGTCTTTTTATTGTATTAGCAATGTCTTTCAAGAAGTAGAAGTTTCAAGTATTGATGAAATCCAATATACTAGTTTATTCTTTTATAAATTGTGCTTTGGATGTTTACCTCAGAAATCTTTGCATAGCCAAAGGTCACAAATATTTTCTCCCATGTTTTCTTCTAGCAGTTTTATAGATTTATCTCTATTTTCCGTTTGGAGGTAGTTTTTGATTATAGTGTGATTGCATATATAAGTATATATTACATAGGTGTGTGTATTTAAACTTTTTTCTCATATGTATTGCAAATTTCTCATTGTTCTCAAAAAAAGGTTTTGTTTTCTTTGTAGCTCTCTTTTGATTATTGCACTTTAAGTTTTGAGACTACCTGTTTTATCAGATATTCTGACTGTTCCATTTAGATTTCATGACCTGGTCTAAGTTTATTTCAGTCCCAATGAACGAAGAATTCCTTCTTTCCTCACGGGGTCCCATAAAGCAGTGTGATTTCTTTTCCTACAATAGAGATCATTCTCATTACCCTCGTTGCTTCTGAAAAAAAGTGATGGATCTTTTTTTTAGACTGGAAAGCAAACTAGAGTAATATTACAATATGTCATTCTTTCAATTCTTCTAAACCTTTCAATGATGCCCCCAACTTTTGGTCAGAGACAGGTTCTGTAACCTCCCCAACATAGCCCTTGTAGGAACACAAGGCCTATAGTCAAACTTCATTTCTCAAGACAGTAATATCCAAATGCAGAATTTAAAGCATTTGATAACAGCACCAAATTCTTGATGTATCTTTCATTTTCACAAAAGTATATTTGCAAAGTGAGTTTATTCAGAAATAAACACAGGGAAGTTTTCATGGGTCTTCAATATAAATGAGAATATGTCACTTTTTGAACAATCTTAGCTGTTAATTTGTGGCATTTATTTGGAAAGCAAAATGTGTGGGCACTTGTCCAAATGTAAAGTGGAAATAAGTTCCTATGCAGCAGATGTTTACCATCTCTAAACAAATGGACCCTAGTACTCAATGGATGCTCCAGCTGTTGATTTGCTCTAGTTTCAGAGAAGAGAGAGTCATTTAAAATAAAATCCCTTTTGCCTTTACAAAGACACAGTTGTTGGGTAAAAACGATCTGGTCTTTGGAAACACAATCTGATGGGGACTTGTTTGGAAATACAATGAGTCCTAACTCCTCCTCTATTCTCCAAGAGAACAGAATATCATTACCTAAATGAAGGACTGAATGGTTGTTGGAATATATAATATGGATAAATATATTCATTTAGCAAACATATTCATAGTTTATATCAGGCATGGTCTTAGTCTTTTTGGCAGCTCTAACAAAATACCCAAGGCTGAGTAATTTATAGAAATAGAAATTTATTTGGCTAATATTTCTGGAGACTGAAAGTCCAAAAATATGGCATTGGCATCTCTGGGCACCTGGTGAGGTCTTCTTGCTGCATCGTAAGATGGTAGAGGATATCAGATGGCAAGAAAGGGCAAGCCTGCCAGTTCGGGTCTCTTCTCTTTCTTAGAAAGCCACTAATGCCATCATGGGAGAGCTTTACCCACATGACCTCATCTAATCTTAACCATTTTAAAGTCTCACCTCCAAAAACTATCAACCTTTGAATTTGGTTTTATCAAGTTGCCAAACAATGAATTTTGAAGAGACACGTTTAATCCATAACAGGCACTTTCCTAGGCATAATTATCAGCCTCATGTAGCTTAGTTCTAGAGGCACTATTAAATAAGAGGTACTATTTAAATAACATATGAAGACACATATAATTAAAATGGAGGTAAATGTTTTAATGGGAAAATACAGGGCACCATATAAAGATATATACTTGGAACCTGTAATAGCCTGGGATGGGGGATCAGAGAAGTTTTCTCTGAGAAATGACATTATGTTTGAAACCTTAATGATAATTAACTGAATGAAAAGATGAGGAAAACATTTTCCAGACACAGAAAGCAGCAAATGCTAGAGGGAGCGGGATCTTTGCATTGCATGAAGAAGGTTGGTGTAGATTGGAGGGAGTGGGCAAAAGAAAGATGATAAGAAAGTAGGTAGGAGACAGACCACTGAGGGCTTCAAAGCCTGCATTAAGGTATTATAGTTTTGTCTTAAAAGGACTATAAATGATTGTGAATTATTTGGTTTATGTTTCCCAAAAGACAGCTCCAGCAGCAGCAAGGAGACCCATTTACATCAGTATCTGCAGGCAGGTGTGACTAGAGGCCCCATTAAAGATGGATGGATAGCTCAGGTAATCAGGGAGCATTTAGGGGAGAGTTTCACAAGTAAATTGTGAGACAGTAAATGTGACTTCAGGGTCTATCTTCAGCAGATGTGTGACTGTTGGTTGCATTTGTGTAGATAAGACAGATTCAGAACAGACTTGGTAGTCAGTTCATTTTCAGGCATGTTGAACATGAGGTGACTCTGAGCATTCTTAGGAAAGTCAGTGGGCAGAGGTACATATGGGTCTAGATCTCAGAGGAAAGGGCTGCCCTAGAGTAATAAATTGGAAGCCACTGTCATACAGGTGGTGATTCAAGCTATGCATATGTAAACCTTGGATTTCATAGCCTTTATAGAGTTGACAGCTGGTTCAAAACAAAACCATAACAAGTTCTGATATTTAATGTCAAGGTATTAAAGATTGAGTCTGCAAAGAAAAGTGTCAGGAGATAAGGGGAAATTACAAGAAGAATGTAGTGTCTTAGCTTTCTGTTACTATAACAAAATACCTGACACAGTAATTTATGAAGAACAGAGGTTTACTGAACTCATGGCTAGAGGGTGGGAAGTCCAAGAGCATGGCACCAATATCTAGTAAGGCTAGTAAGGGATTTCTTGCTGCATAATAACACAGTAGAGACACACAATGAGACAGAACAAGCATGCTAGTTCAGGACTCTCTTCCTCTTCTTATAAAGTCACTAATGCCATCATGGGGGACCCATCCTCACAGTTTCATCAAAATATATTTACCTCTGAAAGGCCTTATGTCCAAATACCAGTAATATACAATTTTAAGGATTAAACCATCCAACACATCAACTTTTGAGAGACACATTGAAACCATAGCATGTGGTATTACAAAACTCAAAGGGAAAATGTGCCTCACATGTATGACTGTACATACGATGTGACTCTACATCATGTACAACCAGAGAAATGAAAAGTTGTGTTCCATTTGTGTACAATGAATCAAAATGCATTTTTCTGTCATGTATACCTAATTAGAACAAATAAAAAAAATAAAGGAGTCTTTGATAGCATCAAAATCCCTGAGAAGTCAAGAACTAGAAGGCCTGGAAAACAATGTGTTAAGTTTAAAATACTTTGTTGATTTCTAAAAAAGTGTTTCACCTCTCTAACATTGTTTTATGCTATTTCTTGTTATTTTCTTTAATTATGCCCTTGTCTATATGGATATTTTTATTGTATTAATCTTCCTTGATGTCTTGGAAAATATTTTATATAGTAGTGTAAAACTTTAAAGATAACTTGTATTTGGTGTGTATATCCTTAATTGTAGAGGCAAATAATTGTAGAGATATTTGAAAATTTCTTCATAGAAGATGAAAATTGAAACAATTTATAGTTTTTCCTTCATTTTTATAAAAATGTGTATTACCTGGGATCATTTACTACATTATATATCTCTTTTAAGTTTTAAGTAAAATTTAATTTTTCCATTCATTTTTGCATTTTTACAACAATGTGTATCCAATGTGTACGCCTCTATGTGTATCCACTTTTATTTCTATGTCTTGCAGGCTTTTGTACCACATTTGTCTCATTCTTGGCCTCTACATTTCCATTTCTTGATTGGAGTATATCTTTACTTACATTTAAATAAAATATTTAAATTTCTTGTATCATAAGATTATTGTTAAAATAGAATCCAAATAGAATTTTATTTGTAGAATAATAGATAACTGAAAATGAACGATCCTTATCACTTCCAGGAAAAACCACAATTAAAATAAAAATTCCTTGAGGTTTCTTTCTTTTCAAAGCACATGGAAGCGTCTAGATTTCAGGCTACATGGCAATCTGGGACACTTTTTCATCTGAAAACTCATGTCTCTCTGAATTTGAAACGGTTTAGCCTTGGAAAATTCTACTTTGATCATTTCTTCTCCTTTATATTCTCTTCTCTTCGTCTTTGGGACCCCTGAGGCTGGTAGTTGAATCAACTTCAATTCTTAACTTACATTGGGTAACACAGCTCAACCACAGTCTTTAGGTTTCCACCAGTTCTTGCAAGTTGCCATCTTGGAATGGATGTGGCCAGGAGGGCAGGACAAACATGGTGATTGGTGGCATGGCTGCAATACTTACATGATAGAGGGATGGCCAAAATCCTCCTATCCATTTGTAAGAGGTCTGTGTTTCTGGTGACAAAGGCCACGTAACATAAGTGTTTTTCAGTCTGATTCTGTTAGTTGTAGGGAGATTTCTGCAAATTTCAGAAATCATGTATTAATAGATATAAAGCATTATGCTGCTTATCAATCATTGTGAGTTTGGCTGTAGATTTTTGTATTTCTAAATTTTCAGTTATTTTAGTGGACTACGTTGGGCATATTATTTTAAATTAAAAAATCACACATGTCTATTGAGCATAGGTTATACAAGTGACACATTATTAACTTTTTTTCCTCTTTTTACCTAAAATGTAAAAGTGAAAGGAGGGATAAAAGAGAAAGGTACAAAGCTTTTAGTCTTATGTCAGAATAATATTTTCACTATTATGGTAACCTTTCGCCTTATTTTAGAGTTACTACCAAAGGAAAAAAAATTAGATTCCTCTAAACTATCTATTTTTTTGATTTTTTTTTTTTAAGTAGCAGTGAACTGGCTAATGAATCCATTTCCTCAGCATGCAGAGCTTTTTGCTCTCACAATTGTCCTGCTGGAATCAATAAACTGTTGATTAAAAACCTTGTTACTTAATACATTTAGTAAGGTTAAACCGTTTTTTAGAAACCTAATCACTTTCATGTCACTAGCTGCAGGGACAGAGACAAAAGCTGTGGCTAATTATTAACAACTTTACAAAGTTAATATTGAATTTCTGATGTATCCCAAATGCCTTTTTACTCTGATTAGTTCCTGTGTCCAAACTAGCTAGCCTGTTGCTAACTTGGAGAATGGTCTCTGTGTTTAAGATGCTAAGGTTTCAGAAAAATTTGAAATAGTAACAGATTCTCTCCTGATTTTGAAACAGCCTGTACTGATGTAACATCTGGATACAAAGGGGAATAATTGCTGGCTCCTAGGCAGCCAATAGCCTCCTCCCATTCCACCTGCTTCAAGATGCCTGACTCCCAGCTGCTGAGTAAAGAGGAGGAAGGCGATCAGAGTTGCCTTATAAAACGGCCCAACCTGGCATAAACATACTTTAACTCTCAGATCTCTTGTCTCCTCCCCTGACTTCTCTCCTGGGCCCCAGAACTGTATTTCCGACTGCCAAATGCGTGCATATTTCCCCAATTGCAGAGGACCACAGCTATCTTTCAAAAAAAGAAAAAAAAAAAACTGTATTGAAAGCTGGAGACTATTGACTGAGATTTTGAACTAAAAACCAGTCTTCAAACTGTCCCTGGGGTTATGTCCTGGGAATGAAGGTGACATAATTAAGGCATCCAATTAAGTTGGCGTTTATTGGTGACAGCTCCGACTTCTGAGTAACTGACCTCTTAGGTCATATGATCTTATACTCAGAAGGTGCATGTTGGAATCATTAGGTTTTTAGCACGAGTCTCACTGGTAGAACAAGGTCTGAGGGCAGGACGAAAAGATCATTTCCCCCCTGAAATCTGTCTATCTCATTAGCCTTTCCATGGGCGATATAACTTCTCCTTCCCTGCACATATGTGGGGGTCCCATGACTATCAATATTGAGCATGCCATTTCCATTATTGTTATAAATTATGTGCCAAGTCCCTAGAGGTCCTTGTCCCAAGGTACAGATACTTATTGAAGATGAACTATTATATGACAGCACAAGGAAAAATGAACTTTAGGAAGTAAAACCAACAGACTGCTTTTTATAAACCATTAATCCATCCAGCATATGTACTATAGGTAATTCCCATAAAATGGAGTACACAGTTCACATGGATTATTCTTGAACTTACACCATACACACACACACACTCACACACTTATGCAAGCACACACACAGACCTCACATCTTCAAATGAGAATTGGTTTGGTATTCTAATTTTTATTATTAGATTTTCTTTGATTTTCCTTGCCTTTTCTAATTTTTTCAATTTAACTTTTTATTCCCTGTCATTTAGGTTCTGAAATGCAAATAGGACATAGAAGTTAGCCCTGCTGATTGAATAACAGACACTATGTGAAATATTATATATATATGTGTGTGTATGTGTGTGTATATATGTGTGTAAACAATATATGTACATGTGTGAACATGGGTGCATATATATACACGTTTATACATGTACATATGTTTATAGATGTACACACACACATATAAAATGTCTTTTGATGAACTTAGTTAAAATTATATTATGTTGCCACCAAATGATATTGGCACCTTGTCAAGGTTTTGAACATTACATACATTATTCAAATAACTAAATTGCCTCCTTGATTTTAAACAAAATATCCGTTTCAAAGTATTTATTTAAACAATTAATGATGCATCTTTATTCTCTATCACCAATTACTGTCTTGAAATACCCTGTGTAAACCAGTGTAACTCCACATCATGTACAACCACAAGAATGGGAAGTGAGAACTGGGATTTTAGCTCAGTTGGTAGAACGTTTGCCTTGCATGTATGAGGCACTGAGTTCCATCCTCAGCACCACTTTAAAAATAAATAAAATAAAGATATTGTGTCCATCTAAAATTTTTAAAATATTTTTTAAAAAGAATGGGAAATTATACCTCATGTATGTATAATATGTCAAAATGCACTCTGCTGTCTTGTATATCTAAAAAGAACAAACAAAAGAAGAAAATACTTTGTGTAAATAGTAATTAATTAAATGTAAAAAGTTCATTTTCGTTCTAACTAAAAACTGACCTTTTATTAAGATTAATTTTTGTTTCCCTCATAACATTTTTAAAAAGATAAGCACTATTTCTTATAAGTGACTGAAAGAATTTGTTGTTTGCTGACCTGCCTTATAAGCAATTCTAAAGAAATTCCCTTTGACTGAAAAGGAAAATAATCATAGATGGCAACTCCAATCTGGGTGAAGAAATGAATAAATCAGTACATGGTAAAGGAGTAGATGAACATTCAAGATTCTATAAATGCATATTTTACTTTTTCTCTTAATTTCTTTAAAAGTTTAAGATAACATAAAATAATAATTATGATAAAGCACTGTTGAGTTTATAACATATATAAATGCAATACATATATGAAAATAATGATAAAGAAGATGGATGGAAATAGAGCAATCCTAGGGCAAAATTTCTGTGTTCCACCTGAATAAATTTTATTAATATTAATCTGAAGCCAATTGTGATAATCTAAGATGCAAATTGTAATTCCTAGAGGAATTACTAAAAAGTGACAAAAATATGTATAGCTTAAAAAAACAAAAGAATGAAAACACTAAAAATAGTTATGTGTTTTAAAAACTAAAGGCAGGAAAAATGAAGAATGGAAAAATAAGACAGCAAACAAAACTGTAAAACAGTATACAATTGACAATTGCAATAAACAATTTAACAACAACAGATTTTACTATTCCATCCCTTGTAGTTAATAAAACAGTTAGACAAAGTGTCAGCAAGGATATGAGACATTTGAACAACACTGTCAACTGCTTTGACTTAACACATCTACAGAACATTCCACCTAATGACAGCAGAGCACACATTCTTCTCAAGTGCAAATGGAACACTTTCCAGGATGGATACAAGGCTATAAACCATTCATACATTTAAAAGGATTCAGATAATAAAAAGTATATTCTCTGACTACAGTGCAATTAAACAGAAATGGAAAATAACAGTGGAAAGAAAACTAGCAAATCCCCAAAGACTTTTAAGAAACCCATTTGTAAAGAAGAAACCACAGTGGAAATTAGAAAATATTTTGAATTAAATAAAAATGAAAGCACAATATATCAAAATGTATGGAATATTGTTGAGTTTAGAGGAAAATTCAGAGTTTTAAATACCTCCTCTAAGAAAGAAGAAAGGTCTCAATTCAGCAATTTAAACTTCTTTAAGAAACTGGAATAAGAAAAAGCAAATTAAAACAACAACAAATTGCATTCTGTTATCATGTAAACCTAAGTAGAATAAATAAATTAAATATGAAAAAAAACAAGCAGAAAAAAGAAGGTACTAAAATTCAGAGCCCATACTAATGAAATTGCTAATAACCAAATTGAATTACAAACTGATACTATGATTGAATTTATGCTAAAAGGATGATAACAGAAAAAATAGAAAGATTATTAGAAAAATTCAAATTATCAAAATAGATGCAAGAAGAAATAGAGAATTTGAATGTAGGTCTTTAACAAATAAAGAAACAGAGAGCATAATTTTAATCACAAAATATAAAGAAATAAATGAAGAAAAGAAAGTCAGTCAGTCCAACATGGTTTTGCTGATGAATTCTATTATATATATATATATATATATATATATATATATTTTTTTTTTAATATTTTTTAGTTGTAGATGTACAAAATGTCTTTATTCTATTGCTTTGTATGTGATGCTGAGGATTGAACCCAGGGCCTCACGCATGCGAGGCAAGCACTCCACCACTGAGCTACAATCCCAGCCCCGAGATATATATTTTTTAAAATGCCAAATTTTACAAACTTCTTGATGAACTAGAAGAGATAGGGACACTTTAATTTATCCTGAGGTTGGTATTAACTTGATATGAAAGTCAAAAAGACATAATGAGGAAAGAAAACTACAGGTTAATAAACTCATGAATATAGTAAAAAAATCCTTAAGTAAATATTAGCAAATTAAACCTATTTATATAGAGGAAAAATTATACCATACCAAAAATTGTTTTACATTTGAAAATCAATTAATGCAGCATAGCAATCATTAATAGAAAAAAGGAGAAAGCCACATAGTTATTCAAATATATTCAGAAAAGGTCTTTACAAAATCTGAAACCTATTCATGAATACTCTCAACAAACTAGAGAGAGAAAGGTTAAAAAGTCTATGAAAAATCTACAGCAAACATTGTACTTAAAGATTGAAAATTAAACACTTTTCCTCTAACATTAGTAACAAAATTGGTTCATCCACTATTTCTCTTCAAACATGATATGTATGGTTCTATCCAGTGCAATAAGACAGGAAAAAGAAATTGAAGGCAAAATTATAGGATATAAGATCCAAACATAAATATCAATTATGTTTCTTTATGCTAGTGATGGATTTAAAAATGAAGTTAGGAAAATAGTTCAATTCATAATAGCATAGAAAATATAAAGGAATAAATTTAACAAAAGAAGTATGAGTCTTTCACACTGAAAACTACAAACCTTTGCTTAGATAAACTGAAGAATTAGTTTAGATTGGAAGCGTAGACTGGAAGAATTGAAATTGTTGCAATAATGATTCATGAAATTGACCTACACGTTCAACACAGTCTTCATGAAAATCTCATATTAAACTCAATTCTCTGTCAGTAGTCCTTTATCAAAATCCCAATAGGCTTTATGTAGACCTCGGCAAGGATATCTTAAGATATATATTGAAATATAAAGGATCAAGAGCAGCACAAATAATTTTGTGAAAGAACAGAATTAAAGGACTTATCCTATCTTATTTCATACTTACTATAAACCTGTAAATATAAATTTATCATACAGTCCTGCAAGTCCATTGACAGTTATATACCCAAGAGAAATGAAAATGTGTGTTCCCATGAAATGCTTGTATATGAATATTGATAACATCATGATACATAGTGACCAAAAACTCAAAAATTCCATACTTTTGTCAAGGGGTGAATGGATAAACAAAAAGTAGTACATCCATACAGTGCTATACTATTAACTATAAAACATTTTAAAACTACTGCTATATGCTATCACATGGATGAAAATCTAATACAAGTTAAGTGAAAGAAGTATATAATTCTATTTATATGGAAGGTCCAGCAAAGGCAAAACCTATAGGGGCAGAAAACTTACCTATGGTTATGTAGGTCTAGAGATAAAAATTGTCTACAAATGGCCAAGAGGGATTTTTTTTTTTTTTGGCACTGGGGATTGAACTCAGGGGCACTTGACCACTGAGCCACATCCCCAGCCCTATTTTGTGTTTTATGTAGAGACAGGGTCTCACTGAGTTGCTTAGTGCCTCGCCATTGCTGAGGCTGGCTTTGAACTCGAAATTCTCTGTCTCAGCTTCCCTAAGTGCTGGGATTACAAGCGTGAGCCACCACGCCCAGCTGGCCAAGAGGGATCTTTTAGTAACTATCAAGGACAGGGTTGTGGTGATAGTTGTGTGGTTCTATAAACTTATTTAAAAATCATTGTCAAAATTTAAGTGGCCAACAAATTTATGAGAAAATTCTCAACTTCATTAGCTGTCAGGCAAATGCAAGTCAAAACTACAATGAGATATTATCTTATCCCAGTTCATATGTATGACTATTATCAAAAAGAGAAAAAATAACAATTGCTAGTGAGGATGTGGAGAAAAGAACTTTCATACGCGGTTGGTGGAAATGTATATTATTATGGTCACTGTGGAAAACAGTATGAGCTTTCTCAAGAAACTTAAAATAGATGTAACTTGTGATCTAGCTATCTCACTTCTGAGCATATAGCTTAAGGAAATGGTATTAATACATCAAAGATAACCAGCACTTTCATATTTATTCCTGCACTATTCACCATAGCTTAGATATGAAATCAACTTATATGCCCATCAATGGATGAAAGGATAATGAAACTGTGGTACACATATGCAGTGGCATATTATTCACCCATAAAAAAGAATGGTATCCTATCATCTGTTGCAAAATGAATGGAACTAGAGGACATTGTATTAGGGGAAATGAATCAGATGCAGAAAGATAATTTCTGAATATTCTCTCTCATAAATGGACATTAAAAATGTTTATCAGAGTGTGGAATAGTAATTATGACAGGCTGGAAGGGATGAGGGGATAAGAATTAGTGGAGCATTACACAGGGGTACTCAAACACAGATAGGAGTAATAGGGTCTAGTGTTCTACAGAACAGCAAAAAGATTATAGTTCATAAAATCTACTTTATATTTTATGAATAACTAGAAGAACCAAGATCAAAGACTTCAAAGCAAATCATAAAAAGGAAATGGAAATGTAAAATACCCTGAATTTATCAGTTCACATTGTATATAGGTGTTGAAATATCACATTATACCCATAACATGTGCAATTATTTCATGTTATTCCAAAATTTTCAAAAGATGTTTAAGGAGATGGAAAGGTTAACTGCCTTTGTTTGTTACACATTATATGCATGTATTGAATTATCACACTGTTACCTATACATTTGCACAATTAAAATAATAACTAATAAAATACAATAAACTAGAAAATAAAATCATTGGTTTGTACACTTACAATGTGTCAGTAATGTAGTATGAAATTATGCATTATAAACTATAAAAATAATACCACCCACAATGTAGGGTTTAGGGAGGTAAAACAAATTTGACAATATATTGATACTTGTTTGAAGCTGGGTAATGATTAGAAGGTCTCATTTTGTGTATGTTTGAAATTTTCAATTACAAATTAAAAAATAAGTAAAAATGAAGTAATGTCACATCAAATACAAAATCACATTTTTTTTTTTTTTATTGGTGGAGCTGGATTACAGAATGTGACTTGGGCTTGAGGCTTAAATTGGACTGCCTAACACTTCCTCCTAAACTATCATCAATTTAGACCTGGAGATATGCCCCTTAGTTAAGTTTGTTCTGCACAGACATTTGCCAGTCAGATACACAGGCACTCAAAGCTTTATTTGTGCTTTGTTGCAAACAAAGAGAAGAGGTACAGGGGAGAGAGGCAAAGACAGAGAGACAGAGATCCAGATCTGCATTCCTGAGCTCTAACACAGATGTGATGGGCATGCAGAACCTAAATATATTCGCCTATTTGCTGGATAAATGTCTAGACCAGTTGAGTTGTACTCTTACTATTGAAATATGTGACTTCTCTTTCCATGAGGAGAGCTAATGAAGAAATGGAGGAAATGATGGCAGCTGATTCTCCCACATTTTTCCCCATGATAGACAGAGTTTTATAGCTTTATTGGCAAGATGTCATAGATGGGTTGAGTTCTCTTATCAAGGAGATGAAAATCAAATGATCAAGCACAATCAAGATGTTTATTTGGAAGAACTATTTGATCTCAATTGAAATCATCCTTGGCTTGACCCTGGTAATGAATGAACTTTATCAAATTGCATTCTCAACCTAGTGATTATTGTTTCTAGAGGTGGAACAGCATATCACGCACATTAGCATTTGAATATTACAGAGAGTTGTACATGTGAGATAGTTGTCAATGCTCTTCTTTATCACAGGCAGGAAATTACCAGATCAAACAGTGTCTCTGTAAGACAATAGATCAGGGACACCTCCTCATCTGACACACAAGAAGGCTTTTGAACAGGTTTGATGAAGTCTCATATAGAGAAAATTAAACCAATGGTTTATGTATCAAATGTGTTGGTATCATGTGGGAACCTTTGTTAAAATAATATTCTCAAGCTCTATCCTTGGACATGCTGAGTCATAGGCCTAGGTCTTTGTTGTAGGATTTTGTGTTTTCAAGATAACTCTAAAAGTGGGAGCCAATTTTGAATGAGCACCTAATTCAACAGAACGCTTTAACTCCATAGATCTTCACCTAGGTGGTCTCTGCACATTAAGATCTTAAGAGTGCCATAGAACACCTTGAAATCAATTGGAAATCTACTTGTTAAAACTGCATTCCAGCTTTTGGCCCATTAGGTCCATGTATAATCGTACGCACTTTATGGTCCAATTCAGGTTGTCATCCATTGTTTTTTCCCACATCTACTCTAGTCTGGTTCTCAGCTCCAGATGAATGATAATAGCCTGGAAAGAAAACCAGAACATAGGATAAGAGCTAGAGGGAGAATCTTTATGAAACCAAGCAGAACAACAGAGTAGGTATTTGTCAAATTTTAACCCCCATTTGTGGCTTTAAAAAAAGGACCCCCAGCAAAGTATAAATGTATAAAGTGATTTGTAAGATAATAAACAATGCCTATTTTATAAAAATAGAAAAAAATGCTCTTAATTGGGTCAAGGGCTGCTGATCACTTCACAGTATTAATTATCCCCTTCTTTCTCAACATAATCTCACTTTTTTCATGGCAGCCTGGTGCCTGGGTACAGTGCCCATTTCACACCACTCAGAGTGGAACAGTCAGGACATACCAAAGCTTTGTTGAACCAAAGCTCCCATTGCCTAAAGGGCATTGGATAAGAATAGGGAAGCCAGTGTTTGAGCTGTGGCCCTGCTACTTACTATTTGGGGAACCTTAATGAATAAGGTAATATCTCTGATCATCAATTTCTTTACTTACCACATGAAAGATGTCAAGTAAATTATATCTAACCTATTAATTATATTAATTATGATAATAACTACTTTTAAAAATCCTTATTTACTTTAACACCAACATGTCTGTAAAAAGTGTCATTTCTATTCATTTCTCCTCCAACATAATATTTACTCTTCTCCCACTTTGCAGTAGCCATGCGGTTTCAGTGTATTGAGCCCACCTTCTGGACACCGTAATTGCTTTAGTGATGTGTCCGTGATCCATGGCTAAATCAACTGCTTGTTACTTTTCATTCCACTGTCCAGAAAACTGGATCAAATGTTCAGGACTTTCTCTCTCTTCTGAGTTTCAACAAAAAAAAAACTTACCTAGACTTGGTGCTCATCTTTCCCCATAATCTGGAATCCAACCTGATGGTAAAGCTGACAGAGAAAAGCAGAGCAGAGAGATGTGCCTATAGATAACCACTAGGCCTTGATCAACCCCCATCAGAAGCATAATCCATGACTGTACAATCACATGAATAAACCATAGACTCTTTGTTGTTTAAGATCATTTTCTTTTATTTTCAATCCCAGTATTATACCTAATAAAAATCTTTGGACCATTAGAATCTGTTCAGAAAGCTTGAGGAGAGGAACAATCTTTCAAATGGTATAACGGGTTTGTCCTTCTGAAGAGTGACTGAAAAGTGATGGGGTGAGTGAATTATTTCAAGGTGGAAACCAAATATGTTGGATATATTTTTAGATGACAGATTCCAGGATATTTTACACGTATTATGTTAGAGATGATGAATAAGTTTTAGACCTTTGGCTATTTGGCACCTTCCTAGTTGATATCCCGCTGTCTGGATGATCATAAGCATTCAATAAATATTTAGTGAATAAAATAAATAGATGAAAGAATATGATCCAAAGGAATAGGGGAAGAAAGGATAGTGTATATGAGTATCGTGGTTGTATTAACGTGGCAATTTTGCAATGCAAAAGTGGACCAAACCAACCTGGAAATTCTCTGGAAATCCATTGCCACATCTGGGATTTGTAAATGTGAGACTTGCATATGCAAAAACAAGCTATATACATCAGGAAAAAGAAGTTCTAGCCAACAGAACAACTCAATGATAAAAATCAGGAAAGGAAAATGTTGGACCAGTTAGAGACTTTTATGATATATATGATCCAGGCCCCTTTCCTTGCCTCATATGGCATTACCCCATAATTATATCATATGATTGAGCTTCTTAATTCAATCTCCCACTTTGGTTTCCATTGCAACCCTTAGCAATGATTCATTCAGGAATGGGGGATTTGTTTATTGACTCTGATCTTCTCCTCTTGTAAACAAAAAACCCATTTGCTTCAGAAATTTCCCATTTGGTTCTCTGTCTATATGTACAATGTAAGCTCACAAACTCTTGTAACTGAAGAACTTTTAAAATATATTTGAAAGAAGACCACACAGGTGCCATTAGATGTGAGGATGAAGTTGTATTTTTAAAGGACATGACAACCATCTCCCAAAAAGTGAGACCCTAAATTTAAAACCCCAGGAGGAGAAAGGGATATAAATGAGTTAAGAATATTTACCAGTTCTTTGATGTTTATGGCACAAAACTGAATAAATTTTAAAGAATTTTATAGAATTCACTTTTGCTTTTTCTTCAAAAAAGTAATGTCCTGAGATATCTTGGACTCAATTTTCTTTTTGTCATTCAGAAAAAGAAACATGATGCTCTTGTATTCATTTCTGCCAAGCCTTCAAAATGGAGTGTTTTCTGAAATGTTAAAAAAAAGAGTCCAATATAAACTTTGTATTAAAATAAATAATTTCTTTTCTTAAAATAGCCATTTTCCCCACATGATCTCACTTTATAGCATTGCACGTGATAGGAGCTCTTGTAATGAGGCTATAAAGCTCAGAAGAATCACATTTCAGCTAAAAATGGAAGTTGATAATAAACAAAGCTGGCCAGTTTCACTGGGAAAGGAGCAGTCTAATAAAATGTAAATATGTCGTAAACTGAGCTTGGGTAGAAGGGCTGGGAATTCTAATACAGTGACTCTCGCACCGCCATTGGAGAGAGAGTGAAGCCCCTGATTTGCTGATGATACTTAATACACCCAGAATTATCATCAGTGTCCTTGTGATTCTGCTCATCTCAGCATGACATGACTTGACCAACTGGCTTCTGTGTAATGAGCTAAGCACCATCTTGGAGTTTTATTTTGCTGCTGCTATAAACCCAGGGGAAGGCGCCAATCCCAACTGAAATCTAAGAAGAAGGAAGGGAAGAAATGAGATCTTGGCTATGAACGATTCATCAACCTTTCCAGCGGGGGAGATGTTGGCAGAGGTCACTGGGGTCAGAGCTGAGAGTGAATCCCTCTGCACTTAGAAAGACTGCTGGCTGGCATGACATTAGCTTGCTGGAAATGCAAAGCCTTAAGCCTTCCATCAGTAGCACCTGGTCTGGCCCTGATGGACGAGCAGAAATAATTAAAGGTGTCAGAATTTTCTGGAAGAAATCCAGGTGACAAAATCCTCTGGGGTGAGTACAAAGTGAACAGCGCTTAGGAACACATTTCCGTGCTTTCACTTCGTGTCTCCCTCTGTGTCTCCCCAGGAATATGCAATCATTCACAAATCACTCGTCATGGCAGGAACTGCATCCGAGCTGAAAGCCAAGGGAACAGAACTGCATGGATATGACCTCCTACCTCAGCCCAGGCTCTTTCCACACCTGAACAGCCTGTTTCCCCTCCAGTAACATCCAGCACATGCAGGCTATGAAAAGGGATGGGTGCATGCAGGTAGGTGTGCTTAAACCAAATATAACTGATGCCTGAAATAGAAGGTACAAGCATTGCTAGGCACAGCAAGTTATAGGCTGCCAATTTCTAATGGGAGGAGATGTGCTTGCTCCAGTGACTGTGGGACTCTTGTGCTCCTATGGAAAGTCTACAAGGTCATGGTCAGTACTAAATCTAGTGCACAATAGAAGAGACAGGCTGCTCAGTATGTAGATCCTTCCAGCTCTTCTCCTATGAAGGGCTCAGACTCTAAGAAAGTGTTGAACAGGCATTTAAATAATTTGGCATGGTGGTGCAGGCCTGTAACCTCAGTGACTTAGGAAGCAGGGGGATTGCAAATTAGAGGTCAGCCTTAGCCCCTTAGTGAGACTCTGTCTCAAAATAATATAAAAAGGGATAGAGATGTAACTCAGCGAAGAAGTGCTCCCAGGTTCAATCTCCAGTACTTAACACTAATACTTATACTAGTATTAATAATAATGATGACTTAAAGTGGTGTCAAATATTTGGCTTGACTGGAATACCTACATCTTTCTCTCATCCTCAGTCCAGGAAGAAGAGTGTGTACATCTTGGCACAGAATTGGAAATAGCATGAAAACAAGCAAATAAGGAAGCACATAAACAGCAACAACAACAATTGGTGTTTGGAAGCATTTTATTAGCAGAGCCCTTCTTGCTTGGTTTTGATTTTCAAAAGTGTTAGAGAACGTCTAATAGTGGAACAGAGAATGAGTTTTATTCCTTGGGAGCCCCCCACCCCCATCCTCAGGTGACCTTCAATAGCAGAATTGCACAGGGCTAAAGTTTGGAGAAGCACAATTTGAGCCCATTTTTGAATGAGGAAAAGGGCCTCAAGGTTCTTATTTATCTAATGTTACCAATTTGTTAAATAAAAATAAAACAAAAATACAATTTAATGGATTGGTAATTTTTTTTTTTTTTTTTTGGTAGTGGGGATTGAACTCAGGGGCACTCGACCACTGAGCCACATCCCCAGCCCCATTTTTTTTGTGTTTTATGTAGAGACAGGGTCTCACTGAGTTGCTTAGCGCCTCGCCTTTGCTGAGGCTGGCTTTGAACTCGCAATTCTCCTGTCTTTACCTCCCTAAGTGCTGGGATTACAGGCGCGAGCCACCACGCCCGGCTTGGATTGGTAATTTTAAGAGACATCAAATGTAGATCCTGCTCTCAAGGACCTTTTTATGTAGCAGGGAGGAAATTACCTGTATGGAAACATAACATGACTATGCAGTGATGTCAACCACAAGCAACAGAGATCCCATGCTCAGGGAGCTTTTACTAGAGAGAATTTTCATTCTACCCTGGGGATAATCAAGATGATCCTGAGTCTCAGTCTGTTTTCTGTTGCTATAACAGAATGTCAGAGATTAGGTGATTTATAAAGAAAGGAGCTTCATTTGGCTCACAGTTCTGGAAGCCCCAAAGCATGTTGTCAGCATGTGTTCAGCTTTTGATGAGGATCTTAAGGCAGCTCAACTCATGGCAGAGAAGTGGATGGGAAGGGGCTGCATGCCAAGAACATGTGCATAAGAGGGTCAGAAGGGAAGCTAACTTGCTATATAACAACCCACTCTTGCAATAACTCACTCCCTGGAGACATAACTAACTCCCTGGTTTCCAGAGAACTAACCCTGTCTTTGGAGAAAGCTCCTAATCAATCCATTGATGAGAGTGGAGCTCCCAGAACATAGTTACCACCTACGAGGTCCCCCTCTCTTTAAGTTCCTACCTTTGTTCAATACTGTTACAAACTTGCATTCCATAAAACTTTTCGGAGGAAATATTAATACTATAGCACACTAAACAAAGTCTGATATCATGGGCAATGTTGGGGTATATGGATAATCAAAGTCAGGTAGAGAAGGATCTAGAAG
Organism: Xerus rutilus; assembly: GCA_028644305.1. Lineage (NCBI taxonomy): Eukaryota > Metazoa > Chordata > Mammalia > Rodentia > Sciuridae > Xerus > Xerus rutilus. The sequence goes on from CM053402.1 coordinate 51,711,531, forward strand.
AAAAATCAAGAAACAAAGATTCAGACTGTGTATAGACTGCATTAATATGTTGGAACTTATACTTTCTAGAAAAGAATTCTTGGAAGGTGAAAGTGATAAAAAATAGGTTCAGATAATATATATTCATTTTAGGAATTTAACTTTTATTCCAAGGGTGTGGTACTGTTTTGAGCTAAGGAGAAATAAACTATTAGAGCTGAGTTTTAGGAAAATTAGTCTGGTAGAGATTTTCAGAATGACTAGGGATAGAAACAGATTTCAAAAAATTAAATAATGACAATGAAAAGGAAAAGAACTGTAGATTAATGACCTTTAAATGGCATTTACAATGCAGCCAATATAATCTGATGAGATATTGCATGTGAAAAAGTCCAATCAACTTCTAGTGCTAACCAAAATGCAGAAACAAAGGGCATTTAAGGAAAAGAGCTCTATGAGTCAAAAACCTGGAATTCTAGTTTCAATTCTTAGGTTCTGACTGACTATGAGCAAGTTATCTCACATGATTAAGAAAGAAGACAGTACCTGTTTCTCAAGTGAATTGAGAAGAATGATGATAACAACACAAGTTTTATCTGAGTGTCCAAGAGGTCATAAAGTTGGGTGCAGATTAGGTCCAAGTAATATGAACACCAAAACAGCAGCAGTAGTCTCAGCAGCAGCCCCAGCAGCAGAAGCAGCAGCTGCAACACACCTCAAGGTTTCCAGGCTCCATTCCTACTTACAAGGATAGATGGCTCAACTCCTTCTTCTCAAATCTATCCCATTTATTTATAGCACTTTCCAGATAGTTACCCAATTTAGCATACATTAAAAATTATAAGATTTCCAAGTAAATTTGAATTTCAGTAAAACATGCATATATTTTTCAGTATAAGTACATTCCAAGTGAGATATGTATGTCCCTGTTGGTGAGGTAGGGATCCTCATCCTATGATTATATGAAGGGCCAAACATGACACTTGACACAGAAGAGATACTTGGCAGTACTTTTTTTTTTTTTTTTTTTGGTACTGGAGATTGAACTCAGGGGCACTCGACCACTGAGCCACATCCCCAGCCCTATTTTGTGTTTTATGTAGAGACAGAGTCTCACTGAGTTGCTTAGCGCCTTGCCTTTGCTGAGGCTGGCTTTGAACTCACGATTCTCCTGTCTCAGCCTCCCTAAGTGCTGGGGTTACAGGCGTGCGCCACCGCGCCCGGCTAGAGATTGACAGTACTTTATTGGTCCCTTACATTCATAGTTCAAGTAGGAGGGCATTGCATGACATTCAGTGGGCTTTGAACTTGGAAACATAATGAACACAACAGGAGCCATGATAATCAAGGTTTATCGTACCAACAGGATGAGGTGACCCCTGGTTCCTACAGGAGGATGTGATTAGCTTGTTTGAGCATTTCCATTGACTGGCAAGAAACTGACGCCGATTGCTCAGGGCTAAGTAAGGCACTGTGTCTGACTTCCATGATAAGGAATGCTGTCTGGCCAAGGAACATTAGCTGTGTGGATATGATAGGGATGGAAGGGGACTTGTAGTCAGTCCATTTAAGATCCTCCCAGTTTTAAATGTCGAGGTAGCACATATTTATTCTAGATCTTATACTATATTTATGGTTCATTGTTTATCTGCTATTGAAATTTAACTGGGTGCTCTGTATTCAATTTGGCAATTCTATTTTCAGGGGTTTCTTCACATAAATGTCCACTAGCTTTAGTTCTCTCTGGGAAGAACTGGCCACTTGCAACATTCTGCCACTAGCACCATCCATGAGAATCATCTGTAGCTCTGCTCTCTCCTACCATCAACCACAGTTGCTCTTCGTGTGTGACGCTTCGAAACTCCTGACTTTCAGGGACGTGATCTTGGAGATCTGTGGCAAAATTCATTAGGACACTTTTCCATACTGATATCTCATTCTTTTTTATTTTTATTGTTTTTAAAATTTATTTATTTATTCTGTTTAGGTTTACATGATAGCAGAGTGCATTTTGTTTCATTGTACACAGATGGAGCACAACTTTTCATTCTCTGGTTGTATGTGATGTAGAATCACAACATACATGCAGTCACAACATACATAAAGCAAGGGCTATGATGTCCATCATATTCCACCATCTTTACTGTCCCCATGCCCCCTCCCCCCTCCCAACCCTGTGACCAAAGTTTCTCCATTCTTCCGGTGTCCTCCCCTGCATTGTGGATCAGCATCCACTTATCAAAGAAAACATTAGGCATTTGTTTTTTTGAGATTGGCTTACTTCACTTAGCATGATATTCTCCAGTTCCATCCATTTACCTGAAAATGCCATAATTTTATTCTCTTTTAATGCTGAGTAATATTCCATTGTGTATATATACTACAGTTTCTTTATCCATTCATCTATTCAAGGGCATATAGGTTGGTTCCACAGTTTAGCTATTGTGAATTGAGCTGCTATAAACATTAAAGTGGCTGTGTCACTGTAGTATGCTTTTTTAAAGTCTTCTGGGTATAGACCGAGGAGTGGGATACCTGGGTCAAATGGTGGTTCCATTCCAAGTTTTCTAAGGAATCTCCATACTGCTTTCCAGATTGCTTGTACCAATTTGCAGTCCCACCAGCAATGTATGAGTGTGCCTTTTCCCCCACATCCTCGCCAACACTTATTGTTGTTTGTATTCTTGATAATTGCCATTCTGACTAGCATGAGATGAAATCTTAGAGTAGTTTTGATTTGCATTTCTCTAATTGCTAGAGATGTTGAACATTTTTGTCATATATCTATTGATTGATTGTGTATCTTCTTCTGAGCAGTATTTGTTCAGCTCCTTAGCCCATTTATTGATTGGGTTGTTTGGTTTTTTTTGGTGTTAAGTTTTTTGAGTTCTTTATATATCCTGGAGATTAGTGCTCCATCAGATGTATGTGTGGCAAAGATTTGTTCCCAGAATGTCAGCTTTCTGTTTATTTCATTGATTGATTCTTTTGCTGAGAAGAAGCTTTTTAGTTTGAATCCATCCCATTTGTTGATTCTTTATTTTACTTCTTGTACTATAGAAGTCTTGTTAAGGAAGTAAAGTCCTAATCTGGCATGATGAAGATTTGGGCCTATTTTTTCTTCTATTAGGCGTTGAGTCTCTGGTCTGATTCCCAGGTCCTTGATCCACTTTGAGTTGAATTTTGTGCATGGTGAGAGAAAGGGGTTTGGTTTCATTTTGCTGCATATGGATTTCCAGTTTTCCCAGCACCATTTGTTGAAGAGGCTCTTTTCTCCAGTATACATGTCCTTTGTCTAGTATAAGATTGCTGTATTTAAGTAGGTTCGTCTCTGTGTCTTCTATTCTGTACCATTGGTCTACATGTCTATTTTGGTGCCAATACCATGCCGTTTTTGTTACTATAGCTTTGTAGTATGATGTCTCATTCTTTGCATGGACTTATAGAATCAAGAAGCCTATGGTTAGGTCTCAGACAACATCCCTGTACCAGTGTCTTTCCTTACTCTCTATTTCCACAGCTTGAAAGTAATCCTTCAGGCTTTCTCAAGACATGCCCCTCCAATACCTTTCTTCTTCATCAAGTTTTTCTTGAACAAAAAATATAACATACTTCCTCTTCCATTCACCAGATATGAAAGTGCCTCCAAGGTATAAGGTACACTTGGGGACTGTTTCTACATCTCCTCCTCTACATAACCCAAGATTCCCTGTAACATGATTAAATTAAAGACCCCTCATGTGATGTAAATAGCTACTCCTAGGCAGCCAGAAGACTTGTAAGAAATTAATTTGTGTTTTTTCCCTGGCTCTGTGGGAAGCTATAGAGAATCAAGTCTTGTGTTCTCAGCAACTTGGGTTGCTAATGTTCTTGACATAGCAGGAAAAACTGTCCCAAATCCTGAAAGGAGAGATACTTGGTGGGGAGTACACTCTGATAACACTGAAGAGGTTAAAGTCTTGAGGGTTTTTAAATTTGTTTTCTATCATAACTGGTAGAAACTTCATCCATGAGAGAATACAGGACTTTTCATGGGATGAGTCAGGGATGCAGGACTCAGAAAGATGAGATTTTGGGAGCCCCAGGAAGGACACACTCACTGTGCAGAAGCAACCAAGCCACCTACCTTTGAGAGACTGAGTATGTTTGGAAAGTAGTTCATTGGAGATGATCTTAATTATATTTTATTATATATCAAATATCTACTGAGGACCTACTATATGTCTGCACTCTGATGAGTGTAATACACATAATTTATTTTTTGGAGCTTACAGTTCAGTGTATCATAATAAGTCTAAACAATGAACAGAGTCAGGCATCAGTAGCTGGTTGTAGAACTTGGTGCTTCTCACAATAATTTATGTTGCCTTATATGGCAACATAGAAGGAAAAGTGAGAGTTTAAAATATGACCAGGTCACGTGCTTGCTTAAAACTCTTCACTGGTTCACTGTGTCTTCCAATGAACACATCTGTTAAATGGTGATTTCTCAGCCTCCCACCTTCCCCCTGGTTCTCTGCATGCTCCAAAGTGGATTTGGTTGTCTCTCATGTGAGTCTTGTTCTTCCTGCCAAAAAGGCACAATCCACATGGTCCCCTCTGCTGAGAGCCACCTGCTCCTGCTTCTCACCTGTTAACTTCAGCAGCACTGCTCAATATTGTAGCCATTGGCCACAGGTGTCCCTTGAGCACTTGAAATGTGGCTCATCCAAATGTAAAATATACCTTGGATTCAAAATACTTAAAGAAAAACAGGATACGAAACATCTTCGTAATTTTTATATTAATTATATGCTAAAATGATAATATTTTGAATCTATTATATCAAACAACAATATATTTTTAAAGTTTATTTCATTTTTCTAGTAAAACAACTCTATAAAAAGTTTTAATGAAAAGTCATAAAATCTCACTACTCCAAATTCTTGCCCCACCTTTATTTGATTTTTTTCAGCTAATTATTTTAATGTGTTGCATTTTATTTATTTTTAATTCTTTTTCTGCTTTTTTTAAATGACAAATGAAAATTATATGTCACTGCATGATGTTTTTAAATAAGTCAAACATCCAGAACAGCTAAATCAAGCTAATTAACATATGCATTACCTCACATACCTATCTTGTTGTGGAGAGGACACTTAAATCTACTTTCTTTGCAATTTTCATATATACAATACATTGTTGTTAAACCTAGTTATAATGATGTACAAAAGAGCTAGCTCTTGAGCTTATTTCTCCTGCTTAACTGAAATCTTGTACCATTTGATTAACATCATCCCAATCTCCCCACAACATAAAGTCTAATTTCAATTTTTTAAAAAATGTTTTTTACTATGGGTAATTGAAAATCTAAGGTGATATATATGACTCACATTATATTTCTCTTGGACAGCGCTGCTTAGCCCTTACCCTGTCTTCACTTCTTCAGGGACACCTGCCCTGACATCCCTGCCTGGATAAATTCCTCACATTATGGGTTCTCATGGCATCTGGTGGCTGTAGCACTTATCATACTCACCTAAATGATGTCTGGCTCACATCTGCACCCTCAGTAGACCATTGGTTCCACAAACCAGACCATACTTGCTTGTCATTGCTCTCCAGCACCTAATGCAATTCTTGCTTCCTTGAGCAACTCAATCTATATTTGAATAAATAGATGAAAAATATTTATTAGGGAGGACATTTATAAGTGATGACTGACAGAGTTAGAGATGAAATCTGATAACATAAATATGAGAATTTAAAAGTTTTCATTTGGCTAGTGAGGATGGTCAAATCTTGAATAAAAGCCTACAGGAACAAAAGTATAGTCCAGCACATAGATTCAAAAAAAATTAATTATATTGGTAAAGATGAGGGGGCAGGTAATGTTTGAATTTATGTGGATCCTGGGTTTTTAATTAACTACAAAATGAATGCTAGTTGTTACTGTGGAGCATTGTTACATGCGATAATGCAAATTCTATTGTCCAGAAGGAAGTGGGAATCTTTGAGTTGAACTGCTTTTGTCAGGAAATCTGTTATAATGTATATCATCTAAATGGCCTTCACAAGAGTAATTCTAAAAGAATTTGGCCAGTACAGAAAAAGACCTTGAAACCTCTATATTTAGCAAAGCTGAAGGAAATGAGAGTGTTTTATTTGAAGAATAGAGAGAACACAATATCTATTTTCAAACACGGAAGGTTGTTATATTGAAGAGAGAGAGAGACTTCTGCCAGCCAGGTGGAGACTGGGCCATGCCAATGCAGGGAGATGAGATGCCCCTTTTACTGTGACCATCTTCTCCAGAAGAGAGTTGGGGTCAGGGTAAAGCATGCCCTACTACTTATGGGAAAGTGACATGGTGTTAGCAGTCCTCAACCCAGGTCACTCCAGACAGTAGAGCTAGGATCTGTTAGGAACAATGACAATGTAAAGAATTTTTGTAATGCTTAACACAAAGAAATTTGAATTTAAAATTCCTGGGGAAACTCACTGTTGTATGTCACAAAATAAGGATATTTCAGTCAAGGAGAAGACCACATGTATGATGGTGATCCCATTACTCTACATTGCTTAGTGACATCGCTGCAGCTGTCCTTTGTGTGAGTACATCCTGTGGTGTTCACACCACACAAAATCACCTAACCATGCATTTACTAGAGCATGTCCCTGTTGCTAAAGTGAGGCATGACTTTAATCGGTCTCTTGTTACACACAGGCATCCAAGCAGAGACTGGGTATTCAAAGGGTTCCTTAAGTCTGACTAAATAATTTTGGGAGATCCAGTTCAAAGTGAAAACGCAGGAACCCCAACAGGGGCATGGAAGTCAATCCCCCACAGCCAAACCCATTGAGTTCAGGTGATCCTAAAAGGGTTGCAACCTCCATGCCAGTACAGACGTCATACCTGGAGAGAGGGTGAGTGACCTGGGTTTGGGACTGCTAATACCATGTCACTTTCCCATAAATAGCAGGATGTGCTGGACCCTGATCCCAATTCTCTTCTGGAGTAGATGATCACAGTAAAAGGGGCATCTCATCTCCCTGCATTGACATGGTCTAGTCTCCACTTGGCTGGCAGTGATTATTGATGGTGGAGGATCAGCAGAGGAGGCAGGGCAGGGCCAGGAGCCCAGAGGTGAAAACCAAGCAACCAAAAATGCGTCCACGGGAGGCTAGAGGCTCTGGGAGGCGAGAATAATGGTGAGTCAGAACACTAAGTCACCAGAGCCTGTTCCCTGGTCCATTAGACAATAACTTGCAAAGCACCAATTCAAAATTATCTTTGAATAATCACAGGGCACGAAACCTCAGAGAGTCCCTTCTGAGCAGGGCACTGAGTGACTGCAAAATTGTGAGCCTAATGGTTTTTGGAGTGAAGTTTGTTGTTTCTGGGTTTTGTTGTTGTTGTTGATTGTTTGTTTTCTTTTATTTCAGGAGAAATAGAGGATGGCTTACTCTTTGGTCCTTGGCCAGTTTGGCTGAGGACTGAACACAGGGTTCAGGGGATATAAATGACAATGAGAGGAATATATCAGTTGCAGTAGAAGAGAGATTTCCTGCTAGAGCAGGTGATCAGATACTACAAGGAAAGGAGCAGAGGCCCCGCTGTGTGAATGATGAGGCAGCTCACATGGAGGCCTTGGAGAGGGAAAGGATCCTACCCTGAGCTGAGAGTGAGCACAGGAGGGAGATGACACCTGATCCTGGCCTTCAGCTTCATCTCTGGTTTCAGTGACATGGACTTTCGCTCACGTGTGTGATCTGTTTCATTCCTAACAACACATAAGCACATGAAGCATTTGTTCTTTATGTCCACACCAGGATCATTATGCTTCCGCTCTACCTTTCTCCTCTAACTTCTCTGGGTTCCCTCTGGTATTTACTCCGTGGTTATTGAAGAATTACTTTATGCACATTCTCCTGGGAATATGAAAAATTCACACGTGGGATTTCATTCTCTGAATTCAAGCTACAATAATTTAACACAAAATGTCTTAAAAAGCAACCAACAGGACCTCTGTTTGGGGATCATAATAGAGAGCAAATAACCCTTTCCAAACTTCTGCTCTCATATCATTATACACAGATATTTGTTTCTATTTAGTATTAAAATGTTTTTCTGCTATCTCATATGGAACAGCTTTTGAAGATTCCTGTGAGTCACAGCTGGAAAATTCCTCCTTTGAAGTGCTCCATTTATTCATCTTTTGTCAATGGCAGGCTCTTTATGCTCAGACATTTTATACTTTTCACAGTTATTTCAAAATCTATTTCACTTGACATAGAGTCAATTTATCATTCTGCACACATTCTCATTTCTCTTTTGCCTCGTTTCTCTCACATTGGCATTCTGTTAACTTCATCAGGGTACTTCTCCCACTTTCAAGATATACTGGGAATCTTACAAAGGTATCCAAAGCCCATTGCTTCCAAATAATTTTTGCCTCCAATTCTTTCATGGCCCCTGCTAGGTCTAAAGTATATCAATGATGACTAACACAAGCTAGAGTCAGAGACTTGTGAATTTGCCTAATAATACGATCCGTGGCTCTCAGACACAAATCTGAAAGTGGGTGGTTCATTGAAAATATCAATTTGAGTGAGGTTAGAATCAGTAAGCCAAGATTGGATTGCCTGGTTGCTAAATATTTGTTCTGTCAGTCTTTCTCAATGAGCAATTTAGCACACAAGTGCATTTTGCATCAAGTTTTCTAGGTATGGAATGAACCAAGATGGCATTCCTGTGGTTCAGAGACCATTTAGTTTCAGCAGAGAGTATCTTTTAGAAATAGCACAAAAGGACTTTTTAAAACACTCATTTTGGCTGAGTATTGCCATTTTCATTAGACTGAATCAGGAAAAAGGCAATTCAGTGTAATGGAAAAATACAAAGTTGATATCTTGGGATCATTCTTATTTGGTATGTGAGCAGCCAATGCAATTCAGCAAAACCTATTTATCTACTGTTATGGTTTAGATAAGAGGTGTCCCCCCAAAGCTCACGTGTGAGACAATACAAGAATGTCCAGAGGTATAATGGTTAGATTATGAGAGTTGCAATCTAATCCGTGTATTAGTATATTGATATGGATTAATTGGGTAGTAACTGTAGGCAGGCAGGGTATAGCTGGATGAAGTAGGTCACTGGGGGTGTGACTTTGTGGTTTACATTTTGTCCTTAATGAGTGGAGCTCTCACTCTCTCTGCTTCTTGGTTTCCATGTCCTAAGCTGCTTTCCTCTGCCATGTCCTTCTGCCATGATGGACGGAATCACCTCAGGCCAGAGCCACATGTCACTTTACTGGATGGAACCTCTGAAACTGTGAGCCAAATTGAATTTTCCATCCTCTAAATTGTTCGTGTCAAGTCTTTTGGTCACAGTGATGCAAAGCTGACTTAGACACCTACTCTGACTTAGGGCTACTAACAATACAGATAGCACCTAAGTTTGCATAATAATCACCTCCTTGGACTTTACGAATGTCACAACTCCTCTGGGCTGTTCTTTTGGTTTTGGAGAACTTCCTATGAGAACGTCTTATAGTAAGCTTTTATTAATGTCATGATGTATAATCAACCTTTACAAATAGTCTATAGATGTTTGCAAGGGCATTATCATATGTATAGTACATATGCTCCAATATATTTTAAAACATAATGTTCCTTAATTTGATATTATTTATTTATTTATTTATTTATTTATTTATTTGGTACTGGGGATTGAACTCAAGGGCACTCGACCACTGAGCCACATCCCCAGCCCTATTTTGTGTTTTATGTACAGACAGGGTCTCACTGAGTTGCTTAGCACCTCGCCATTGCTGAGGCTGGCTTTGAACTCGCGATTCTCCTGTCTCAGCCTCCCTAAGTGCTGGGATTACAGGCTTGAGCCACCGTGCCCGGCTTATTCTTTATTATATTCATTTATTTTTATCTAGTGGATCTGTCAGAATCTACATTTAAGAATCTCATCAGAATGGTATTTTGTTAATTTTTCTGTTTGCTTTCCATTTATAGTGACTATCTATAATTTGGCATCTGCATATTCACAACTCAGATCAATGTGGATTGTATTTTGATTGATTTTGTAAGGTCAGCCTCTTTTCAGAACTTAGCATTATTATTGTTGACCTCAATTTTCTACTTTGTTAGGCCACATGGAAAGGCAGCTCCCATGCCTGGGGTAGAATAGTTTCATTGATTCCTCATTGTGACAAAAATTGGCAGGAGCCTGGGTGGGAGGGTACTGCTCCTGAGCCACTCCTGCATGGCATCTCTAATTTGTTAGAGAAACCCTTAAGAGTCCCTGAAATGAATCTAAGCATATTTTGCTTAGCTCAGCTCCACTGATCTTAAACTTGGTAGAAGCTTTACGAGAACTGTGGCACTACCTTGCTTGCCAAACACAATTTTTCATGTTGTTATGCTTATTCATGGTCTGTCATAAAAGAAAAAAATGTATGCACTTAAATCATTTGTATGGACAGTATGAATGAGATCTGGGAATAAAAACGACCCTATCAGACAACAAAAAGCTACCAGAGTAGCTATTAGACTTAAATGAGGACATTAAAACTCTTTAGAATCTAGTGGAAAAGTATCTTTTTAATGGTAAGAACCAGAAAAGTCACATATTTAGTTTGTAGATGGAACACATTGGAATTTACAAGTTAGGTATGCAGGTTAAGTCTTCCTTACCAGTACCCCGTAATTAGAAAATTCCAGATTATTAATTTGCATGAAGGTGAAACCCTGAGATTCCCCACCATAGCTAAAAACAGTTTTACCTTATATCTGGGTCTCAGGAGCTAGGTGGATGTCTCATCCACAACCAAGTCATGCCAGGGTGGTGGGTAGGTTTTGGAAAGATTGAAGAAAGTGCCCAGACACAGCATGGGAAACAGGATTTGCTGAGGAAAGCTTACAAGAGATCAGAGACAGCTCCAAGAAGGCTGACAGATAGCACCTCTGTCCCTCATGGTGTTTTGCCAGGCAATGCCTCCTCTCCTCATGGTGTTTTGTCCAGTGGCAGCTGGTTGGACAAGTGACACATATCTTTTCCACAGTGCATTCAGTTCTGCATTGGTTCCTACTCAGAGAAGGTTTTTCTATCTTCGGCTGCAGAAGCAGCAGTGATACTAGCAGCATTAGCTTGATTGTCTGACGAGCATTCCAAGGAGCAACTGCCAAGGAGCAAAAGAGTAGCTTTCTACAGATAAAAATAACTTGCCTTAGTTTCCAGTGTAGGCAGGAGAAAACCAGCATCCTTCAAGATGATAGGTACCTGGACTATGTGGCCTAGGCTTGCTCTCATTGTTCCTTAACTGGCTAGGTTTTAAGAAACAAAAAAGGGGCATTCGGAGACATGGAGTTTTACTACTCACCTTTCCCTTAGGAACAATACAGAAGAGTCATGCTGTTCCTTTGGAGTTAGCATCAGACTGGTGCAGACCCTTAAAACATGTGAGCAATAGCATTTAAATCATCTATAATAGCACACAAATTATTCTGACCTCCATTAGTTGCTTTTCCTTAGATAGTAACACCTTCAAACATTCCTTTCCTCAATCAATATTATGACCCTATTTTTAGGTTTGTTACTTCCCAGAAACAGGCCATCTTCTCTTTTCTAACCCAGAGATTTTCAAAGGTACTGTATCCATCGCAAGAACATCTGGGAGTAGAAAGCCAATGCCCTTTTCAAAGGGGACTGAACCAAACCTGGGAAGGAGCGAAGCATGAGCAATCTCAGTTCAGATGCAGTCAGATCTGGAGGCAATCTCAAAGTTGGAATTTCAGATATTTGGCCAATTCTTCATCCTTATCTTCTTCACTTGCACACTTAGGTTGAAGGTCTGGTTGATGCATGGAGCAGCTTTCATTCACACCAAAGAAAATATCAGCTCTCTGCAGTCTTTAGAGAAAAAAGTCATCCTCTTGACACGCTATTTGTTACAGTGAAAATTCTCCCTATATGCATCTGTTTCCTATAAATGTGTTTATTTGCTCACCCTCAAGGAGCAGGGCCTTGGCTAAAAAGTCCCCCATTGCATTGGGAAAGTCATGACTATCATCAGAATCTTCCAGAGCTGATGATGAAAGTTGTGTTATTCAATTTCTTCACTGTATAAATCAAGATGCACAGGCTGCACTAAATGTTTGTTCAGTGACTCATGTCCACATATTCAGTGTCTTCAAAAACTTTTTTTTCAATCTCACAAAGAGCTAAAATAAAAACATGAATATTTTTAGTGTAATATGCATCCATGTTTTATCAAAATAATTGGCTTAAAAATGAAAATTTACCAACATGTATCAAAGGCCAGGGTATGAGGGGATGGTACTCTCATACATGGTTTGAGGACTATGAATTGATCTGGCACTTTGGGAAAGTAATCTAGCTATATCTATCTATTAAAAAATATACAACTCTGATCCAGCAATCTATCTATGCAAATTGAACACACGGAGGTAAGAAACCTAGAACACGAGGATATTTCGCAAGGTGGTACGAGGGGCTGGCTGTGTGGAAATATGTTTCAAAGATTAAAACTGAGTGGAGATCTAAGGGCTGAGTACTCTTACGTTGTCAGGTCAGTGTTGGCATTTCATTAATGATGCAGATCTTGCTGGTATGGGAACATTAGAAGGGAAATGCAGAACTTGGACTCCAATGTAAAATTCAAGTTTTAGGATGAACAAGAACAAATCTTTTGAGTCAAAATAAGGTTGTCTTATCAAAAAAAGGTACCAAATAATTATGGAATTTTTATGGAAAGGAAGATTTGACAGAGCATAGTTGAAAGCAGTTGGCAAGTGGACCTGTATTCCCGAGCTCCAGTTTTAACCTCCCCCTCAGTGATGGAATATGATCACCAGGTCCTGGGCTCCAGGATGTAAGGAGAAGAATCCAAAACTGAGTGTGAGAAAACCTCATTTCTCATCTTGTGTTGGCCAGGCACTCCCTGAAGCAGTGCTAATTCATTTTGTTTAGTTTCTTGTTCTTTACAATGGAAGTCAATAAGTCCACTGTCCCCCAGTAACTTGAGTAACTCAAATGCTTATTGTCTGGATATTCTCCATCTGCAGTTTTCTCTTGTCACTTTTTCCTTTAACATCTGAATATTAATGACTTGTGATATGTAGGTGTTTATCCCCAACTCTGTAGAGTTAGGCAGAGGGTTAATGTCATATTTTCAAGTCCACTTTTTTAGTTCCTATTTCTCTGAATTCCCAGGCAACTGCTTCAATGGTAGTTCCTACAACTAAGGTACCATGTCTGTGTTGTTCTGCCCTCCTCCTGGGTACCTCTTTTCCTCTGTCCCACAGAAAACTTCTCACATGGGGCTGGCATGAGTGCATGTGGGAAAGTTTTAATGATATTTAGAGGGTAAACAGTGAGGACTGATTATATTACAGAGAAGTTTTGTAGTTTTATAAATGGATCAAATTTCTTCCCAAAATAGGGACTTTCTTATAGACTGTCCTTCTGTAGAACACTCTGCTATGGTCTCACCATTCCAGGGTTCTCAGGCTAGGCTATGTATCACAATCACCCAAAGAGAGTATACATATCACAGTACTTAGTACTTGCCCCAAACCAACTAAATCAGAATCTTTTGGGATGGAATCAACATTTCAAGTCTACTCAGTTGATTTTAGTGTTCAGCCAAGTTTGAGAACTGCAGCTTCAAATATATCTTGTTTCTCCCTCTTATCTTTCCTCAGATCCCTGAAATTGAGGAGGTCTCAAGGTCGTCAAGGGAACCACAATTTCTTCCTCATTTCATTAAGAGCAATTAGATTGCTTTATATATGTATATATAAATATATTGTAAAATTCATACATTTACTTTTTTTAAAATATTTTTTTAGTTGTTGATGGATCTTTATTCATTTATTATTTTTTTTTATATGTGGTGCTGAGGATCGAACCCAGTGCCTCAGACATGCTAGGCAAGCGCTCTACCACTGAGCTATAGCCCCAGCCCCCATACATTTACTTTATATAATTACTTCACATATTTGAGTAGATTCAAGGTTATTTCCACTTTTAAATAAAAACCTGTTTCTCACCTACATTCCAATATGTAACTTTGAATTTGACAATATATTTATATATACATTTGACATATATTGTTTTATATATGTATGTTGGTACATGTGTACTTTTGGTCTCATATGAACTCCTTCATGCTGTGCCCATGTGTCTCCATTTTCTCCTCATGGTAGGGGGAAGGGGAAAATAGGCTGAAACAAAAGAATTATTTACCCGAAAGATGAATTATGTCACTGGTGGAGAAAGCAGACACAGCTGCAGTCAGTTTTTGTTTAAATAGCATTTTTTTCCCCTTAGCAGTACACATGGAAAAAAGTTCTTTGAACCCCTTAAAAAGAAAGGCCTTTGCACATCCAAACCCTTTTTCTGTTTGTTCAATGCCCATCTCTGCCTCAGTAGGAGATCAGAATTTCCTTTTGCCCAAGCAGCCCTGATCTCAAAGAGAACTTTCCTCACCCCAAAGGGTGAGACCCTCCAATGGGAGGCCCAGGCCATTCCTGCTGTGGTGCCTGGGGCTGGATAAGATGAGCTGTTAAATCTTTTTGATCTTTAACTCCTCAGAGCCTGATTTCTCCGCAGGTGTGGGAGGAGAACCTGGAGGGAGCTGACCCACAGGTGTGAATTGAACTTGACCAACCTCTCCTCTTGACATGTGTTCTCTTTGCGTGGGTGTTATTTGGCATTTAACGGACACTTTTATGGAGCATTGGACAAGAACAGATGCCAAATGAGAAAGCATGTGTTTCTACGGCTTCATCAACCTGAGCTTGTTCCATCATCCAAGATTTGGTCTTTCCAAACCAAACAATATTTTCAGTCTCTATAGCCAGGTGCTTTGGAGGTCTGGTAAAGATGCCAGTGGTTGTGTTTTTGGAAGCCTAATTACTAAAGCAGCTAGGAGCTCTCTAAGACACAGGATTCCTTCTGTCACTGAGACACCTTTTGCTGTGTTGGCAGTATAGGTGGTCTTCTAAAAGTCTTGGAAGGAAATAGTAGTTTTATTAACCATCAGTTCTCAATTATGGCAAAATACTATTGCCTTATGATAAGCAACTGTTGACTTGTTGGTAGTAATAGTGTTTTGATGACAATATGTGAATCACTTACTTCATATATTTGGGTAGATTCAAGATGATTTCCATTTTTAAATAAAAGCCTGTCTTTCACCTACATTCCAATATGTGACTTTGAATTTGACAGGAAAGCAAAAAGTTACAGTGAATGCTTGGGAGCCCTGTACAACATATGCATGCCCATGATAACAGGTCACACATGCCATCCATCAAGGGTGTGGGGAGGAAGGTTGAGAACTGCTGGGATAATTAGTGGGGTAATAGGCAGCTAAATTCAGGAAAACTACAGTGAAAATCACATGAACAAGATTACATTTGCTACCACAAGTCATTTTCTTGCTTGGGTTAATTTTTTCTAACATTTAGGAAACTATGTTCTTTTTCTTCTCCATTTAATAGTACTTTATCTATTGTTCTTTGAGATGTTTATACTTTACTGTGGATCTTAGGTATGGTTATAGAACAAAATTACTAATCAACTTTTCACTGATTTAATTTATTGCCCGAGAAATCTTTTCCAGTCTAACCTGCTCAGTCAACAGGAGAGGGTTTCACACAATCAGGATTAAGTATTTACTGATGAAATAAGGAATGCAATAACCTAGAGCTTATGACATAAAAAATGTGACATGAAAAAGTTACAGTTCCCTGAAAGTATAGCGCATTCTTCTTTTTCTTTTTTAACTCCTCCCGACCCATGCTAAATTTTCTTGCATTTCTCTGACGCTTAGAGAACACAGCAAGACTACTTTGATAAACTGTTAAAGTCAATGGTAAGAACTTTGTTCTGGAGATGATAAAAGTAGAGTGGTCCTGCCCCAGTCCCGGAATAGATGTAGAATCAGTTAGCCTGATTGTGATCATGGGTTATGCCTATATCAAGAGATCTGAATGTCCTTGACCTCAGTCTTCTATCTCCATTAGACATTGCCACATGGAAGACTCATCATCCTTTCAAAGTCAACTTAACAAAAAAGAGGTTACCACCTGAACTAAGGGCTTTACTCAGGCTTCTGTTACAGAAAGAGAAATACTAGATGGGTATAAAAGAAGAGGCTTACTCTGGGGATTTGACTTTACTATAGCAGGAGAGCTGGTAAAACAGTTTACATGCCTCTGTTGCTTCTGCCTCTGGTGTTGGAACTCGAATTCAGTAGAGAAAATGGTTGGGAAGAAATGAAAGATGTGAAGTGTAATACAGAAAGTGCACACAGAAACCCACATCCTTCTCTTGCTCTTTTAAGTAACCAACCTCAAGGCTGTGGTTGATTTGCTAGAGCTCTGCGTTATTAACATAGTTCCAGCTTAGTCACTTTGACACAGTGCAAAGTCATCCCACCAGGGTTCTTACTGTCCCCCAAACCATTTTTCACCTTATTACAAAATTTTTGGAAATTCAAAAAATGCTATACTATTGAAATACTTGGAATAATTTGCTCCTGTTCAAAATGGTGCTTTCCACAGAGAGATTTTAAGTGTTCTAGGGGAGAGACCATGGTGACCCTAACAGAGAGAGCTTTGGGCCTCTCATCCCTGCCTCCCAACCAGAACACTTTTTATGATTTTATTAGTGCATTATAGTTATGCATAATAGTGGGGTTCATTTTTAACATAATCATACATGCACAGAATATAATTTACTCCATTTCAATCCCCAATGCTTCCTCTTCTTCCCCTCTCCTCCCTGCGCTCTTTCCCTTCCTGTATTCTACTGGTCTTCCTTCTGTTTATTTATTGTTTTTTTTAAATTGGTGATTTATACATACACATAAAGTGAAATTCACTGTGGTCTATTCATATATGTACATAGCATAATTTGGTCAATTTCATTTATCACAATTCCTCCCTTTGCTTGTCCCTCTTCCACCCGCCTCCATTCCCTTCCTCTACCCCACTGACTTCCTTTCTATTTAACCAGAGCAGTTTTTGCCTTTATCTGATTTATGCACTGGACTTTTCTGTGAGATTTTATTTGTAGAGAACCCAGCTGTTGGTGCTTAAAAAAATGGGGCAGGAGAGAGGAAAGAAGGAAAGGAAGGAGGGAAGAAGAGAGGGAGAAAATCGGTTGCATGGAGGATCAAGTTTTCCTCCTTCAGTCTCAGTCTTCCATATTTACCCTAGCCTGATTGGTTCTCTCATTTATCTCTCAAAAGACTATTTTCATTGATAATTTCACGTTTTATTTGCACTTTTTTTTCCTAGAATGTCCCACAATCCTTGATTTTGTAAACTGACATTGTCTGTGAGTCACAGTAAAGAGGTGCAGTCTTGTCTCATAGAAAAGAGGAAAGGATGACAGTGAGGTTCCATTTCATTTGAACACATGGCTATGCATATATGCACAAATAAACCAATACATGACTTTATGTTAAACTTTTATGTAAATGATTTTATACCTATAAATTTTTATGTGAGTACTTTCTTCTCATGGAGGTAAAGATAAAAAGATAAAAACTGTATTGGAAATCATTTAGAAAAATGGAAGAAGGATGTTAGCATTTATTAAGTGCTTCCTAGGCATGAGGTCTCTAATTTTCAAAACAACCCAAAGATGTAGGAGACAAGAGCCTCATATAGACAGTTTATTGAGGAATCTAAATTTTTTTTGAGTGTGGGACAAACATGAAACAGTTTTATGTTTTCTAATTACTTTGCTAACCACATTCTCTATTCTGGGCATTGGGGATGTTTAATGATGTCTCAGCTTGATTCTCTGACTTTTCAGTCCCTTTTGGTTTTTTGAAGTGTCTCATTTGGGTTCTTAAGAATCAGTCCTGTTTATTTAAAGCCTCCCATCTCTTTCCTAATACCCTCTGTCTTTTCCCTCCTGCTTGGGTGGCCAGGCCTGCGGCTGTAGTGGCTTTGGGAGAGGGAGGGATGGGCTGGGTGGTCTGCTCTGACACAGCTCCTCTTTCCCTCTTTCCCCTGCCCTCCTTCCTCTCCAGTTGTGGTTGGAAGGAGTGAGAGAAGACAGGAGTCTTTTTATTGAATCCTCTTAATGAGGTCACAGTTCTTGTCTCAGAGAATTATGTGCTGTCTAACTCATTTCTTTGGGCTCTACATTTATGAGTGGTGGCTCCAACATGCCTGGTGGGCAAGAAAGTCATTCCAAGCACCTCCCTTAGGTATTTATGGCCCCTTTTAAGATCTGTTCCTATTGCTCTGGTGTGTGCACCTTTTTGTACTTATGTGAGGCTGTCCCTAGTGAGACTGTTACTGTAAATCTCATCTTTCCTCCATAATGGAGTTTGGATTTACATGTGTCCATCTTGCATTACTCATTGTATCTGAGGACTGTAGAGGGCTGCTATAGACTGAGTATTTGTGTGTCCCCAAAAGTCATATGTTGAAGCCTACTCCTCAATGTGATGATACTGGGGATAGTGTCAGGAGACAATGAAGTCATGAAAGTGGAGTCTTCATGAATGAGTCTAATGTCCTTATAAAAATGACCCCAGAAAGCTCCCTTACTCCTTTCACTATGAGAGGTACATTAAGAAAGTGATTATCTATAAACCAGGAGAACAGCCCTCATCAGACATTGAACTGACCAGCACCTTCATCTTGGACTTTCCAGCCTGCTGATGTCTGAAAAGTAAAATTCTGTTTGTAAGCAACACAGTCTATGGTAGTCTTTACAGGGACCAGAATGAACCATTATTCTTAAATAATAAAGATACAGCATATGTGTCTTTCAATGAATAGAATTACCAGTATTATGTCTAATTCCACCTGGCCCCCATGAAAATGCTCTTGATTCTGATGAGAAAAAGATTGTGTGAGGTGTTGGCATTTCTAATCCCACACAAATGAATCTATGTTGGTGTTCAATGAGCCATTTAACAAATATTTATTCAATACCTATGTGCAATATGCACCATTTTGATTTGGAGGATGAATAATTACATAAACAAAAACTTATATATTTGTAAGGTAGAAAATTTTAAAACTTTACTATTCAGATGTACTAAAATGTGTAACTTTGTTTTCTATGAATGATGTCATTTTTCTCATAAGCATTTATCCAATTGGCTAGAGTCTGAGGGCAATAAATAAACTTTCCAATTAATTTTTTGTATTTGGGGGTTAACCAGTCACTTTGTGTTTATTAAGTCTTTGGGGGAAATAACCAATGAGAATTCATGTCATCTTCCCATTCCACCATTTCTGTACATATATATGGGAGAACTTATGTGATCTCATGGTTCTGGCAGGGGAAAATCATGCTAGCCTCAGCTGGCTGGTCTAGTATGATGATGAATGCTTACTATTTGGGACACTTTGTAGATACCTAGCTCTAGTCCATGATCTTCTTTCTTTACTTCTGGCAACCAATTCTCAATATTTTGCATTTTCAAATCCAAGTAGACATTAACCCCCCAGTCTATTAAGCATTTTGGCATTTCATCCTTGGAATGGAGAATCTTCTATATCCCCCACATACCTTAGGTAGGACGTGGGCCACATTTCCTAGTATTAGCTCAAGCTCATTTGTCTAATTGTCTCTACCCATCACTGCTGCACCACTGAAGATCTTTCACATAGAAGAACACAGTGGGTAAAGTAGACCACTCTTCTTGATCTACATGTGTCCCCTACAGTCATGTAAATATCTCTACAACACCTTCTTCTTGTGAATCAGTCTTGTGGATGTGGAGGAGAAGCTTTCAGTCTGATATCCTTCCCCTACATCAGTTGCTCTTTCCTTTCCATACTCCTCTAAGCTGAAAGCAATGAGGCTCCTACTTCCTGTCAAGTGGGATTTCCTCTTCCTGATATCCTTCTTGTTCTTGGGGATACCTGGCCTCATGGTCTAGCTTTCTTCCTCAAAGGTATGTTGTGGTACAGAAAAATAAACTAACTTACTGATAAAGGAACACATTGGTTGATATTTTATAAAAACATATTCTTATTTCTCATTATAAAGAATTTTTCATATATTATCTCATTTCAGGGTTTATAAGTCCTAAAGAAAATATCAAAGAGTTTAATGAAAGAGATTTTGAAAGGAAAGACAGCTCTAATCCTTTTTGTCTGAATATTTTAGCCAACTATAAACTCAAAAATAATGAAACATTTAGTTGTATGTGCTGTTTCTTACTGCTACACAAACACACAGGTACTTACACTTTTAGAAAAAAAGTGTATGCTGAGATGTGTTTGAAGGTTTATTATTGAAACTGATAATTATAGGTTCAATGAGAATTCAAATCAAGTATAATTCTTGAGCTTGTCTAAGTATGCTTTCAAAGCATATTCTTAGATAGTGAATGTTTAAGCTAATTTATGGAGTTTAGGTGTGAAACAAATAGGATTTCACTATTAGTGGTATAAGATATTCCTGTTATATCAGTTAAGATTATGAATTAAAACAGAGAGAAAATTCATTATTAAAAATATACATTCTGTTATGTTTGATAACATGTATTAAAATGCAATTTTTGAGAAAAAAATAAAAATAAACAATAAACAATAAATATAATAATTTCTTAAAAAAAATACAGTATTACCATGAAATTGTGGTTGGATAGGAAGATAAAAATGAGCTAAGTTTAACAAACTCCCCAAAACTTCCTCTATGAATAGATATTTTAGAAACCATTACCTATAACGATTTGCTTATAGCTGGTAGAGATTTAGTTAAACTTTAAGGAAAGCTTCACTACAAACAGTGAACTTAAATTCTTTGAACTATAAATGCTTTGATTTAGCTTTTGTATTTAATTGTATTTTCCATGAGCTGTCATAGTCCCTATTCTCAAACAATTTCTGAACTTAGGAAAGAGACAAGTCACTCAACCAAGAAATAGTTAAGTAACATACCTCAACTATTAGGTGTCTAATGAAGGTTCCTGAAGGGGCTATGTGTGGAGAAGCTCTATGGTAGAAAACAGTATCAATTGTAGTGTCTACTTTAAATTCTAAAAGCATTTTAGTAAAAAAAGGAAGAAAGCAAATTATGCACGGGAACAATGAAGGAACTCTGTTCACAGGGGTGTAAGGGAGGAGGGGGCATGGGGACAGTAACAGTGGTGGAATATGATGGTCATCATAGCCCTAACTTTATGTATGACTGCATGTATGTTGTGATTCTATATCACTTACAACCAGAGAAATGAAATGTTATCCTCCATCTGTGTACAATGAATCAAATTGCACTCTGATATCATGTAAACCTAAAAAGAACAAATTAATAAATTAAAATATAAAAAAAAGGAAATTATAGATGCAGTGATTAAGCAATTGAAGGTGCCATTTAGGCATCATCATAGATACCACCAATTTTCAAGGCAATTTTTTTCTCATCTTCATTCTTTTTTAAAATGTATTTATTCTAATTAGGTATACACGACAGCAGAATATTTTTGTACACAAATGGAGTACAACTTTTCATTTCTCTGGTTGTACACAATATAGAGTTGCACCATATGTGCAGTCATACATGTACCTAGGGCATTGTTGTCTATCTCATTCCACCATCTTTCCTGCCCCCATGTCCCAATCTCTCCTTTCCCTCCCCATTGACCAGAGTTTCTCCATTCTTCCCCATGCCCCCTCCCCCATTATGGATCAGCATCTACTTATCAGAGAGAACATTTGGCCTTTGGTTTTTTGGGATTGGCGTACTTTGCTTAGCATGATATTCCCCAACTCCATCCATTTACCTGCAAATGCCATAATTTTATTCCCTTTTAATGCTGAGCAATATTCCATTGTGAATATATACCACAGTTTCTTTATCCATTCATCTATTAAAGGGCATCTAGGTTGGTTCCACAGTTTAGCTATTGTGAATTGAGCTGCTATAAACATTGAAGTGGCCGAGTCCCTGTAGTATGCTGGGTTTTTTTTTTTTTTTTTGGTACTGAGGATTGAACTCAGGGGTACTCTACCACTGAGCCACATCCCCAGCCCTATTTTGTGTTTTATGTAGAGACAGGGTCTCACTGAGTTGCTTAGTGCCTTGCCATTGCTGAGGCTGGCTTTGAACTCACGATTCTCCTGTCTCAGCCTCCCTAAGTGCTGGGATTACAGGCTTGAGCCACCGCGCCCGGCTTGTAGTATGCTGTTTTTAAGTCCTTTGGGTATAGATGGAGAAGTGGGAAAGCTGGGTCAAATGGTGCTTCCACTCCAAGTTTTCTAAGGAATCTCCATACTGCTTGTTCAAGCCAAATTTTATTCTAGGTATTTCTTCTCCTCTCTCCCTCTCTGCCAGTACTTGGGATTGAGCCCAGGGCCTCATGCACATGAGATAGGCACCTACTTCATCCAACCATGGCCCACCTGCATTTTACTTCTGAACATTCCTGCATTAACATGGAGACGTTAAGTAGACACTTCATGTCCAAATCATAACAATGTTTGTAAAAATTTTCTAAAAATATTAGAAAATATTGTTTGTTAATATAAAGTGAAATACATTTCCCAGCCCTATTCTTGGTTCTTCTAACGCTAATCAAGAGCCAAATGGTTTTAAAATACAGGTGTTTAATTAGGAATCTTACTCAGTTCTCACCAAGATGTTTTGCTGTTGTGGGTAAGAACTTGTAGCAGTTTAGATGAGCAACAGGCTCAATGGGGGAGTATTTCAAAGGTAGAACGTTCTGTCTTAGGAGGCAGAGAATGGGCAGGGGATAGAAAAAAGATGGACATTTTAGAAATAACAGGAAGGTTTCCAAGTTGGAAGCTAGAACGGCAGGGCTGCTAAGAAGAAGAAAATAATATTGTGGAGCAGATTTTAGGTGGAAGAGAAGATGAACTGTTCAGAAGACTTGAAAATCACAATGAAGTGGGATCCAAGTGCTGTTGGGACCTGTGGTTTCAGGCATGGGGTCAGGACTGGGGAAAAAGATTTGGGCCCTAAAGGACTGTGGTAGGCCAAATACTGACAGACTCCCAAGATGTTTTCATCCTCATCCTCTGCACCTGTGTCATCTTATATAGCAAAGGGGGCTTTCAGATGTGATTAGTTTAAGCATCTTCAAATGAGAGGATTATCCTCTATTGTCACTGGGCCTAATTTAATCACATGGGCCCTTATGGGAGGGATATGACTAGAGGGAGGTAAGAGACAATGTTGGAAGAAAGAGATATGAGGAAGGGGTCATAAGCCAGGAAATGTGGGCAGCCTCCAGAAATCTCAGGAGGCAAGAAACAGATTCTTCCCTAGAGTTTCTAGAAGGAACTGGTCCTGCTGACATTTTGACTTTAGCTCAACGAAACTGATTTCAGACTTCTGACCCCAGAATTGCTTAATAATAAATTTGTGTTGTGTTAAGTGACTCAGTTTCTGGTAATTTATTATAGTAGCCACAAGAAACTAATAGAAGGGTCTAGTTGATACTGGGAGCAGAAGATCTTCCCTTCCTATAATTAAAGCATGTTCTTTCCAATGTTTAGACCGCCTTTTAGTTCTTTTATCTAAAGCAGGGAACCCTGTAATTTCACTAAGGTAACCCAGGAACTCAGAACCATATACAGGATGTCATTAGAACACAGAAAATCTCTTCTGATCCTCTCTGTCTTTTTGAAGGCAAAGGCAGATTCTGTTATTTTGTAGACCCAAGGCTTATTATGGCATCTGACACATAAGATGTATTTGAAACACATCAGCAGTTTCTCACACTGAAGAAAATAATTTAAAAATTTACGTTCATGTTAAGTCAGATTTTCATTGCTGTTACCAAAATATCAGACAAGGGCAACTTAGAGAAAGAAAAGTTTATTTTGACTCATTATTTCAGAATTTCAGTCCATGGTGCAGAAGCACTGCTCAGCTCATGGTAGCCAGGAAGTGGGGAGAGGAGAGAGACAGAGAGAGAGAGAGAGAGAGAGAGAGAGAGAGAGAGAGAGAGAGAGAGAGAGAGAGCAAACCACCAGGGACAAAATCTAAACTCCCAAGTCATGCCCCAGTGACCTGCTTTGTCCAGCTATGCTCCACCTGCATTTTACTTCTGAACATTTCTGCATTAACATGGAAACTTTTAGGAGACACTTGATATCTAAACCATAAAAATGTTTTTTAAAAAAATCTCTGAAAATATTAGAGAACATTTTCACCCAATATAAAAATGAAATCTGTTTCAATTTTGCATTGAATATTTAGCATTGTTAGACATTTGCATGGGATATTAGTTTAAGTTCTTAAGCCAATGGTTTTTCAAGGAAATGTTCATGTATCCTGGTTTTGGGGAAAGGTGAGTCTATGGGTATATTCTTGGGATTTTTAAAGATGTTTATACATTACCTGAGTTGGAGGGACATTGAAATACACATGTGTTGAATGAACAAAGAGATGAGGAATAAATATTTCCAAAACAACCAATCAGGTTGTGAATTCAGTGAGGAAAAAATTGTAAAGCAAGTTGCTTGGTGGTATAAAAATCAAAGAACTATTTGCATGTTCTGTAGCAACCTGTAGCAATAATGTAGACATGGATTTGTAACATTTTTTCCCCATTTGTTTTCTCCCTCACTATATTAAATACACCACAACAGTGAGGATTAATATCTCAGCACCAGACTACATCTTGCACCTATTATCTGTCCTAGCTGACAGTAAAAACTTAATGGCAGTATCCCCCTGCAGGCCCCTAATAGATGGCACATCATTGTTTTAGAACACCTGAAAGAATGTCTGGGTGCGTCTCCCCATCACCTGACGAGGGAGAGGTGGAAGGCCCAAGAATAATTGCCATGTCACTGCCATGTGATTTATTGCAATGCTTAATTATGTCTGCAGGGCAACATCTGGATACCCAATTTGTGCTCTTTAGGAACAAAAATTAAAGTCAACATGTACTTTCTTCTGAACTGAGTCCCACTTTGGACTTCTCACACCTAGAGAACATCAGCCTGTGTTTGGTCCTGATGCCATGTGCTAATCGTTTCCGTTTACAGGGTCCTAGCCGCGCAGAGCTATTCTCATTGTAGAGACAATGGACTTCTCCTTCTCAAGGTTAAACATGTACAAAGTTTTTGCACTGTACCCAAAACTCACAGTAGCATGAAATCACCTTCAACGTGTTTCTGAATTGTTCCTGGCCATTAACCCAAAGGCAGTATTAAATTTGTTGGCATCTGATTATTTTTCTAATTATCAATTGGCTGATAATTGCCTTCAAAATATTTGCTTAAAGGAGTGATGGTAAATCAGCACAAAATCATGAGGACTGTTTTAAAAATATTACACAGTTTTCAAATGAAATGTTAACCTATTCTAGGAACCTTATTTTCAAACCATATTGCTGTGTAGAGTTGATTTAAGAAATGCTTATTCCTTTCAATTAAAACCCAGAGCATTAATCAAATGTTTGACACTATAAATGTTTCCAATTAACATCTAGCTTAAAACCACATGTGCTTCAAGGGAAACTCAAAAGATCTATCTGTACAGGTGACCTCAGAGAAACCATTAACACATGGCTGGAGACAGCAAGAAACACTCTCCATTTGTGAGACGGAGATAAAGAATCGGTTTGTGACTGATTATTATTTCAAACATCCCGTTCAGATGTGAGCTTCCTAAGGTAGAAGTTAGCTATTTCTCACAGGGTTAAAAAGAAAGGAAGAATTTTTAAAATATGTGAAGAGAAAGTGGTATTAAAAACAGTCCTATCTGAATGAACCGTTAGTGGTTTCAAACCAAACACAGGGAGTAGCCTGTCATAATATAGGCCTGTTTAAAAATCTTTGGCCAAAGGACAATTTTCTTAGCAGTTCTTTTAAGTTGTGAACTCAAAACCTCCAGGGTGCAAACAAGCAGCAAGAGTGAATGAAATGGAAATGTCAGGTATACAGGAGACCACAGCAAATTCAACAGCATGTCACTTGGCTAAAGGGGATATTTCCCACCCAGCTCCAGCCAATTGTTGTCAAGTGAAAATGGAAGTCTAGTTCAGCCAAACATCCTGGCATTCCAAGAGAAGCCAGAATGGATGTTTTTATATATATATGAATCCATGCATTTTAAAGGGTGGCAATTAATTCAATGGGAAACAAAAACAATGAACAGTTCACAGTCTCTTTGCCAGCTGGTAAAGGTACTAGGTAGAATCAGGAGCTAGGCTAACATGGTCAGAGATAGTACAAGCCACAATTTAGATGAAAGTGGGCCCGTTTCAGTAATATGCCAGCATATTACCAGCCTTGGAGAGTGCACTTTGACTTGCTTAAGGCTGAAACCACCAGCTCCTAGCAGAGAAAGAGAGAGCACATACTTCCCCAATAATTTCTCATCTGATCAGTCAAACTTACTTAAATTATTCCAGGTGTGCAATGCAGGGGGTTATTATGACCATAAGGAAAATGGTAACATTAAGACAAGCCGGTTTGCCCAGTGCTCTGATGAATTACATTCTGTCTTTCTCCTGTCTCCCAGCAGCCTATCAACAGCTGTGATTGTCAATCCAATTGAGGGCTGCCGACAAACACCTAGGGCTAGTCTGCTGTGCCTAGAAAGACATCTCTCTCCTACCCTCCCTCCCTCCCTCTCACTCCCTTTCTCTCTCTCTCTCTCTCTCTTTCTCTCTGTCTCTCTCCTTTTTCAAATATCTTTCCAAAAGAGAAAAAGCAGATGACCACAATAAGTTAAATGCCTCAGTTTACACAGAGCACAATATTTGACATTCAGAAATAATTCCAAGACCCCAAAAGTTGTTACATTTATGTTTGTGCAAAGATTTTGTTCCCCTTTTCTATAAAAAAGTAAAACCATGGTCTGTATGCCTTTGGTGGAGATTGTTTATTGGCTTTAAAGACAAGAAAAGATGATAATTTTATCTTACCCAGGAGATCACTCAGTTTATAATGAGGTCCAGAAGACCTGCATCCGAATTCTTTGTTCTGCTCTTTAACAATCTAGATGACTGTTGTCATTTGCATTATTAT
The DNA here is from genome assembly GCA_028644305.1 of Xerus rutilus. Classification (NCBI taxonomy): domain Eukaryota; kingdom Metazoa; phylum Chordata; class Mammalia; order Rodentia; family Sciuridae; genus Xerus; species Xerus rutilus. The sequence continues at coordinate 51,738,522 of CM053402.1, forward strand.
TCTCATCATCGGTTTAGAAAAAAAAATGGTCAGGAATACCAAATTTTATATGTACTATATTGTTAACAATAGCTGATCAATAGGACCGTATAAAAGTTGTGAAGTAATTTGTGAATACTTGCTTGTTTCTTTCTAACATAGATCATTTATGGGCTATATTATTTGCATTTTTTTCTGAATGCATTTCCTGGGTTTCCTTTAGGGTTTATTCAATTGTAAATGGCGGGGAATTCAATTGAAATCAATTTACAGCAACACAAAATATTGTTGCCTCTCGTAACTGAACAGTCATGGCTTTGTCCAGGTACATAAGCAATGATGCCATGACCCAATCTCTCTTTCCACATCTTGGTTCTGTCCTTCATGTTGACTTCAATTTCTACAGTTGGATTCCAGGAGTTTTAAGGTGTGTCCTGCCAATTTCAATTCCATAAGAAAGGCCACATCCTTTTCCTTCAGGTAGGAATCTTGGAATTGATTTTGTATAGGGGTTAATTTAACTAGTAGTTTGATCTGAATGTGTTAACCTAGCTTTGCCTCGTGATAATGTGATGCCTTAGTTTGGTCAGGCCCAAGTCAGATATCCCATGGAGGTACAGCTACAAAGGGGATTGAGGGTAGATGGAGTTTATTCACCAAAAATAGGGGATAATGAATAGCCATTATATTATTTTCAATTATTATCCTAATGGTGGTATTTTGGGGTACTATGTGATATTTCCACATGTACAATGTATACTGATCAAATCAAGGTAATGACCATTTCCATCTCTTTATCTTAACTTTATGTTTGGAGCCCTCGAGCTCATCTCTTGTAGTTATCCATAAAATACATTATAGGTAGTTGTGAATTCTAGTACTCCTGCTGTGCTGTGCATCCCTACAACTTACTCCTTCTATCTAATTGTGTTTTAGTGTCCATGATCCAATACCCACATCTTTCCTTCCTCCACCAATCCAAGCCTGTAATAATCACTATTTTACAGTCAGATCAACTTATTTTTAGCTTCAATGAGTGAAAGAGAACACATAGTATTTGTCTTTCAGTGTCTGACTTGTTTCGATTGTCTTCCAAGTCCATTTTGCTGCAGGTGATGGAATACCATTCTTCCTATGGCTGAATGATATACCATGTGTATTTGCCACCTGTTTGTTATCCATTCATCCATTGATGGGCATCTGGGTTGATTCCATATGCCATTCATTTTATTATATGATGTGAAGTATATTTTGTTTTAACCAGAAGAAATGGCTTAAACAGCTTACTGCATTAAAACAATTTTTAAGAAGTCTACTTTCCTAAGGAACCTAATTTTGTCTGATAGTCATTTCCTTGACTAGAGGAAAATTCTAAAAAATAAATTTTCCCCAAAATACATCCCCCCAAATCATTTCTCCCTGCATTAAAATAAATTTTTTACTTTTAATTTTATTTATTTTTTAAATGCATTTCAAGTCATAGTACATACATAGAGCTCAATTTTCCATCTCTCTGGTGGCAAACAAGATAGAGTCACACCATTTGTGTTTTCATACATTTACCTAGGGTAGTGATGTCCATCTCATTCAACCCTTTTTGCTACTCCCATTCTCCCTCCCCTCCCCCACCTTCCCCTTGTCCCATCCAAAGTTCCTACATTTCTCCCATGTGCCTCACCCCCACCCCCACCCCCCTTATGTATCAGCATCCAATAATCAGAGAGAACATCTAGCCTTTGGAATTTTGGGATTGGCTGACTTCACTTAGCATGATGTTCTCCAATTCCATCCATTTACCTGCAAATGCCATAATTTTATTCTCTTTTATTGCTGAGTTATATTCCACTGGGTATATATACCACAGTTTCTTTATCCATTCATCTACTGAAGAGCATCTAGTTTGCTTCCACAGTTTAGCAATTGTGAATTGTACTGCTATAAACATTGAAGTGGCTGCATTACTGTAGTATGCTGTTTTTAAGTCTTTAGGGTATAGGCTGAGGAGTGGGATAGCTGGGTCAAATGGAGGTTCCATTCCAAGTTTTTAAAGGGATCTTCATACTGCTTTCCAGATAGGTTTCATTAATTTGCAGTCCACCAGCAATGTTTGAATGTGCCTTTTTCATCACATCCTCGCCTTGCTGGTATTTTGGATAACTGCCATTCTGACTGGGGTGAGATGAAATCTTAGAGTAGTTTTCATTTGCATTTCTCTAATGGCTGGAGATGTTGAACATTTCTTCATATATTTGTTTATTGATTGTATATGTTCTTCTGAGAAGTTTCTGTTCAGCTCCTTAGCCCATTTATTGATTGAGTTGTTCATTTTTTTGGTGTTATTTGAGTTCTTTATATATCCTGGAGATCAGTGCTCTATCTGAGTGCATGTGGCAAAAATTTTCTCCCAGAATGTAGGCTGTCTGTTCACCTCATTGATTGTTTCTTTTGCTGCGAAGATGCTTTTTAGTTTAAATCCATCCCATTTATTGATTCTTGCTTTTATTCCTTGCACTTTAGGGGTCTTGTTAAGGAAGTAAGGGCCTAATCTGATGTGATGAAGATTTGAAAAATTGGAATGCTTCCAATTTTTCTCCATTTAGGATGATGTTGGCCTTAGGTTTAGCATAGATTGCTTTAATGATGTTGAGGTATGTCCCTACTATCCCTAGTATTTCCAGTGTTTTAAACATGAATGGGTGCTGAATTTTGTAAAAAGCTTTCTCTGCATCAATTGATAAAATCATCTGATTCTTATCTTTAAGTCTATTGATGTAATGGATTACATTTATTGATTTCCGTATGTTGAACCAACCTTGCATCCCTGGAATGAACCCCACTTGATCATGGTACACTATTTTTTTAATATACTTTTGTATGTGATTTGCCAAAATTTTATTGAGAATATTTGCATCTATATTCATCAGGGATATTGGTCAGAAATTTTCCTTCTTTTTTTTTTAAACAACTTTTATTTTATTTATTTATGTATGTATTTTGTATGTGGTGCTGAGGATCGAACCCAGTGCCTCATGCATGCAAGGCAAGCGCTCTACCACTGAGCCATGACCTCAGCCCCAAATTTTCCTTCTTTGATGTGTCTCCGTCTGCTTTTGGTATCAGGGTGATACTAGCCTCATAGAATGAGTTTGGAAGGATTCTTTCCCTTTCTATTTCATGGATAATTTGAGGAGTATTGGAGTTAGTTCTTCTTTGTAGGTCTTGTAGAACTTGGCTGAGAATCTGCCTGGGCCAAGGCTTTTCTTGGATGGAAGGCTTTTGATGGCATCTTCTATTTTCTTGCTTGTAATTGATCTGTTTAAGTTGTGTATGTCCTCCTGGTTCAGTTTGGGTAGGTTATATGTCTCTAGAAATTTGTTGGTGTCTTCAGGGTTTTCTATTTTACTGGAGTATAAATTTTCAAAATAGTTTCTAATTATCCTCTGTATTTCAGCAGGGTCTGTTGTGACATTTCCTTTTTCATCACAAATTTTAGTAATTTTAATTTTTCTCTCCTTCTTTTCTTTAGGGTGGCTAAGGGTTTGTCAATTTTGTCTATTTTTTCAAAGAACCCACTTTTTGTTTTGTCAATTTTTTGTGAATTGTTTTCTTTGTTTCAATTTCATTTATTTCAGCCCTGATTCTAATTATTTCCTTATTCTACTTCTTTTGATGTTAGTTTGTTCCTCTTTTTCTAGGGCTTTGAGTGTAGTGTCAAGTCATTGATTTGTTGGCTTTTACTTCTTTGAATATATGAGCTCAGTGCAATGAACTTTCTTCTTAGCATTGCCTTCGTAGTATCCCAGAGATTTTGATATGTTGTATCAGAGTTCTCATTAACCTCTAAGAATTTTTTTATCTCTTCCCTCATGTCTTCTGTTGCCCATGCATCATTCAATAGCATATTATTGAGTGTACAGGTGTTAGAGTAGCTTCTTTTTTTAAAAACTGTCATTAATTTCTAATTTTATTCCATTATTATCAGATAGAATGCAGGGTAGTATCTCTATTTTTTTTGTGTTTGTGAGGACTAGCTTTGTGGCATAGCATATGATCTATTTTGGAGGAGGTTCCATGTGCTGCTGAGAAAAAAGTGTATTTGCTTGTTGAAGGATGGAATATTCTGTATATGTCTGTTAAGTCTAGATTATTGATTGTTCTATTGAGTTTCGTAGATTCTTTGTTTAGTTTTTCTTTGGAAGATCTATCCAGTGGTGAGAGAGGTGTGTTAAAGTCACCCAGTACTATTGTGTTGTGGTCGATTTGATTCTTGAAGTTGAGAAGGGTTTGTTTGACATACATGGCTGCCTCATTGTTTGGGGCATAGATATTTAAGATTGTTATGTCTTGTTGATGTATGATTCCCTTATGCAGTATGAAATGACCTTCTTTATCCCTTTACACTAACTTTGGTTTGAAGTCCACTTCATACGACATGGGAATGGAAAGCCCTGCTTGTTTATACAGTCCATGTGAGTGATACATTTTTTTCCATCCTTTCACCTTCAATCTGTGAGTGTCTCTTTCTATGAGATGATTCTCTTGGAGGCAGCATATTGTTCAGTCTTTTTTTTTTTTAATCCAATCTGCCAGTTTATGTCTTTTAATGGCTGAGTTTAGGCCATTGACATTCAGGGTTATTATTGAGACATGGTTTGTATTTCCAGACATTTTGGTTTATTCTTAATCTTTAACTTGATTGAGTTTCTCCTTTGATTGGTCTTTCCTTTAGTGGAGTTCCTCCCATTGTAGGTTTTCATTATTGTTTTTCATTTCCTCCTCATGGAATATTTTGCCAAGAATGTTCTGTAGTGCAGGCTTCCTTGCTGTAAATTCTTTTAATTTTCGTTTAACTTGGAATGTTTTTATTTCATCATCAAATTTAAAACTTGATTTTACTGGATATAAGATTCTTGGTTGGCATCCATTGTCTTTCAGAGCTTGGTATATGTTGTTCCAAGCTCTTCTAGCTTTAAAGGTCTGGGTTGAGAAGTCTGCAGAGATCCTAATTGGTTTCCACCTATATGTAATCTGATTCCTTTTTCTTGTGGCTTTTAAGACTCTCTCTTTATTCTGGATACTAGGCATTTTCATTACTATGTGCTTGGGTGTAGATCTGTTGTGATTTTGTACATTTGGTGTCCTGTAACCCTCTTGTATTTGATTATCCAATTCGTTCTTCATGTTTGGAAAATTTTCTGATATTATTTTATTGAATAGATTGCTCATTCATTTGGTTTGAAATTCTATGCTTTCCTCTATCCCAATGATTCTTAAGTTTGGACTTTTTATTCATCCCATAATTCTTGGACATTGTGCTCATGGTTTCTTACCATCTTCAATATGTGGTCAACTCTATTTTCAAGATTAAATATTTTGTCTTCATTGCATGAGGTTCTGTTTTCCAAGTGATCTAATCTGTGTGTGATGTTTTCTATTGAGTTTTTCATTTGGTTTATTGTTTCTTTATTTTGAGGATTTTTGTTCGTTTCTTTTTCAGAATCTCTATCTCCTTATTGAAGCAAACTTTTGCTTCCTGTATTTGCCTATGTATCTCCTTATCAAAATGATATTTTGCTGACTGGGCTTGTTTTCTTATATCATTCTTTAAGTCGGAGAACATTTTAATCATGTACATCCTGAACTCCTTTTCTGACATTTCTTCTGCTGTGCTGACCATGAATTCTAATAATATAGTATCTTGGTTTGTTTCAGGTACTTTTTTCCCTTGTTTTTTGCATGTTGCTTGTGTATCTTTCCTTCTAGCTCTGCAGATCTGAAGTGTTACAGTTTTTATCTTATAGGCTTATAGTTTCTCTAAAGGGTTCCAATACTTCTTCTTTAAGGGTGAAGCCAATATTGAAAGATCTCAATACAAACAATATATAGTTTCAAACCAAGTAGCACTTAATAGCTCCTAAATACATTTACAACTTAGTCACAATATACAGAAATTATGATTTCATTTAGCATCTTCTATATAAACAATAGGTTTGCACAAGGGTCTACAGTTTCTGCTGGTAGGCTAGAGAGAACCAAGGGTGAGGTGTAGGCTGGGATGATAGGGCAATAGGAAATGAGGATATAGTTATTAGATCCTACAAAGCATGAAAGAGGAATCCAAAAGAACTTGTCTATTAGTAGAAATGAGAGAAAGTGATTTGGGGAAGACCAGTAAGAAGGAAGAAAATAGAGTACAACTAATGAGGAGATATAAAAATTAAGAAAAATAAAACATGTAAAGGTGGAAGTTACAAGACTATATAATACAAATGTAGTACACTAATCAGATATCCAAGTCTACCATATCCTAATGCATAAAATATATTTGGTTTCACAAATGTTGGGGATGTGAGGGTGAGAAAAGAGTGAGAGAGAGAAAAGAAGAAAAAGAAAGAAAAGAGAAGAGAAAAAAACAAAAAACAAAAACATTCAGGTGAGTGGGCCACCTGAGGTCCTGCAAGATGTGTGGGAACTGAAGCTGGGGATTCTGTGCAGGAGCAGACTTTGCACGGTGTCCGTCCAAGTCCCGCACTAGAGTTGCAGCTGAGGTTCTGTGCTACTTGTGGCTGGAGTCCTGTGCAGACACTAGGGCCTGGCAACCCTGCAGGCATGCGAGTAGAGTTCCTGTGTCAAGCAGCTGTCGAGTGTCCTCTAAAAACTTGCTGAGAAACAGTGATTCCACTACTTTAAACTTCAGTCCTAGAAAAACTAGGAACGCTGCATCCATCTAGGCCGCTATCTTGGAACCTGATGGTAAACCAAATATTTTGTCACAGAGAACTTTTCTAACCACTAGCAAGACTTGTAAATTTGTAATTAAGATATAATTTACTTGCCATAAAATTAGCCCTTTCAAAGTGTACAAATTGTAGTATATTCACAAAGTTGTGCAACCATCAGTACTAATTCCAGAACATTTTCATCATTCTATTAAAAAATTCCACAACTAGTCACTCCCTAGTCCCTTCTATCCAGGGTTCCTGGCTACTAATCTCATTTTTGTTTCCAGAGACTTGCTTATTTCATATGTATTAAATATGTCCCACTGCCTACTGAGTGGCCCAGTGCTTTCCCACATGCTTCACTCTGATGTGGTGTGCCCTCTCCTCTTGGGAATGTAACAAATTATTTTTTCAGTAACTATGAAATTCTGGTTCATTGACATTACCAGACCTAAATAATAATAAAACTTATGTTAAAACATTAATGAGTCATTCAATTTGAAAGGTTCACTCCAAACTGGACACAATATATTCCATGTAACCAAGAGATCTTTATGCATTGAGTTCAGTGCAAGTGGATGCCCAGGGAGAAAGAGAGAGCAAGGGGGTGCAGAGCATGGGATTTTATAGGGTCTGAGGTAAATGTGTTGTGGATTGGTTATTTCAGGCTAGTGTGTCAGGTAAGGATTGTGGTCTGGCTGTGGCACCTCTGAGGTCACTTCTAGGAGTTGAAAGTTAACTCAGGTGGTTAGGGTTTTTTAACTTAGGTGGGAAGCTCGGGCAGGAAACTGCCTGGGCTGGGACTGACATAGGCTTTTGAGAAGGGAGAGCTGAAACTGGGTATAGGGAGGGCTGTTTCTACCTTACATTCCCTCTCTTTTGTTTTTTTAGAGATGGGAATTGGGATGACGATGGCTCTTCTGGCCACTTCCTGTGGATTTGGGGTGATGTCCCAAGTGAGGAGGTAGAGAACCCAGGTCCCAAATGTTAGGATCTCCCAAGGGGAGAAGTCTTAGAAGGTGTCTTGTCATAGCATTGCCAGCTGGTGGGACCAGTTTCCTGAATACAGATGTAGAAGCAGGAGCCAAGAATCCTTGAGTAGAGCATCAGGAAACAGTTGTAGGCAAGTCATTTTCCTCCTTGAGGATCTGGAAGTCCCTGAGTAAAAGCTGATTAAATGTCTGATTAGAAACCTACTGGATTTGAAATTGGATAAATTTGAACAGACATGGCAGGAGGAGGCAGATCAAGAGAAGTATACTTATAGGCCCCATTATAGGAAGAAGCATTTGTACAAGGGAATTTTGGAAAATAACTCATGAGCCTATCACCCTTTGGGGTCATCTGATTAGTCAGATCCTGAAGGTGTTTGATGTTCTCCTCTACCAAATCTGACTCATTTTCACTTAAACAATGAATGGTGTTGACATTCTTCTCAACCACTTCAGTTTCGTTGATATAGTAGTAGCATTCTGCTTCTAGGAATAGGCATGTTCCTCCTTTGTCTGCTGTTAGGAGATCTAGGGCTTGACGGTTCTGAAATGAAACTTGAGCAATAGATGTTATTTGCTATTCTAGGGAGGCAAGAGAGACAACCAATGCCTCTATTGCTTTTCAAAGTTGTTGTTCAAGCTTCTGAGTAGCAGTTACTACATAACCAAGTACTCCTGCCCCTAGCTCAGAGGCAGTGAGTGAGGAGGCCAGAAAAGCCCAACTACTACTGGTAGGAAGATGGCCCATATTGCCCTGAAAGGGAAGTGGTAACAAGCCATGTTAATTCAGCCTTGCTATACAGAGTTAATTAAAGGACTAAGGTGGAGGGAACATAAAAGGCAAAGGGCATGCTGAGGCTTAGATTTTCTGTTAGGACACCATTGCACCAGAAAAAGAACCCTGACAGAGCAAAGGTTGGGGGAAGATATTTGAATGATCTGGTCACAGGGAGCTAAATCAGAGAAAGTGTAGCAGAAGGAGAAATTCCCCGATGAATTACAAAAAAGAGGTACTTCCTCAAAGGCTGGAGAGAGGGGCCCTTGGGGTTGGTTTGAGGTATTGAGAGGAACATCAATGGGAATCTCAGTTACTATCCAAACCTGCACAGAGAAAACAGTCTGAAATGTTATTAACTTTGGTTAAATTGAGAAGCTGAAGGCCCTGACATATTAGGGCTATCCATGAAAAAGGGTCAGCTTTAGGATGGGCAATTACATCTAGCTGGTGTTGGAGTTCTTTCTCTTGCTCCTGGATGGTTATGTGAATCTGAGGGAGCACTCATCTGTAAGTTTTCCAGCTTCTGATCAATAAATAATCTCTCATTAGGAAGGCTGGAGAGGATAATCCATGTAAACATGGTATTTAATTATTATTATTATTTTTTTGGTACTGGGGATTGAACTTAGAGGCACTCAACCACTGAGCCACATCTTCAGCCCTATTTTGTGTTTTTATGTAGAGACAGGGTCTCACTGATTTGCTTAGTGCCTCATCATTGCTGAGGCTGGCTTTGAACTCGTGATTCTCTTGTCTCAGCCTCACAAATTGCTGGGATTACAGGCTTGCACCACTGGGCCCAGCTGTATTTAATTTTTAATGTCACAGATGTCTATTTTTTAATATGTAATTAAGCTAGTTAATATCATCTGATTTTGTAAAATATCTTTTTATTGGAATGACCTCTGTTTAGTAGAGATCCTTTTATTTTTGTTGCTTATGGCTAGATAATTATACTAGTAAACATTAAGCCTACTTGTGTAGGTTAGAAAGATCAGTAAGCCATAAACTAACTAAAACTTTCTGACTCTGGAATTTTTTTCTTGATAATTATCACACATTGTTATCTAATAATCTTTCCTTTGGAGCCTCTAGTCTTATTTATTCTTGGGGACTGATGTACATATGTTACATTAAACTATTTTTTAAATGCCGAGGGATAGCTGTGTTTTGGTTTAACTGTTTTGTTAAGTGTTTTAGATGAAGCAGGTCAAACTGACTTTTGTTCTTATCTATTGTTAACAGTCACCTGAGTTCTCCTGGGAGTCACTTTTGAGGAACTTGAGAGCAGCTTCTTAGCTCTGCTAGTGCCATTTGCATTAGGATGGGTCAAGGTCTTGCTGACCATGTGCCTTCCCTTGGAAGCATGAAGGATGTCTCCCTTTTCCAAAGAACCTCCTCTTCATAGTATGGCACTGATTGGCTTTCAGCCATCCAGTGGTCTCATTAATCTCTCTGATTGGGAGGTTATGTGGCCCAGAGTTGTGAACTCTTTAGAGAAGTTCCCTTGTTTCTTGGATTCAGGCTGACTCAGAGGGCAAGAACCAAATGCTCGTTTTCTTGGCCCTTTTAATTTAACTTTTATTTTTAAGTCCTGATTTTAAACATCCAGCAAGCCAATCTCACTGGTCTTAAAGTAATGGTACTGGGCTTTAACATTAATGTCTATCTGTCCTGTAGGTGATGGCTTATTTATCTGAATTTAACCTGGATTGTTTGTTCTTGAAGCAGTACCTCTATAAAACATTAAGAGGAAATAGTCATAGAGTTTAAGGAAAATACAAAATAAAATTAACAAGTTTAGTTTGTGTGATAGCTATCTTGAATTTTGGCTGAGTTATATATTATATTCCCTGGTTGAGATCCTAGTAATCTTTACAACAAAATCAATCCTTTGAATATAACTTTAAATGAACTGGTGTCTGGCCTACTTTGGAGTCATTGTAACATGTAGTAAGCTGAGAGACAGAGCCTTATCTCAGGTAAGGCAGGACTCCTCACAAATCTTAAAATGTTCTAGTTCTGAAGTTGATCTTTGTTACTTAAATATCATTTTATGAAGCTTACATATATTGTTTCTTGAGTTCATATGAATATTAATTAACATAATATGATATTATATTTAAAACATGAGTTAAAAAAAGGCTGAGAGGGCTTTTAACTTTACTTTTGGTGGAAAAGTAGCAAAATGTTTTCACGTCTCACAATATTAAACTTTAAATATATTAGGCCCTCATTTACTTAAAAGATACATTTAAATTTTACTCCAGTGTAAAGAGTAACATAAAACTTTATTTTATTTATAACAGCCTTAGTTATAGAATATTAAATGATATAAATAAATCCTCAATAAAATTTGTTATCCTTGTAAGTCTAGAATTACCATACAACTTTAGTTTGCAGAACATCATCTTGACATAATGCTCTTTTAAACCTTCTACTCTAAAGACTTGTATACCTGAAAGATATGAACACATTTAATATAAAAATAGGACTAATAGTACCATAATTACATGGATGTTATTATATTAACCAATTTTAACTCTCAAAGAAAAGTCTAGAGTCTGTAACATAGTACAGTACTCCAAAATTGTTCAATCACAGTTGTATAAACCTTAATTTCTTTGAGACTTAGTTTCCTCAAGTGATAAAACCTGACAAATACAAGAAAAATTATCTTGATAAGAGCAGAACAATGTTTCAGACTTTGTTTTATACCAGTACATTAAGTTTTCAATAAATTTGTACTAATTATAGTCAATTAAATCACAAACATAAACTTTTTGAAATTTACTTTTTATTTAGACTCTCTTGTCACTCTGATCTTTTTTTTGTCACTTACTCTAAGCTTTCTTTATCACTTACTTTAAATCTTCTTGTTTCTTTTATCATACAAAGACCTTCTTACACAGAAACACTTTTTCCTTCTGCTAAATACCATATCTAGAATCTTTAATTTTATTTTCCCATCTATTAATTCCTTCTGTTTACATCCCAAAACAGTCCTTATAAATTTCTGAATTTAGACAAATTACTCCATTTTAACAATAAGAAATACTTTGTCATTTACAGTACTCTAGCTGAAACAGTAGAAACTTTCAGGCCTTCATATATAGAAATATATAAACCTTTGTATATAGAATTACATTTGTTTACCTTTTCAGGAAAACACAATGTTCAAGTATATAGAATTATACCTGTTGGGCTTTAAACTTAGTAATTTTGTTTTTAGTGATGACAAAACAATTTTAAACCTTTTTTAAAATTTACCATTTATGTAGTTGTAATCTCCTTGAAAGGGGAACTCACCAAATGAAGGTCGTGGTGGGCACAGAGAGATGGCAATCAAAAGAACGGGTGAAAGCTACTGGAGGTGTAGTCTCAAGTTCAGGATGAAGGACCTTGATAGGGAGGCTCACCCTCATCCGAGTCATGGCACCAGTGGAAGGTTCACTCTGAACTAGACACAACACACTCCATGTAACCAAGAGATCTTTATTCATGGGTGTCAGTGCAAGTAGACACCCTGGGAAGAAAGAGAGAGTGAGGGGGTGCAGAGCATGGGATTTTATAGGGTCTGAGGTAAACGTGTTATGGATTGGTTATTTCAGGCTGATGTGTCAGGTAAGGATTGGTGGTATGCCTGTGATGCCCCTGAGGTCACTTCTAAGGAGTTGAAAGTTAATTTGGGTAGTTAGGGTTTGTTCACTTGGGCTGGAAGCTGAGGTGGGAAACTGCCTGGGCTGGGACTCACTTAGGCGTTTGAGAAGGGAGGGCCAAAACTGGGTATGGGGTGGGTTGTTTCCACCTTATACAATTTGTTTCATATCTAACTTCTTTCACTTAACATAATGTTTTCAGGGCTCATCATGGATTAGTCTTTCATTCCTTTTTATTACTGAGTAAAATTCCATCAAATGGATATAACACATTTATTTATCCATTCACCAGATGATAGACAGCTGAATTGTTTCTACTTGGGAGTTACAATAAATAATGCTGCTCTGAATGAGTTTCCATGCATGTAAGTTTTTGTAAGGACATACATTTTCAATCCTCTTGTGTATATATGTAGGAATGGAATTGCTGGGTTATATGGTAAATCTATATTTTACTTTTTGAGGAATTGCCAAACTATTTCCCAAAGTGGTTGTCCCATTTTATAGTCATACCAGCAATGCAAGATTTGTGATTTCTCCACATTCTTGATGAGATTTATCTGTTTTATTCTAGCCATTCTAATGAGTATGAAATGGTATTTTACTGTCTTTCTGGTATTTTACATGTCCTTAGTGACTAGCAGTGTTAAGCATCTTTTCATGTGCTTATTGGCTACACACACATGCATATTTATTTTTTCTTTAAATAAATGCCTATTCAAATCCTTTGGTCATTTTTCAATAAGTTGTCTTTTCAATGTAAATGTTATTTTTTATTCATTCTGGATACTAGAGCACTAGTAAATATAAGATTAGTAAATATTTTGTTTTTTATTTGGGTTTCATTTTCACTTTCTTATAGTGCCCTTTGAAACACAAATGAATTTATTTCTGATAAAGTTACTGGGAAGAAAACTTTTCTACTTCCAACTTGGGTTTACTTGTTATGAATCTGCAAATTAATTGACAGAATGTTTTCTATTGTGTATTTGATGCCAATGTGACTGGGCTGTCTGTCTTCATAGCAGCTAAATTTCCAGGAAACTCTCTGGCAGAGAGTTAATGGTAATTGTATTTTCTGGTGACTTTTCTTTGGTCAAATAAAGGAAGTTCAGATATGATTTCTCTCTGCAATGTATTTAGCTCAAATATTTTTACTTTAAAATAATCTTTATACCAACTCTAAGAGTTTGAGCAAATCTCTACAAAGTTTCACTTTTCTCCTCCTTCTCTCTTTCTTCCTTAATCTTTGGTTGGCATGCTTTGTCTCAATATCTAAGAAACCATTACTTAATCCAAGTGCACAAAGATTTTTATCCATGTTTTCTTATAACAATTTTTCTAGTTTTAGCTCATACATTAAGTTGTTTGATTCAAGTTAACTTTTGCAAGAGGTGTGAGGTAGGGGTTCAGCTTCATGCTTTTGCAAATGGGTGCCTTTTACCAATACCATTTGTTATAAAGGTGATTTTAATAATGAATTATTTTAACATCACTGCTAAAAATGAATCAACCATGAATGAACTTATGGTTCATTTCCAGACCCCCAATTCCATTCCTTGGTCTATAGGTCTATCCTTAGATCACTACCACAACGTCTTGCTTACTGTGATTTTGTAGCAAGTTTTGGTGGTTTTCAGGATGTGAACCCTATTCCAAGTTATGGTACCTTGGAATCTGAGAAAGAGAAGTTGAAAATTCACTCTCTCTTTCCCACTTTCTACCCTAAAACAGATCACAAAATCTAGAAAGAATTTTTTGATCTTGCTCTGAAGTAGGTTGGAAGGTCTTCATTTAAGAGATGATATAGGTGATTAACTGAACTATTATTCAGTTAGTTGAGGTTATTATTATTTCATCAGATGTTTTAAAAATCAGTTCTTTAGAGTTTAATTTACATGCCATTACATTCATTCATTAAAGTATACAACTCAATGATTTTAGTATATTTTAATATATTTAATATATTTACCAAATTGTATTGCTATCACTATAATTCAACTTTCAAACATCTAGAACATTTACATCTCTGCTTGAAGGAATTTCCTCACTCACAGTCCCTCCTCATTCCTTCCATATTCCCTACCGAAGCAACCACGAATACAATTTTTGTGCCTACAAATTTGCTTGGCTTGCTTGCTCCCCCCACCCCCCCATTGGTACTGGGAATTGAACCCAGAGCACTTAGCCAATAAACCACATCCCCAGCCCTTTGTATTTTTAATTTGAGACAGGGTCTCACTAAGTTGCTTTGAACTTGTGATCCTCCTGCCTCAGCCTCCTGAGCCACTGAGATTATAGGTGTGCACCACCACACAGGGCCAGATTTGCTTGGCTTTCTAAGGCTGGCTGCTTAGGCATTATAATTTAATAGCAAGCCACTGATGGGTCAGAGGCTGTGTGTAAGCCCCCTTTTATGAACTGAATATTTATGCTCCTCATTGTAGGTTGAAGCTCTTACCCCTAATGTGATGATATTTGAAGATGGGGCCTTTGGGAGATAGTTCAGGTTAGATGACTTGTAACATTAATGTAGGTGTAAAGCTGCTGAATTTGGCAGGTCAGATCTGATAGACAATAAAGATACTCTATATAAGATAGCATTTATTTTAGTAATAATATGGAAGTAAGAGCAAAAGCAAAACTGATAAGCAAGTGAGAAAGAGAAGAAATATATTACCAGTTGGGGGAAATACCCACACCAGAAGTCATGCAGCTGGGGAGTTCTTTGGCAGTTTTTCACTGTCCTGAATGGGAAGTCCTAGGCAGAGTGTCCTCTCCATGGGTGAGACTCCAAAGTCTTATTCCCAGTGGGGTTCCTTAAATACAAGTTAGAACAAAGGAAGCTCTATGCAAACAACCTTCATGACCTAGTGATCTCCTCAGGAACACTTCACACCACCACTTCCAAGGACTGACCAGATCCCCAGAGGGAGCAATAGCCTTGAGATAAGTGAATGACTCTTGAGTTCTCAAGAGAGAGCCAAACCCACCCAGAAGTCATCATTCTTTAGACATTCCTTCAAGGATGTGCTGCGGTCATGGCAGTCACATGGACAGGGAAGATCTTTAATGTTCTCCTCACAAGGATGAGGCCCCAGTGATAGCATTAGTGCCCTGGTAAGAAGAGACACCAGAGAGCTTTCTCTCTTTCCATGTTAACACATTCAGGAGAGGCCCTGTGGGAACACAGTGAGAAGAAGGCTATCTGAAAACCAGGAAGAGAGACCTCACCAGATCCCAATCATGCTAGTATCCTTATCTCAGACTTGTTCATCTCCAGAACTCTGAGAAAATGAATTTCTATCATTTAAGTGACCTTGTCTATGGTATTTCATTATGGCAGTGCAATTGACTAGTATGCCTCCTGAACAAATAAGATCTTACTTTTGGATCAGTGTGTGGTTTGGAGATTTCCAAGTCTCAGGGTAAGATTGCCTTGCATGTATCCAGAGACTAGTATCTCAAAAGTTCCTGTTCCCACTGGTGCTCAGAAGGCACACACCTGAACAAGTTCATAGTCTTCCCCCATATCACCAGAAGCAGCTGTGATTTTTGTACAGACTTCTTTGGCTGTGTCTTACCTGGATATGCTCATTAAATTTCTGACTTTTTGGTCACTGTTGGTATTAATTAGATGCCACTAACTGCTGGCAGATTATTCCATTGTTTTTGATAATACCTGGGAGCATAAATTTTTCATTGGGACTTTTCTAAATAAAGTGAGGATCTGTGGGGTTGCTCATATCACACTTCCCCACCCCTATGGAAGGGGATGTGGGAGAGGGGTAGTCAATCTTCACTAGCTGTCCCATACATACCCTCTTCTCCTCCTCTAGAACTGGTCAAACCACTTGTTGGTCAGAGGTTGCTCTGTCAATTCTTCTTGTGTGACTGGCAAAGAGGTTGCTCTTAGGCAGGTGTGAGCTGTGGCATTATGTTTGCATTATAAATGTTCTCTTCAGTTAACCTGATTTCTCTAGGAGATACTTTAAAGCTATTGGTGATGTTGTTGAGAAGAAGTTCAGTCAAAACTAGATAATGTCACCCATAAACACACTTGACCTGGCACAGGGAAACTGCAAGATGTCACAATGTACCAAGAAGCAGTCAAGCAAACGGAGTGTTGCTACCAACCTTTCCAAGGTGGAAGGGAGAGGACACTCTCTCATTCCTCAGGACATTTCAGGATCAATGCAGTATATTCTTGGAGGGACACTTGTCCCAGGGAAAAGGAGCAATGTCCATCTACACTTAAGTTCTAATATAAATGAATACCATTTTTGAATAAAAAAATTATGTAAATTGAAATTTTAGCATTGTTTTCTTTCACCTCAATAAATTATCTGGATTGCTTTACAACCCAGGCTGTTTGGCAATTGCTTCTCTCAAAGCCTTTACACTAGTGTTTCTTTGTCTTGACACTATTAATATGTTCTGCAAATAATCCTTTGTTGTGAGGGGCTGACCTGTGCCTTGTGGATGTTCAGCAGCATCCTGAGTCTCTTCCCACCAACACTAGTAATGATCCCCTTAGCTATGACAATCAGAAATGCCTCCAGATGCTGCTAAATGTCCCTGGATTTGGGGATGGGCAACAAAATCACTTAGTTAAGAACCACCACTTCATGCAGATTAAGGCCATAGACTGAATGTTACAATCTACATCTTTTTTATTATATGACAACCATATGCTAACCCTATAAACTAACCCCGAAGTTCACACATATATTCAGATTTTTTGCATCAGTATATAAATATATCCTTACTATAGAAAATTTAAAAATTGAAGATACAAGGAAGCAAATTTGAAAAACTTATAATTAGATCTGAGTTTGCTGTATTCACCCTCAATTAATTGTGTAGGATTCAAGGGCTAATCAGTTTTTCCTTCCAGCTGCTGCTGTTCTATATCTTATAGAAATTCCTGTAAGATTCTCTCATGTTAATTTTTAAAATTCTATCATATGGAATCCATACTACTCAATTTTTCAGTACTGATTAAAATGCCTTGCCCACTTGATGGGACTTCTGAAGATAATTAAAGACAAAAACTAAATGCCTCATCAAAGGTGACTATATAAATATATTTTATTACAATAAAAATGAAAGCTGCACCTCCCAAACACTGTAAACAAAATTAATATTCAAAGGACAAAAATATAAGAAAATATTTTATTATATATAATGAAAACATGAATATTCTTAACACATAAGATTAAATACAAATAACAGAATATACATAGACACAAAATATACACATTATATATACATAATAAACATTATAATAGACTTTAATTTACAAAGACATCCTAGTGAAAACAAAACAAAAATGAAAAAATCAGTTCATGAACAGAAGAAATAAGAGATATTGTGATTTATTTTTAAGGAAAATATTTTTATAGTAATGTTCCTTTCCTTTAAGGAACATTACTATAAAATAATGATGATTTTAGAGAAAATTATACATAGAAGGAACATTACTATAAAAACTACATTGATGTTGGTAATAAAAATTGATATAAACTTCCTAGAATGATTTTGGAATAGTTACCAAAAACCTTAAAAACAGCTACACAGACTTAGAAATGTACTCAATAATGTTCCTGGTACTAACTTATCCTAAGGACATACTGATTTATGTTAAAATATTATTAATAGAAAGTTCATCAGACCAAACTTCATAATAGTAAAAAACTGAAAGTTGCTTAAGACTTTAAAGTGTATTTAAAAATAAATGATATGACAGCATCCTATGCTAATATTAAAACTGTATTTCAGAAAATAATGCATTATCATAGAAAATATCTACATGCAATAAGAGGAAAATATTATGTTATGATGATATAAAATCCAACACTATGAAATGTGAATACCATCATATTTGTAATTTTAAAGTTTCAATAGGGAAAGTTCTGCACAAAAATATTGATACCTCTGAGTAGTGAATATCCTAGTTTATTTCAATTTTCTTCTATTTTTATGGGTATTTTAAAATGTTTACACAGTGAACATTTGTAATAAAAACTGTAGAAGTCTTTATAATAATACAGTGAGACTCAAATGTTTTCTGGTTCAGAAAGAAACGACATAACTTTTTTTTTTCCAAACTACCACCAGCTGGTCAAATTATCATATGAGTGATTTTGCACACCACGCTTCAGTCTGAGGTGGCAGATCTGGAGAAGGGCCTCGTGTTCATGGTCCATGATGCTCACTCAGGGGTCCTTTTCTGTTTCTCCTCACCTGCACCAAGCATGTCCACTTTCAGCTTAAGCGGAACTTGATTGCTCAGAAACACACAAGTATGTTTAAAAGATGTCAGCAGCTCTGAGACTGAAGTCTGGATAGGTTTTCAGGGAACAGGGAGTTATGACTCTGCAGCTAGAGGCATTTTAATGGAATAGCAGAGTCCTCACACTCCAAGTTCCAACTGTACAAACAACAAGGATTTCTGATGAGGAGGAAGATGAAAGATGCCTAAGGAAAACTGCAGACGGCCCAAGGATCTGATTTCTAACTTCCTAAGGACTGTGATCATCTTTATCTTACTTATTGCTATGCTTACAGCGGCTAGAAAACTCCATGATACATAATTAGCACTCAACAAATATTTGCAAAATAAATGAACCTTTATTTTAACATAATACAATATATACATATTAAAATGGAAAGAAGGAAGTATAAAAACTTGAAAGGAGAATAGTGGAGGGGAAAAAAAGGCCAGAGAAGCTAGAAAATATTAAATAAAAAGTAACCAAATATATGTTGAAAACAGGAGGAATATCACTGAAGAAATTGTTTCTCTGGTGGAGGTAGATAGTGTACTATTAGCTAAGGACAGGCTTCATATATTAATTCATTTCACTTTTTCCTCTCATCTTCCCTTCTTCCTCCTCTCACTTCATCTCTCTCCTTTTCTCCCTCTCTGTCTTCCATCCTGCCTTCCTGCCTGGCTGCCTTTCTCTCTCTTGAAATGCATTTGAATCTTATCCAATGCCAGCCACAAGATAACTACTGTATTATCTCTTCTAATATCAACTTTACTTGATGATTTTAGAGAAAAATATGCCATAAGCATTGACACATTTTACATTGAATGAAAAAAAATCATATGGAATTATTTTTTAAACATATCAACTTATGCCATCCACTCAAGGAAAAGATGGAAAAGGCAAGTCTTTAGAGAAATTAGCAAAAAGGATTTTAAGTAACATTTGTTTAATATGGGCAATTATGGGATGGAGGACTGAGAAAGGCTTATGTCTCAAAGCTGCGTTAATAGGGATGAAAAGAAACCATTCCAAATACATCGGTTGTGTTGTATTCATCTCTGAACATTTTGTTTGAAGAAAGCCATTGACAAATTTGAACAAGCTCACAAAGGAGTAGTACATGTACTATCATGATTGGTGAAAAAGACTCAAAACCATTGCTACTTGGGGACAGTGGAGGAAAGTACAATCTTAAATACTGCTGTGACCACCTACATGGTTTTTCTCATACTACTATGCTGGTTCATGAGCGATCACCAAAATTTAGTAAATGAAAAAAAAATTGTTTCTCACTCATATAACACAGGCATGAGTCTGAGGGGGCTCTTCTCCACACCATCACTCAGGGACACAGGCTGATGGAGGCTCTGCCATCTTCCACCTGCATTGTCCAGAACATCAGACTCATCAGTCAACATGGTGAGGTAAGAGACAGTTGGAAAGTTGAAGGTAGGTGGTAGCCTTCCAGATGATTTTGCTCAAGAAAAATTCAATTGACATGTGAGTCAATTGAACTTTATAGAACTGAAAAATAGAAGCAAGCACATATTGCCTCATTGGTTTTTCCTTAATCTTTTCTTTTCTCTTTTGATATGGAGTCTCTTCATGTTATCCATTGGTCTTAAACTTACAGTCTTCCTGCCTTGCCCTCTTGAGTAGGTGGGATTAGAGATGTTTGCTGCCATGCCAAGCTTCTTTAATCATTATTAAATGGCTTATTGTTTGACTTTACATTGTTTTTATTCTCAGCCTAAAGGATAATATCTGGGAAATCATAGGTTTCGTCTGCTGTTATATTTTCGGTCATATGTGTTTAAATAAATGACTTTTAGAACTATAGAATTTCATCCACATACCACCTAAAACCATTTCACATACTACAGATCATTTAATCTACTTCAAACTGTGTCACTTTCATGTACTACAAAATGTGTCACTTTTAGAGAAAGAGAGCTTGTTGACTGTAAAATTACAGTGGAGGGAGGGAGGGACTTCAGATAAGAAGAACTGCACAAAAGCGGTGAAATGCTTGCTATAGGGTTCCTCAGTGAAAATGCAGGCTCACGTTGCTGAAAATAATTATGACGATGGTGTCCCCAGACTAGGGCAATAATTCTCACTTGGAAATACTAAACAAGATGGAAATGCATAAGAATCAAACTACAAAAGATTAATAATCATAGTAAAGACAAGGAACATGCAAGTGAGTTATAAAACTTGAGTTGTTTTAGTGATTGAAATTATTCACTTAACCAGGCTGAGGAGTTGAACTAGCAGTGTTGGTTCATTTTTTTAAAAAATCACTGTGCTTTGATTGTAACCATCAGTGGTATTTGGTGCCACTAATTTTTCTCATTTGATTTTTCAACAATTCTACATGTTGGAATCTACTAATACCTCTATTTTATAGATGATAAATGCGAGGTCTCTTTACCATAAGATGTTTGCTCCGGGTCACAGAGTTGAATCTGAAACCCAGATCTTTAAGTAAAACCCAACCCTCAAAAGGAACTCTGGTTTCACAGCCAATTTTAGAGTATTTCATTACAATCTTCTCAGCATTTCCTTGCCTTTCACTGTCCTTTTAGGAAACAGGAAAGGTGTAAATAACAATACTTCACAATTCAGTCTGGTTTTCAGCTGTCGCTCAGAGGACCTTAGATTGGAGTGGGTAACTGCTGTGGGGAGGACTTTCTCATTTAATTTAGGACTGTTAGATAGATTTTCCGAATGTTTATTCTGTCTTGTTTCATTTTCTTACTTTCATATTTTCTTTTTAACATTTTTTTTCCAGTCTGAAGGCCAGAATCAACAGGATCAAAAATCAAACAAAAATTCTGAGCTTCCCTAAGGACACACACGGGGGATTTGGAAATGTCAGCTGTACAAATATGACGCCATCTTTAGACAAACTGGAAGGATGGGCTGAGAGGCGGAACCAGCCAGGAGTGGTGCGTGCGGATGTCACGCAGCCGTGCCTCTGGCCAGGTTTATTATCTGACAGATACGGAGCACAAATATTGACTTTCGCTATTTTTAGTGTAACTGCAGCCATAAACTTTGATTACTGATGGAGAGTGTCGACTGAGAAGAAAGCAGCAGTGTCTTTTGTCTTTGCCTCAGGACAGCGCAGCAAGGAGTCAGACTATGAATAAGTTCGCCGAAGGATTTGATATGGAAATAGTAAAATGATGATGATGTGAAAGATCTCGCCGGTTTGAAGGACTTGAGAAGGAAAAAAAAGCCCCCATAGGTTCTGTGCTGCATCTGTGTTCATTTAGTCCAAGTCCATTCTGAATATAGAAGAACAGCAACTGAAGAGAATTTAAAAGTCTCCCTCTGTGGTGTCCTCTGATTTGGACAGACATCTTCCTCTTCTGATGGCAACACACAGTAATTGATAGCTATGTCTTCCAATTTTTTTCCCATCCATACTCCAGCATTATTTTCTTGGCATGGGAGATAATCAGCCCATCAGTGTATAGTGCTTTGTTGGTCTTTTGTAGGAAATGAAAAGATGTCTCTTTTGGTAACAATCTGTTCATTTGGCAAATGTAAACACAGAAGGGAAATGTACCAATCTAGTGATCTTGGCTGTTTTGTTTTTCAGAGCCAGCGTTTAAAATTTATGTCAGCAGTGTAGAATAAACTCAGATTTTCTTGTTCGAGTAGATCTAATGTGTTCTGCAAGGAGCCTCGTGAGCCAGAAAGATCATAGTACACACTGGACATCAGTAGGATGATGGAAGGACTGGCAGTTTGAAGTCTGAGTGGGACTCTGGGATGACTGGTTTTCATATGCAAGAAAATATGATTGCCCAATAGAATTCACTTCAGTTGAATTCAGCCTCAGGCGTGCACTTACAGTCCTCAATAAGTTCACAAAAATGAATCTCCTGCCAGCATCTAACCCTAGTCCACTAGTCTACTAAACGGGGGACACGTGGATCTGTATCTTCTTCAGAGATTCAGGAAATAGGAATGAAACAATGGGGTCACTTTTGCAGGTCAAATATCATCAAATACATGCAGAAGAACAAAGCAAACCTCCTTGTGGCCTGGAGCGAGAGGATTGCTGTGTCTTGAAGGTGGGTGTATGTATGATGTGTATTTTAATGACAGGTTATACCCTACTTTTCCTTTACAGTCTGACTATCAGGACACTTAGCACATGGAGGACATTTGCAGTAGTGGCTCAGCCACCAGATGCTGCTGGTATCTGCCTTTGGGTGTGTTGTTTTTTTTTTTTTAAATTTTTTTTTTTTTTTTTTAGTTATAGATGGACACAATGTCTTTATTTTATTGCTTTGTATGTGGTGCTGAGGATCGAACCCAGGGCCTCACGCATGCAAGGCAAGCACTCTACCGCTTAGCTACAATCCCAGCTCCGGGTGTGTTGTTTATCACTTGATTTTATAAGCTTGACTGGAGAATTTCTACCCATGAAGATTGGAGTGGAGCATGTGAACATATCACACAGAGGAAAGAGCATGGTTCCCAGAGTCCAGCAGAGCTGGATGCAAATCCACATTCAGGCACATACACCTTGCGTGATTTCATAAGGGTTTCCTGTGTTTTCCTGAGCTTTGTTTCCATTTTCTATAAAAGGGAAAAATAACATGGTTACTGCTATGCTGGAACTAAGTCATATTTTACAGTCTTTAGCATATAAGTTTGCTTCTCTCTATTCCCATTCCATCCCCTGCAAGAAATACCAATCAGTGAAACACAGAACAGTATCTTCCAAGCATTTCATAGTACAGTGTGCAACTTAGCTGAATTTTCAGAGAATTTGGTGAGACGTTTATAATGATTTAGAAAATAGGCCGACATATCCTATTTATTGAGAATACTGTAGAAATATGAAATATCCTATTTATTTTAAATCAACATGATTCTACCTGTCCACCTGTGTATGTACTTGTAGGACACCTTCTCTTTTAAGTTTTTGTGAAAATAGTAGAAAACTGCCACAGTTCAGTTACTCTCCACTGCTGGTTGCATGAATAATGGAGATTTTCTCAGTTGTCACCCTTTAAGGGTCTTCTATAATTTCACACTTGGTGATATTAGCTTGTTTTTTGTATCATCAGTTAAAAAAAAAGCTTAAGAAAATGGATGGCAGTTTCTCAGATTTTTCATTGAAAATCTGCTCAATATTCTTAATAATCCCATTTAGCTATCTTAGGTCTCCACTTAGAATCATTAAGTTCTCTAAGCCAAAATACCTAAGTCTCCATTCACCACTATAATAACAAAGTCATTTCCTCACTTTATCCTATATGAAAGAAGTTTCTCACTTTGAAAAAATGTTATTATGTGACTGTGAAACAATTTTCATGTTCAAAAGTCTAGTTTATTTAAATATTCTTTGTGTGTGTGTGTATGTGGTGCTGGGGATTGAACCTAGGGCCTTGTACATGTGAGGCAAATACTCTACCAACTGAGCTACATCCCTAGCCCTTAAATATTCATTTTGATAAGCAAACAGAACAGAAATGATGGGCTATTTTGTGAGTTTGTAATGTGTTGTTGACATCAATCATTAAGCCAATTGGTTGTAGTAAGAAAAAATACATTTCTTCCAATAGGCAGTCCTGCCTTTCCCTGAACTGATAATATAACATGGCATCATTTACTCAGACTATGCAATAAAGTTAGATAAACTCATCCAGTTAGGACCCAAGGCAAAGGATGAGTCCCAGCTGGCAATATGTTGCTGAGAACAATTTCATGGGCTGGGTGGACAGCTCATTGTATCTGTGTACCTAACTTTATACACAGTCTTAAAGAGTAGGAAGCAATTTATATTACCTTTCTTGCTCTCAGTGGGGAAAGAGGTCATGTTTGTATCATTTCAGGATCTGGATAGGCAAATATAACAATATTGTGGTGATGCGACTTGAACAGATGTGACCTATTACGGGTACAGGACTATTAAAATAACCTGAGGATAAACACTGTGTTTGAAATCACAATATTTTCCTTTATTTTGAGTTCTATTAATTGAATAACCTTAACCAAGTCAAAGCTCTCTCAGTGTTGGTTTACTCATCTCTAAAATGAGGCTAACAATTTACACTACTGTTATGGTTTGAATGTGAAGTGTCCCTCAAAAGCTCATGTGTGAGACAATGCAAGAAGGTTCAAAGGAGAAATGATTGGGTTGTAAGAGTCTTAACTCAATCAGTGAATCAATCCCCTCATAGGATTAACTGAGTGGTAACTGGAGTGGTAGGGCGTGGCTGGAGGAAGTGGGAGTTGGAGTGTGGCTTTGGGGCATATATTTGTATTTGTCAAGTGGAGTCTCTCTCTCTGCTTCTTGCTTCTCATGTGAGCTGCTTCCCTGTGCCACACTCTTCCACCATGATGTTCTTCCTTACCTTGAGCCTCAAGGAATAGAGCCAGCCTCCTATGGATGGAGACTTCTGAAACCGTGAGCACCTGAATAAACTTTTTCTCCTTTAAAATTGTTCTGGTTGAATCTTTGAGTCATATCAGCAAAAAAGTAACTAAAACAACTACATTATGTTGATAAGATTAAGTGAAATTATTGATGAGAAAGGCTTTCTAAAGTAAAAGCACCACATATGTATAAAGCCCATTTCTCTGCTCCATCATTCTTCTGTGCCTGACACCTTTACTGAATATTCAGGAAGTTTCCATGACTTCTTGTTATTTTCAAAATAAAGCCAAATACATTAGCCTACTTCTCAGGGTCTTGACTTGCTCAGTATTATTTCCTCCCACAAATTTTTATATGAGAGCAGCAAATCTCTTTTTCCTAAATGAGTCAGTTGTCATTGAGAGATTTCACTGGGGCATCTGTTTGGCCAACTAAGCAGGACACTGCATCTCACTCTACTTCAGTGGAAGAGAGGACATTGGCTTTGTATCCACGTGGTCAGAACCAAGTCCAACCCTTGAGCATGGGTCGTGCTCAGCAAGCCCAGGAAAGCTCAAAGTGTGAGTCAGAACGCCAGGTCATTAATTGCCAAATCTTTATGGCCTACTACTTATATTATCCTACAGTTTGCTAGAGAATTATGAAATCAGAGAATAAGGAAGTCTATTGGCTGACATTACTAATGACTGTGTTATTAATCATCAGAGGCCCAGAACTCAGTGGAAATAGATTTGTGGGTACCCTGGAGAGGCTTTGGCTCTCTCTACAGAGCTCAGGGGGTGCACGGTTGCCACTTGGTGGTGGGGCATGAATAGGTGAGACCAAAGGGAAGCACCTAAAATTAAGTGTGTGTGTATGTGTGTGTATGTTTGTAGGGGTTATTTTCAGTCAGTTCCCAGGTGACTTGGAGAGACAGAAAAACATTGTGTTTAGTAGCAGGAACTTGTAGAGATGGAGACTGGGAGAAATTCCTGTGTAGCTTTCTTTGGTCAGCTTATGAGTCGTTTTCCCCTAGTAAACAAAAACTCTACCTAAAACAAATTAGATACCATTGCCTTTCTCAGTAGCATGTCATATATTTTCTTCCCCTCTGCCCATGTCTGTCAAAAATGAGGAATGATCTTGCAGAACTCTTGACAAAACTGAGATCAGAGCAGAGCCAGCCTGACCTAATAAACTGACCTAGAAAACCTCATGGGAAATTCTTAAAACATCCCAGCCCCATTTCAAGGCCTCTGTGGTTAATCTTCAGATAATAATCTCAGCTTCTTAGAGCTTGCCCATCACTTCATCTATAGTGTTTGCCACTCTTAGTTTGTGTCAAACTCTAAGGATTTGGAGGAAAAAAAATTGGAGTCAAGGTGGGGGAGTCAAGGTTCAGAGGTGACTTGGTCCTTCCTTTCTTCCCACACTACAGAGCAGAAAACTAAACTCACAGTGACTCTGCACAAAGAGAAAATCATGCCATTTTAATTCCTTTATCATGTTACTTGAATAACCACGAAGAATCTTACAAGATTTTTCCATTAATTTATAAGAAAAGCCCACTCTAGCTTTCCTGAATGAGTTTATTGTTAAGTATTTTGTTATAAGGTTTGCATTATGCTTCCAGTATTCTAAAGTGCGGCTGTGTAATTATCAATGTATACGGAATATAAATGTTTAGTCACCTCTGAGCTATCGACTAGAATACCCCTTGGGACACTGAGCTGCTAGGTGGAGTGGGAGTCACTAAGTGGAGGGCAGCCATCTGGTTATGTTGCATGTGGGGGTTGGGGAGAAGCAATGTGGGAGAGAGTGTAGTTTGAAAAGGTGTCTTTAATGCAATTATTACTTATTTGTACTCATTTTGAATAATATTAAAGAACCTCTCTGAAGGAAGACTCAAATTTAAAAAGCTAGGAAATGCCACTATCAACCAATACCAGAGCAAATGCAGAGAAAACCATTAACTAAATGCTGTACCAGTAAATAGGCGTCTGAGAAAGTATAAAGACAATAAAATTCAGAACATGACATTTTAAACAGGAAAAAGCATGAGGCCACATTTTGAGATCCTTTTTAGTTTTCTGCACAGGTTGAGCATCCCTAATCCAAAAATCAGAAGTATTCCAAAATCCATTTATTTTTTGAGCACAGACATGATGCCACAAGTGGAAAATTCCACACTTGACCTCATGTGATGGATTACAGTCCAAACACAAGGCACTAAAAATATTATATAAAATTTCATTCAGGCCATGTTTATAAGGTGGACATCATGAAATGTAAATGAATTTCATGTTTAGATTGGGTTCGTTCCCTAAGACATCTCATTTTCGATATGCAAATATTTTAAAATACAAGAAAAATAAAAAACACTTTAGGTCTCAAGATTTTGGTATAAGGGGTGCTCAACCTATACTTTTGTTTTCTACCTAAAGTTTAACACTCTGTGAGAACAATGTAGCCTGGTGCAAAGGACGTGGGAATTATACTACCATAACAGATGTGCAACTTGCTTTGCAAATGGTATGAACCGAATACCATTTTTGTATTAGTTACCCACAAGGTAATATTTTATATTTCTACAGATAGTTATGTGAAGGGGTTTGAAAGTGAATTCTCCATGCTAATTATAGTATGAAGGCAGGAGACTTAAGAGGATTTTTATTTTTAGATTATTTATTGAATACGATATTCTCAAAATGTAACAATGCATTACTTTAAGAATTTGAATATTAATAACTTTTAAAAATACAACAATAAAAATCAGATGACCCCATAGCTTTGCTAAGCATTCCTTTTTGGGCTATTGAGGGAATTTCCTCAAAAGTCTCATTGGAAAGAGATGGTTGCTTGGTCAAGATTACAGAATTCCTCATGGGGCTCTGGGGTTCCCCTATGACTCCTCAGCAGAACTTCAGGCTCTAGAAATGGAGGTATGGGAAGGGGAAGGGGAAAAAAATAGTCTTGGGTGGGAGGAGATGGTTTCAGGTGGAATAAAAGAAGAGTCAGAGAAAATAAATGGGTTTATTCCATGAAAAATAGCAACTATGCCCAGTTCACATAATGGAGAGACCACTTAGCATGTTATGTTATCCTTAGCAAAAGAATTTTACCCAGGAAAATTCCTTTCTATTTATCATAAGGGTCCATTATTTTAGTTAATTAGTAATCCTAAAAGTGTTCTTTAATTTATAGTTTGATGAAAATTTCAAAGGGAAAAACATTCATGTACACACATAGAAAAGATTATTTAAATGAGATACTAATACCTGCACACACACTTACACACACACATATTATTATTAATTGAATCTATAACCTGAGGTAACAAGGAAAGCAAAGTTCAGACTTCTAAACACAAAACACATGTTTGGTGAGAGCACCATATCCTGGAGGGAAGAAACACATTTATTCTCATACTTTTTCATCACAGTTTTTAGATTCATGAATAGTACAGACCCTTCTTATTGATTAAATTACAATATACCAATTAGACTCTGCTTTTTAGATCAATATAGATAGTCAAGGAAAGATGGAATCATTAAGAATTTATTAAGAATCATAAATGATCTCTTCATCTTGTTGAAAAATTAGAAGTTAGAATTATTAGAAATTAATTAACTTCTAATTTTTCTAATTTGTAAAAATTAGAAGTTGTATGTGTATTTTCAATGA
This sequence comes from Xerus rutilus, assembly GCA_028644305.1. Classification (NCBI taxonomy): domain Eukaryota; kingdom Metazoa; phylum Chordata; class Mammalia; order Rodentia; family Sciuridae; genus Xerus; species Xerus rutilus. Next base: position 51,766,996 of record CM053402.1, read on the forward strand.
CAAGAATGTTTCTTCTCATACACTCACAGGACCCCAGTGTCCCAATTCTTAAAAAAAAAAGAAAAGAAAAAGTGCCATTACTGGTGGGCAGCAAGAATTCTTCTTTCCATGTACTACCGACATGTGGTTTCTCAGTGAAAAGGGTTTGTGTTTCTCTATTGACAATTTTCCCTTCATGCTGGGGATGGAATCCAAACCTTGCTCATGCTAGGTAAGTGCTTTACTACTGAGCTGCCTCCAGCCCCCTCTATTAACCTTTTGAAGAGGCCAGTCCCAGGCAGGGCCATCCTTTGGCTCCAACAGGAAAAGTTTCTGTGATGTGCAGCTGTCATACTCAAATCCCTGCTGGCGTTTTCTAACAAATATAAAAACCTACTTAGGAATTTGAATTAACCAACTAACAGAAAGGCGGCTGGCACCAGCTGAGTGTTTCTCGTCTTTACTCAAGCCTAATCGGTATTCTATGGAGGGCGAAACTTAGGATTCTTAAGTATGGGACAGTTTTCTTGCATAGTTCAGGACCAGTAGGGGGAGCCAGAGGGTAAAAGTATCTTAGGTCATTCAGACTGAATAATATTCGCAGCACCGATTGCGTAATTTGTGGCACACCAAGGATGAAATAAGTGCTATTTAGCATGAGATTCTGTAAAAAAAATTTTTCAGTTAAGATGTCTGTCTTTACATTGCCATTGATGTGACCAAGAATGAACAGAGAAAACTCTTTACAAAATTGAGAAATTACTATGGTTGCCATTGTTATTTTGGAAATCTTAAGACACTTTTACAGCACATGGTTAACAGGAGACTAGACTGACCAATGGGCTTCACTGCTTGAAAGAAATACTTGGTTGAGGAATAAGTTGAAGGGAATCCTGTTATCTGGGAACAGCTTCTAAATTAGGATATGTTGGCACTGGGAAAGATTAGCCTTCATTGTATCTGTGGTAAGAACTCTAAGCAGCAGAGATCTCATGCAGCAGAGAAACCAGCTTGTTCCTGACTTACACCTAGCAGTGATGGAGGCGGTGAGGAAGACGGTTGCTGATTCAGCTGACTTCCGATTCTACTGGAAACCTGGAAGTAACAACTCCAAGTACAAAGACGTTCCTTCCTTTTGCTATTTGCCCCACTCCTTATAGAAAAATAGATCTTAATATCAGCAAAGCAAATATAGATTTTTTTATTCTTCCATTCCTATGTCTGAGAGATTTAAAAGTGCTATAGTTAAAGTTGTCCAAACAACTCATTTTAAACACATTCTATAAAGGTGAACAAACAGAATGCAGAAAGATGAGAGAGATTGAGGTAGATATTAGAAAATCTCTCATTGGTATTCTTGACCAAGTTTGAGAGAATGTGGTAACTATGGAGCTAGAGTAAAGAGTTATTAAAAGGTACAGATCTGAAGCCAGGCAGAGTGTCTGTCAACAGACAAAAAGTGAGCTGATATACATATTTAAAAATGTCATGAAAGAAACAAGCTGAAGATAGGCTGCCACAGCACACTGAAATACTCAAGAAGGAAGTTTAAGAAAGTCTCCTACAATTCAGAGGGAATGCTGACATTTAATGGATGAAGAAAAGAAAGAAGAACTTAAGTAGTTCCAAAAGTAAAATATGGGACAGAAGAAGAAATAAAATAATGATAGGTGAGAACATTACTAAAATGGGTAAAGGTTATGATTTTATTTAAAAGGCTTAGCAACTATCAGGAACCAATTATTTTAAAAAGCCACTGGAATAAGACTATTGAGCATATTTACATCATAGTCTCTGAACAAAAGTAAATAAATAGCATAGCATGTGAGAAGCTCTGGATTTGATCTCCAGCACCTACATAAATGAACAAAGAAGACACATATGGTGACTATTTGATAGAGTTGAGTTTACCTTAGAAGACAGACAAATCACGATCAGTAGCATAAACCATGAAAAGTGCCATAGCAGAAGTGAGAAACTTTTAAGATGTTCTGTTTTTAACTGCTTTGGGCAATCAGGAGTGGTTTTAGAGAAGAAGCGATGTTTTAGCAGACTTGATACTATGTAAGCATTATGAAGAAAAATGACTGGTTGATAAGAAGGGAAGTATTCCAGACAGAACTAACAGCCTAGATAGAATCTTAAAACTGAGAGTGCTGCACATTCTTAAATTCCTACAACTGGAACCATTCCTATAAGCCTGGAAAATCAAAGAAAGTCTGAGTTAATAAGGTTGAAGGAAAAGCAGAAACTAATTTCCTAAAGATCCAGTCCTCTTTGTGAATCACTTTAAACATAATGCTAAGATTAGGTTAAGAATAATGCCACACAAAGATAAGGACTTTTCCTAATGATTGTATGTGCATTTTC
>CM053402.1:51769844-51800529 GCA_028644305.1 Xerus rutilus
AGACATTCTTCTTGTTATTATTTCCTAAGTAATTTAGTAGAACAACTATTTATTTTGTATTAGGTATTATAGGTAATCTAGAAATGATTTAAAGTATTTAGGAGGATTGTGTAGGTTATGTGCAAATACTATACCACTTTATATAAGAAAATTAGTTTTCTGCAGATTTTGGTATCTATGGGGAGGTCTGGACATCCATCCTGCACAGACACTGAGGGATGACTGTATTGGGCCATATGAAGTAAATGTAATATTCCTTCTATGTGGTTGAATTTTAATTTGTTGAAGACAGCTTTCATATTCTTTACAGTGTAGAAACACACTGAACCCATCAGCATCTTTTTAAATTTTATTGATTCTTTTTAGTTATACATGAGAGTAGAATGTATTTTGATGTATCATACATATGTGGAGTATAACTTCCCATTTTTGTGGTTGTACATGATGTAGAGTTACACTGTTTGTGTATTCATATATGAACATAGGAAGTTATGTATGATACTTTCTATTGTTTTTTCCATTCCCATCTCCCCTCACTTTCCCTCACTCCCCCTGTTCAATTCAGTGAATCTGCACTCCCCCACATCCTACCTCTACTTATTATGAGTCAGCATCCACATATCAAACAGAACATTCAGCCTTTGTTTTTTTGGGATTGGTTTATTTCACTTAGCATGATAGCCTCCTGTTCCATCCATTTACCAGCAAATGCCATAATTGCATTCTTCTTTATGGCTGAGTAATCTCATCAGCATCTTGAATTCATGCTGTCTTCAAACATGGGCTCTGTGTTCATCATTCTGGTATCCCTTCCTTCTTTGTGCTCCAGTTTGTCTAAATCCATTCTTAGGAGTGGTACCCAGAAAGATGAGTGTGCCAGTCAGCTTTTCATAGAAGTGACCAAAATACCTTTCATGAACAAATTAAAGGAGGAGAGGTTTATTTGAGTTCATGGTTTCCAAGGTTTTAGTTCATGGTCACATGCTCCATTGCTTTGGGCTTGTGACAAGGTAGAGCAACCTGGAGAAGAACATGGCAGAGGAAAGCTTTCAGCTCATGGCAGCCAGGAAGCAGAGAGAGAAAAGGGGGCCAGGGAAAAGATATCGTCCCTAAATGAACACCCCCTGAGACCTACCTCCTCCAACCATGCTCCACCTGTCTACAGTTTCTACCACCTCCCAGTAGTCCATTCAGCTTTCAGTGGATTCATCTACTGATGAGGTCAAAGACCTCATGATCCAGTCACTTCCTAACAGCCCCACCTCTGTACATTGCTGCACTGGAAAGAAAGTCTTCAACACATGAGTCTGCAGATCTAAAACACAAATAGGCCAGTGAAGAATGAGAACATTGCCTCAATCAAGCCTAAGGTTGTCTTAATATTTGCTATTATTATTTCTTTTATTTTTTAGGAAAAAGTGTCTTATGTTATTCAGGCTGGCCTGAAACTCCTGAGCTGAAAGGATTCTCCTGCTTCAGCATCCTGAGTAGCTGAGACTACAGGTATCTGCAATTGGACCCAAGATTGTCTTAGTTTTTAAAAATAATGTCATCAAATGCTTGAAACATTTTGAACATATTTTCAGCTAAAACTCACAGGAATTTTCAATTATATAATGCTGTTGGACATATCTAATGATGTTGTACTTGTGAAATGAATCTCTTGATTTCGAGGATATGATTTTGGATCAATTCCTATTGGATTTCATCTTGTTTGACTTCTGTGTTAGCCTTAAATTGTCCAAAAGTCTTGCTGGCGTCCTTGTGCTCAGAAACAATATTATGTTCTGTTGGAAATTAATTCCTTTATGAACCCTCCTTTTTTAGAACCAACTAGTATTTTCATACTTTATTTTTCTCCTTTTGCTCACCTGAAAATAGGAGGACGATGTGTATGCCCTACCTTCAAATTACCACTACCGTAATTAAAAGTGTTTCAAAACTTGTATGAATCTCTCTGTAAATATTGAAGGTGCTGCAAAGGTGGGAAGGAATTTCTGATTTTTGTAGCTTTACTTTGTCAAGCTAGAGTTTCATCTGTGTGTGGGGAATTTGATAAAACTACAGCTGGAGCCTTCTGTGGGATATCACCTCAATGACAGTTTGTTTTCTTTGTTGTGGAAACCTGAAGTGAGCTGGGACAGTGCCCATAGTTGCTCATCAGCAGGATTTTCAGAGATTCTAAAATATCCTCTGGCTTTCAAGAGTACTCACGATCTATAGTGCTCTTGAAATGCTCCATACACCAGCATATGCCTGTAGTCCTAGTCAGCACCTCCTACACCTGCTCAGTCTAATTTTTACTTGTGCCTCCAGAGTCTTTGTTTTTTTTTTTTTTTTTTTTTTTTTCATTCTGAGAACCAGGTTTCATTGGTACATAGAATTTGTTAGGTAGTTTTGTCTATGGTTGGAGGGTGTTAATTTAGAAGAGCAGAACAGGAGGAAATGAGAACAGTGTCAGATATTTTAAGATAGTTAGAAACAATCCAATGTTGCTGGTTATTAATTATGTTTGTTTATTTTTATATTGGGAATTGAACTCAGGGCCTCACACATGAGTGCTTTACCACTGAACTACACTGTTAGACCTTTTTCTTTTTTGAGACAGGGTGTTCCTAAATTGCTCCGACAATCACTAAACTTTCAGTCCTCTTGCCTCAGCCTCCTGAGTAGCTGGAATTACCAGGCATGTGCCTCTGTGCCCAGCTTTGTATTAATTAATTATTAAAATGGCATTTTGTTGTTATGCTTTGCTTTGTCAAGAAAGTTAGTAATTAAGTAGCCAGTGGGAAAGAAAGACCTTTTTTTCTGACAGTTCTGTGAGAGGGCAAATTCTTTTTCATGGGTGAGAGATGTAATGGGAAAACATCCTGCCATGTGGAGCTCAGCTGAGATCTGACTCAACTCTCCTCTCTTCCAAGCAGAAGACATTCAGCCTGGCAGCCAGGCTGCAGAAGGCATGATCCACACAGTCTTCCCACTGTTGGGCACAGATAATCAGTTGCAAAATATTTAAAACCAAATAGGTTTGAGACACTTCTCCACTGTGCTGATGCACAAATGGATTCTTTTAAAAAATAAATGTAAGCTTGAAAGTAAATCACATCTTATTTTTTTTCTTGTTTTGAAATTTTCATTGTTTCTTCTATTGTACTTAGATTAAATTCTAAACTGACCATGATTTGGCCCCAGCCCATGTAATCAAATTCATTGCCTTACATTCTCTTTTTTCTTCTTCAGTGGTAAAGGATTCAAGTTTCAGTAACTTCTCCTTTACCTTCAAGGAAATATGTCCACATGTCCCAATGCACTGAATTTCTGCAAACCTCAGTGATGATATGGTAGGTCTCTGAACACTTGTGAGGTTATCTCCTTACAAGATACCTTAAACATGCATGTATCTTCAAGGGAGTCCAGAGTACCTACCCCTTCCTATTCATCATTTTTATTAGCATAACATACATAAGAGGGGTCAATGTTATTCTGTGGAAAGTTAAGACTTCCAGGGTTTCTGAGAAAATTATGGCATAGAGCAAGATGAGGACTATGTACTGTTAGGTAAGATGAGGAACATGTACTAGTAGGCAGGATGAGGAACATGTATGTTGTCCTTGTTTTGGAAGAGTAAATTTATTTTGATCTCTTTTTAATGATGAATATTGAAAATATCATATTCATTGTTTTGACAGCCACACACCATGTGCCAGAAGTCAGGTTGCTTTGTTCCTGCAAAGGCCCAGCAAGGCAGATGGAATTGAGGCTGTTTTTAGATTTATGGTATTCCATGTTTATCCACCAAGATCCATCAGTGTTTGCTGGAACCAACTTATTATTACTATTATTACTACTACTGTGACAACTACTACTACTAGTAGTAATTAAAAGGTAGAAGGTAATGGGCTGGTGCCACTGGCCAATGCCCTGATTCCTTTAGTTTCTTTGATGTTGCCAATGCTTATTTTAGTCTTTTCTAGAATGCAGTACACCTCTGATTTACCATCTTGGTTGAGGTATTTGGGGATGGCTAATTTCTGTTTGTTTGTTTTTTTACTTGTCCTTCTTTAATAATGAATCTTATTCCACAGATTAGAGAGAGAATGTGAGTTTTGAGAGTTGCTAAATATATTCAACCCAATTGTGTACTTGAGGATTAGAAAGCCAGAAGGGACTTGCCTCATGATTCCATTTTTTTTTTTTTTCAGATTGCCATATGCATTCACTTTAATTGGAGGACCATCTTGTTATTTGAGATGTCCTGATCAGGTCAGCCAAGATTCTGAATTTCTCTTGACAATCCAGGTATTCCTAGTATATATTAACCTTAGTGAAGGGGCTGCAGTTTATTTAGGGGGTTCTTGGGGCATGTTTACTGAATGTACTTGTGGTGATGTTGCAGAGTTCATCCTCATAGTATTGGCATCCACCTGAATGAATGATTCTGGGAACTGACAAATCTGGAATCCAGTAACAAATTGTAATTTTCTATTGCAGTTAATGTCATATTTCTTTTTAACACCTCTCATTTATTTTCCTTTTACTATAAGTAACACCTTAGTTGGCAGTCTTTATATCTTGTCCCTGCACTGTCATTATGATATATTAACCATTGACAGAGATAGACATACTTATGCCTCTTCCCTTGGTATTACAGTATTAACATCTACCTTGTCTCTGATGGCTAAGCAACATTACCTGGTGGCCACCATTACAGAAGCCTATCATCCCTACTGATATGAGAAGGCCAAATCTACCATTCTCAGCTCTCACCTACAAAGAGCAGACTGTAATTTTTACCAGTGCATTTCTCATTGATTAGAGAAAGAAATGTTATCTGAACACCCTGGACTATATTGTCCATTGATGACTTTTTCTGACTGCATATGATGAATTTGTTCTAACATTCCCACTTTTTTATATCTTTGAGTACCTTTCTTAATGTTATGTTAAGGTATTTCTAGCATCTGTATTTCATTATTTCTCTTTTCCTGTTAATTTATGCCCAGGTCTCAAAGAGTCATCTAGATAGTGTTTAAGGAACATCTTCAGGTGGCTTTTCTAGGATGAGAAAACTGTAGTCATAGGAGAGAGTTCATCAATTCCACCACCACTTTCCCCAATCCAATACCCTGAAGATCTACTCTTGTGGGTTTTCCCTCAATTTCTTAAAAGGTCTTACCCAGATGCTATAATTGCTTTACTACCTACTGTAAGTGGGATCGCAACAATCTTAATTGTTACCCAGATGCTATAATTGCTTACTACCTACTGTAAGTGGGATCGCAACAATCTTCTTAGGACGGGCTGAGTTCTGACACTAGTGAAAGTCTTGCAGCCAAGTAGAAGTGTCAAGTATAGATTTTGAAGAAAGGAACTGTCTTAAGGTAATGGCTTTTTATAGTTACAGCAAGTGGAGTTTCTCTCCTCTAGTAAGAGAGACTAGGAACTATTTCTGTCATCTGGTGGGTTTCAGTGGAATTTGAAATTTAATAATTTCAGGCTCTTATATCCAATGTCTCAGGGTCTCATTTCTTTTTCTAACAAGAAAGACTTTTTTGGAAGACTTCAGTTTTCTAAACAACAGAATACCAAAGACTAGATTTATCACTTTGTTGGAAAACAAAAACAAAAAGCAGAGAGAATGAATAACTGAAGTTACACAAGTTCTAGAAGAACATAGGAAAAATCATAGTAAAATTGGGATAAGCAAGAATTTCTTATATCTGATATCAAATACACTATAAATAAATATACAAATTGATAGTTAAACTTCATTCAAAGTAAGAACATCTACTCTTCAAAAGGCATTGTTACAAGGTGAAAAGACAAGTCACAGATTGAAATATATATATACACACACACACACACACATACAAAGGTATATACGTATACCTTTTATTAGTCTGTTTTGTGCTGCTATAACATAATAGTAGAGATTAGACCATTCATCAACCATAGAAGCTTCTTTGGCTCTTGATTCTGGAGAGTAAGAAATCCAAGATTAAGGAGTCTTGAGCACCTTCTTGCTGCATCATAATGTGATGGGAAGCATTACAAGGCAAGAGAGAATCAAAGAGGACAGAAGGGATCCAAACTCATCCTTTTAGCACAAACCTACTTCCCAATATCTTAACCAATCCTGAGATAACAGCATATGAGGGCAGAGACCTCTGGTGATTAGGTGATGGCCTAATCACCTCTGAACAGTCCTCATTCTCAACACTGTTGCACTGGGGAGTAAATTTCTAGCATACAAATTCTGGAGGATATGTTCAAATTATAGCACACATCACACATCTGAAAAAAAGACTCCTTGCACAGCATATAGAGACCTTTCGAAACAAGAAAATAAATCACATTAATAAATGGGCAAAATATTTGCAAACATATCTCCTAAGAAAATATACATAGAGCAATTAGGAACCTGAAAAGAGAATCATCATCATTAGCCATTAGGAATATGCAAATTAAAACCACTTTGGAATCCAGTACACACCTGTTCCAGTGATTAAGACTTTTAAAAGATTACCCACATCAAGCGTTGGTGAAGATGTGGCACAAAAGGGAAGTGTTATGCTGTGTGGATGGAAATGGAAAATCATAAGAGTACTTTGAAAAAGTCATTTGCCATCTTAGAAAGGTAAACATATGCTTAACACATGATCTAACCATTCTGATTGTATATTTACTCAAGAGAAATTATAGCATAAGTCTACAAAAACACTTGTAAAAGCTTTTACACTTTTGCCTTCAATCTATAAGTTTATAATGAATTTAATATTAATTATAATTAATATGAAATTAATTTTCATATGGTCTGAATTATGTACCAAATCTGTTTTTCAATATGGAAACTCATCTATCCTTGAACCATTTATTGAAAATACTGTTCTTTTTCTTATTGCTCTCAAATTCCATCTTTGCTAAGTGTTGCTAAAATGTTTAGGTGTCCATGAGCCACTTTATAGATTCTCTGTTATGGTTTTTTGTTTTTTCACTTGTTTCATTCTTTTCCATCTTCACACTGATATTGCATTCATGTCTCTTGGCATTTCCATACACATTTTAGAACCATCCTGTCAAGTTTTACTAAGAGTTATAATTTTCACTGGGATTATATTGAATCTATAAATCAGTTTAGGGAGAATTAACTTCCTTTCTATATTGAATTTTCCAATTTATGATAGTGATATATATTTTATATGTTTGAGTTTCATTTAACTTTTCTTAATAATGTTCTGTAATTGCTAGCATAAAAGTCTTCAACATTTTTTGTTAAATTAATGATCTGGTATTTGCTCATTTTTGATGGATAATATATCTTTTATAAATATGTTTCTTAACCATTGGCTATTTGTATATAGAAATTCAATCAATATTTTAATATTGATTTTCACCTAGTTATATGGCTAATAAAATTTTTTGTCTTGATTTATTTGTAGGCATTAAAAATTTCATATAACTGGAATTGTATCAGAATAATATTGAAATTGAAATTTGGCTAAATGTATACACTGGAACCTAATTTTAAGAAATTTTGATCAAAGAAAAGATGCACAGAATATAAATATATCTTTATAACTGAGTGACACCAATAATTAGGTGGAACTATATATTCATATCTAGTTCCTAAAGTTTATTTCTAGTAAAATTCTTCACTGAAAAAACAAAAATACAATCAAAACAAGAAAAACAGTGACAAAAACAAAAACTAGGCACTCTCAGAGTGGAGATAATTTCATATTTTGACTCTCTTGTTGCTAGAAAGCAAAGATCCTTTCTTACAGAGATGATGTTAAGAAAGCACAAAAAACTGAAGCACAAGGTGTTTCCACTGGCCAATGTATAATAATTTGAGAGTCAAAGAAAATTAAAGTGAAAATTACAGTTAATGAAACAAGTGTGTGAAACTCAAGAGTTCATTGTTAATTGTTAATTTTCAAAAAAAATTGAATTTATTTTCAATTAGCTATTGTCATAAGTCAGGTGAATTTATTCAGGGAACTATGTCTATGAAAATGGCTGGCCATCAATGGAATATTTATGAAGCAGTTAATCCCCATGTTTAGCATGTCCACATACAAGAATAGCAATAAGGCACACACTGTAAAGGGTAAATAGCAATTAAAATCCATGAAGCTTTGCAGAAGCAACAACACCATGAATGCTCCTATCACCCAAAAGTTGATGAGTCAGTAAGATCTTCAAGTAGGACTCTTCAGATATTTTTTTTTCTAATGAACATTTAAAGGCCTTGTGGCTTTCTACTTAATTGATCATATTCTCTCAAGGATGGTCATCCATTAAGTAATAAAAATATTACATTTACTTAAGGATTAAAAACTTATATATCCACATTGCATTTTAAGGAATTCAATTTAAAATGCGTAGACTCTTTCTGACCACCAGATAGTTATTATCAGCAGTATTCACTGGAGGAAAGCTCTATCTCAGATTTCATCCCTACCTGAATGAAATGATTTGACCCTGACTAGCCAGCTACAGAATTGATCAGCTCCTCCCCAGATAAAAGGTGTTTCTCATTCCCAGAATCTTCATCTTCATTTCTTCATCTTAACTTTCAATGCAGAACGATTCTGGTGATTGACTCTTTTTTGTCAAAGGACAAAAGACTGAAGTAGTTTTTGCTACCTAAGGGATAGAAACTTGGTTAAAACTCACTTAGACGTGGCCCTATGACAAATGATTGTAGTAAGAATGTCTCCCTTTGTTAATGTAAGGATCTATAATTACCCATCATTTAGGAACATTATGACTACCATGCTTACGCTCTTAAGTGACTGTACTGAATGTCTTAGAAAGGAGGTACAAAGGATGGATATAAATGGGAAGGGCAAAAATGATGGTTAAAAAAAACCCACATGCTGTGTTTTTTTCCATATGCTGACATACTGAATAAATAATCATAAAATAGATGAAGGTAGAATTGAAAGTAAATTGAGAAGACAACTATATAATTCTATGAACGTATTTCAAGTCTTTCAAAAATCCAACATCTATGCTTCCTTAGGGACAATTTATATTAACTACCTTTTTCTCTATGTGAACTATACTTTCTTATGTCTTTTCATATCCCTAATTTTATGCTGGAAACAGAACATTTAAAAATATAATGTAATAATCATGTGTGATAGTTAATTTTATGAGTCCACTTGAATGGGCTCAAGGATGCTCAAATACTTGGTAAAATATTATGTCTGCATGTATTTGTAAGGATGTTTCCAGAAGAGTTTAGAACTGGAATAAGTAGACTGAATAAAAAAACATACCCTCACTAACATGGGTTGAAATCATCCAATCCACTGAGAGACCAAATGGAACAGAAAGGTGGAGGAAGGGTAAACCTCTCTTTCTTAAACTGTAACACCTATCTTCTGCCTTCAGGAATCAATGCTCTTGGTCAACAGACCTTTGGACTTTGAGACTTAAGCCAGCAGTACACACCAAGTTTTCAGACCTTTAGACTCATACTGAATTATACCATTGGCTTTCTTGTTCTCAACCTTGCAAACAGTAGACTGTGGGACATTTTGGTCTCCATAATTGCATGAGGCACTTTCATAATAAATTTCTTCTTATATACTAAAAAATGATGTTTTTTAATGCATACTTCTTATGCACTAAAAAATGATGTTTTGGTTGACAATAAACTCCTTACATACTGTCAATCCCATAAGATTATAATGGAGCTGATAAATTCCTGTCATTTCATGATGTTGTAGACATCATAGCACTGTAGCACAGCACATCATTTATGTGTTTGTGGTGATGCTGGGTTAAACAAATATGTCACCAGTCATATAAAAGTATAACATTTACAATTACATGCAGTGCATAACAGTTCATTATGATAATAAATGATCATGTTACTGGCTATTTCTATACCGTAATTTTGTCTTTGTTTTAGAATATACTCCTTCTATTTAAAACAAGTTTGCTGTAAAGTAGCATACCATGTTAAATCATAAATAATATACTTATACACCTTGTTTTTATCACATATGTGATCTACATTCTTTGTGTGTGTGTGTGTGTGTGGTTTGGCAGGGTGGTGGACCCAGCGCCTCATGCATTCCAAACACTCTACCCCCTGAGCTATACACTCAGCCCTTAATACAACACTTGATTGCATTATTCATTTATTGTTTCTTGTTCATCATATTCCTAGGAAAAACATGTTCATATATGTACATATATAACTATATGTAGTAGTCAGTGTTCTCTAGAGAGACAGAATCAACAAGAAGTATAATTATAAAAAGGGAACTTATTAGGTTGGATTATGCAACCAGAAGCTGGGTAGTCCATAATGGCCGTCTGCAGGCTGGAGAGCTGGAAGAACCAATAGCTACCTGTACAGGACAAGAGGCTGAAGCCCCAGAACAAGAGGGATCAATGATGCTACCCTAGTCTGAGACCTAAGCCTTCTGGAGAATCACTGGAAGAGTCCACTTTGGGAGAGTCAAGAAGCGAGACTCTAATATCCTCAGATGATCATAGCAGCAAGATCACAGCAGCCATCAAGAACCGTTCAAGAAGAATTGAGCTTGCATCTGTTGCTGCTGCTTTGTTCTTCCAACTTTTATTCCATCCAAGCCATCCTCCTATTGGTCGGTGCTGTCCATGCTTAAGGAGGGTCTCCATTTAGTTGGCTATCCCACATTCCTAGACATACTCTTGGTGACACACCCATAATTCTCTCAATCCTTGGTATCTCTTAATCCAATTAAGTTGACAATTCAAATTAACCATTACATTATATGTGGACATCATGGAGTGTAATGAAATAGTACTGTACTACATATGCTAGATATATATTAAAATGTACCATCTAGGTTTGTGTATGTACATTCTATGACGGTCACAACGTGAGATCTACATGAACAATAATGAGGTTGCCTAATGGTGCATTTCTCAGAACATAACCCTGTCAATAAGCAACGCATGAGCGTATGTTCTATTGGTTTTGTTTCTCTGGAGAACCTTGACTAATATATATTGAAAAACATCTTCTTCCTCTTTTTCCCAGGGTTTGTCACTGTGTTTAATGACTCTTTAGAAGTAATACTTTATAGCCTGTATTCTTCTGCATCAGCACTGATGTGTTCTTCCTTGTTAGCTTAGTGGTCAGCTACTAATTGAACAAAAGTTTTACTAAAATGCCTGTAATCAATAAATCTTTTGTTTGTCACTTTTATTGGGGCTTGTGTGCATTTTAGGCCCAAGGTTTACAACTCTGTTCTAGCTTTCAGTTCCTGCTTGTGCAGAGCTTCAAGGTCAGACAGAAGTGAAAGCTTAGGACCTTCTTTGTTCTTTCCTGAACATGCTTATAGCCCTGGGAATGTGCACAACCCTACCTATGCATGTGGTCTTTCCAACTCTCAGCAATATATTGAAGATTTCTGAAACCCCTTTTGGGTATTTTATTCCCAAGATTTTCTGTTAAGCCTTTTAGTTAGTCTGTTGCATGCTCCAACTGGTATTGTCTCCTTTAGCACTCGTGTTGTTAAAAAATGGTCTCTGATTGTTTTCAACAAATGTGTTTGGGCAAAAAGCTGTTTACATTAGGCATCTGTAGACCAGGTCAGATAAAGACAGTTTTTCAAATGGATTCTTCCAGGGAACCAGCAGGCAGGAAATGACTTGTGGAAGGAGTTTCTACGCTGATCTTCCCTTTCAGTGACTGCTATGCTATTGTTTTTCACTAGCTCTAGTCTATTGGTTTTCCAGGCTACTGCAAAGAGGGAAGAGGAGATGGAAATAAGAATAACTTCCACAAACTTGCTTTTCTCTCCAAGATGCAACCAATTTTTCTTGAATGAACACTCTCTGGATTGCTGGAAGCCTTTGATAGATTCCCAATGTCATGAAAAGTTGATTCTGATAACTTCTCAAGTGTTCTCATTGTGTTCATGGAGGGGAGAATTTTTGGACCTTACTCTGCCATGTTAACTGATGTCACTTTAAATTAGTTTTAAGATTTGAAAATGTTAAGGTCATTAATTGTTATCTTAAAACCACATCTAATATGAATGTCAATCATAATTCCAAAAGGTATTATTAGATATAAATGACACAGCAATAAAAACTTTTGAGGAAAAGTAAAATGGTTTGTTTTGAAAGTAATAAATGTAAGCTCTTAGTTATTAGGATGAATAATTCTGTTTTCTCTTCCTGTTATTTCTGATTTCTGAATTTTTCAGAATGTTAAACATATCTAAGTGCTTTTGTTTTGTTGATTATTATCCATACTTAGCAAACCTGCATGTTGATATTTAACAGAGAGAAATACTCATATTTATTAAGGGTTATCCAAGGATTTACAGAGTAGAACAAATGATAACAAGTAGAATTTTTATCCATATGAAGTCTAACTAAGTAACCTATGAACCTATGCAATGGAATATTATGCAGTTACTAAAAGGCTTCCTGGTGCTTTGTGTGCTGACAAGTCAAAATATTCATGACATAGTTTTAAGTATTAAAAAATAAAGAAAGAATTGTATTCACGATATGATTTCATGCTAATTATGTTTAAAAACCAAGAATAAAGCATTACTGTACATATGCATATATGTTTACAATTATCTGTTAAAACATCTCAAAATGCACTAAAAAAGTTAATGACAGTGGGCTGGGGTTGTGGTTCAGTGGTAGAGTGCTTGCCTCGCATGTGTGAGGCACTGGGTTCAATCCTCAATACCATATAAAATAAATAAATAAAGGTATTGTGTCCATCTAAAACTAAAAAAATTTTTTAAAAAATTTTAAAAAGTTAATAGCATTGACTATTTCTGGTGGTAATTGTGGAATTGAGGACAGGTCTAGGTTCAGGTAGGGAGAGAGGAATCCAGGACAGTGATGGACTCTTCCAGGAAGTTAACTTTCCTTTGAGATTTTAAAACTCTATTATAAATATACTTAAATTAATGTAAGTGTAATTAAATATTAATGTAGTGTAAATGAAACATCACATAGTTATAACTAGAATAAAATTTTATTTGTGAATATCTAAAATTATGGTAAGATGTATAGCTAAGTCAAACAGTAACTAATGCATGACTTTAGGAGAATAACTATAAATTTTTTTTTCTTTTTTTTGTGTACCAGGGATTGATTGAATTTAGGGCATTAATTACTGAGCCACGTTCCAAGCCTGTTTTTCTTTTTTTTCTTGTTTTTGATACAGAGTCTCACTAAGTCTTGCTAAGTTTCTGAGGCTGACTTTGCACTTGTGATCCTCCTGCCTCAGCCTCCCAAGCCACTGGAATTACAGGCATGCACCACTGCACTCAGCCTATAAGTTTATAAAATTAACTGTTTTGTGTACTTTTTGTTTTTTTTATAGTTTTCAATGATAGTCATATATTGCTTTGAAATAAAAATATTTTAAAAACTGATACAGGAAAATACAGATAATAAAGAGTATAGAAGGAATCTTCAAATATTATTTTAAAATATTGTTTATTATTTGTGATTAAAAAGATCATTTTGGTTTCAAATTGAACATTAAGTCCTCTTACATCTTGAAGAACATTTATACTATTCAAAGAAACCAGTTTTATATGAAACCAAAACCAAAAAACAAAACCTATTTATTTTGCTAATAAAATAATGGGCAGAAGTATTTTCCCCTTTGTTTCTGAATGGAACTTCTGTATATTATGACTGAAAATTACTTAGAGATTCCCAGAAGGTTCTCCTTGAAAATTTCACCTCCAAATAATTCTAGCACATATTAAAATTCAACCGTGGGCCTGGAAAATAATATGTACTTTAATTGAATATATGTGGTTAAATCCCATAAGATGAACAGAAGTTTACTTTTCCATCCTAAGTCCCTAAGCCCTTTGAAGTTATGGATTGAAATGTATTTTATATACACATGACAGATGTGTCCCAAGAAACTCCACTGAATATTTGTATTTCTCAATTCTTTGCCCAACCCCCAAAGCAATTTCTTATAGTTTTGTTTTGTTTTTTCTTTGAGCAACTGATGTTGTGCATACAAAAATCACTGTAATTATAGGACTGGCATCAAAGAGTTTCTAAAGAGGCTTGAAATGTAGTCTATTCTCTAATCCCTCCTGATATGCCCTGGTCATTATATCTATCCCATGACAGATCCGATGAAAGAAGATGACAGCATCACCTCTCCTTGCCCTCGAAGAACCCCACGTTGATTTAAATGTTTGAGGGTCCAAACATACTCACCTCCTCTACTGACACCTTCACCCCCTGACAAGCTGGTGTGAACTAATGACAGCTCCCTTCCTGGGGCTGCAGAAAAGTAAATGTGAACCCAAATGAATAACGTATTGCAAATGTCAAAATACATTTCAGCCAAAAATGAAATTTTTTCTCAGAGATCTAATGAGAAAACTGTTCGAAAGACAGAGTTAGAGTTTCCTGGTTCCGCCTTTAATTAACTCAATCTGACTTTTATTATGCTTTGTATTATGTGTTTCCCTGTTCGGTAAACAAACAGCAGAAAATTAAACTAGGGCAACTGCCAACCAGCAGTAAATTTAATTGAAAAATAATGAATTGCCATGGGGGACCATAGGGTTTTGTGCAGATAAACTTATTTTTTCCTGGAAAGTTTCCACTTGCATTTGTCACAACTTGATGTATAAAAAGGAAAGAAAGAAGTGAAATATGGTAGTCGATGGTAGATGCATAAAAGAGGAATGGCCTTGGAGGATAATTCACAGGCTGGTTTCTAGAACTTTCAACAGATCTGCCGCGTTTCCTCTTGCAGAACAGAGCTGGCCACCAGGGGAATGCTGTCTTTGACCTCATGGGCTAGCAGAACATGCCGAAACTGTGTCCTATCAACTTTCAGTCAAAGGGGAGCTCGCTGAGGAAGAAGGGTGACCCTGAAAGTAAGCAGTGTACATGATTTAGGGAAAAGGGAGATTCCAGACAAAAAAGGGATACTCCCCAAATAACTCCATGTGATATGACTGATAACTGCTTAAGTCATTCAAACTTGATATGAATCAAAGCTATTTCTAAACATTTGGCTATTTGTTTTCTTTACTTAATATATTTTCCTGATGTATAGGTACTCTTCTAATGATCCTATACTTGACTTTATGTCCAGGCAGAAGAAGGTTTGAATTAAACCATAAAAATATAAGGTCTTTCTGAGTGATTCGAACATGACAACATCTGGTTCTCTGTCTCACAGTGAGTGTGAAGGGCAGATGTCTACTTATCTGATTGTAGATTCTATCTTCCAGGTTCAAGCATTGGCAGTGGAATGAAATTCCCACTCCATTCTCCCAAATCTCCCCTGCCCTTGACCAGGAAGGAACCACTGGGTTCCACGGAAATGTGACCCTTCCTTCTTTCAGTTCTGCTGCTGACGAAGATATTGGTTATTCTCTCAGATTTCTAGCAATAATTCCCACAAATGGCTCAGGATTCTCTTGGGCTTCTTTCAAAGGCTGTTAAAAGATAAAAACAAAACCCCATGATTTGGTGTTAGATATCATGTTTGGAGTTCTATCTACTCCTTACTTGTTCAATAGACTTTGGAGAATCACTTATTCATTTAATAAATATACTTACTAATGAGAGGCAAGTAGAGTTCCAGAAGTCAGCTGATGGTTGCTGAAGACCTCCCTGGAGAGGGAGCATTTGAGAAAAGACTAGGAAGAGCAGGTGTGGCTTTGGGTATCTGAGGGCAGTTTTTAGGAGAGGGTACAACTGGCTGCACCTCTGTGTTGTTCTAGGCAAGAGCATGCCTGGTGCATCCCAGGAAGAGCACAGAGCACGTCACAGAAATGAGAGAAGGAGGTGGGAGATGAGCCAGAGAGAGAAAACAGAGGCCAGATAGAACCACTGCAAGATTCTTAACTGTGAGCAAGTTGAAGATTAGAGTTAAGTAGGAGATGAACCTTGAATAGAAAAGGTAAAATGTTATTCTGGGGAACAGACTATAGAAGACATGGGGGTGATATGGAAAATCCAGCGAAACCTTTTGCAGTGATGTAAGGAAAGATGGTGGTTTGGGTCGGGGTGTTCATCGTGAGCATCTGCAATAGCCCCACCTTTTTAGCCAAATTCATCATCTGTACAATAAGGAGATAAAAAACCCTGTTGTACTTGGAGCATTGAAATATTGTGTGGAAAGTGCTTGCCTTATAACATAACAGAGTATCAATAAATATCTGTTCTTTTCCATTCCAAAACTTCTCACCCAAAAACAGGTGCATGAAAGAAAGAATTTGAGAGGCTACTACTTATCTCATATACAAATTTTGAAAAATACACAGAAAGAACAATACCAGTTTCCTTAGAGATAACAAGCATATTTATGAAATTCTATTTTTAAAAAAGTATGAAAATTTATAATTTAGGATAGTTATTATAGTATGAAAGAAAACAAGTGAAGGAGATTAGAGAGAGTGGTCAAGCAGAAACTATAACCCACCTAACTTCCTTCCTTCCTTCCAACAATTAAGAAAAAAATATCAACAGTTAATTGTGGGTGGTATTAACACAAGCGTATTTACTATTAAATCTTTGTGTTTTAATGATATTAAACCATTTAAAAATGTTAGTTTAAGTTTAAAATTAAAACAATAAAATAGAAGAAAGGTAAGGAGGAAAGAAGAATAAAGGGAGTGAGGGAGAGTGGGAAAGGATTAAAAGAGAATTAATCAGGTTAACCATTATCTACTTTAGGCAGATTTTATTTTAGTATAAAACACAGCTTTGTAAATATTCACCAACAACTAGAAGTTAATTGAAACTTATCTGCATAATTGGTCACAGTTTCAACTGACTTGCAATCATTCTTTATAGTTTGTAAAACCCTTTCATATCAATTAGACATTCAGTTCTCAAAACAACCCGAAAGAATTATGTAACTGTTATAGAATCTCTGTTTTACAGATGAAAAAGTGAATATTTGATGTTGCTAAATGATTTTCTCAAGGTCTTATGGAATGTGGTGTTCTGAGTCAGGCCTGGAACCCAAGGTCCAAGGTCTGAGGATTCACACGGCTGCTCTATTCTCAAGCCTCCATTAATGTGTGAGTGTGAATTTCCAACTTAATTTTGTTCTTTTTCTTTCAAGAGAAATACATGAATTCTACTCTCATTGTAAATTCATGCTACAAGGGAAAGCTGAGGACCTTCTTGACTCCCCAGCACCTCTTCCCAAGCCTTATACCTATCTTAGCACCACTTGCCCAGGAGGTAACTGCTTTTACCCTTTTGGTGTGCTCTTTGTAGACCTATTTCATAGATGTAAGTGCACCTTTCGATATATAATTCGCCTTATTTTTTAACAGAAGTACAATGAAATTATATTGTAATTTCAGTGGATATTTCTCAATTTGTCTTTCAGAATGACCAAACGAATGTTAACACTGTATAATGGTTGGGTGTTTCACATCCTTATTAGGAGTTCCTTTTATTTTACCAATCCAAAAGGAAAAAAAAAAATCTGCTATCTTAAGTTTTATCTCCTGGATTATAAGAGAAATTACATAACTTTTTATGTGTTCATTGACCATTTGCATTTCTTTTATGCCCTTTGGCATTTTTACCTTTGGATTGCCTTTCTTTCATTATTTACAGGATTTCTGTATTTGTCTGTATTTGTTCTTTATGTTTAAATTTGTTTCAAATATCTTTCCACAGGCTTCCTTTGCTTTTGAACATTCTTAATGGTATCTTTTCCTATATAAATGAGTTTTAGATGTCTATGTTTTCAGACTTTCCATTTATGCATCATCTTTGGGTCATATTTTAGACCATCCCTGTCCAGTAATTGTAAACACTTTTATAGCAATTTTGCTTTTATGTTGAATTTCTTAAGTGCACTAGAAATTTATTTATGTGAGAACTCAAAGCTCCCTTCAGTAATTAGAAATACAGTAATTTCAGAACCATGTAATGAAAAGCCAATGCTTTCCCCAGTGATGTGTTGGACCCCACATTTTTAGCCTGCAACAATGTGTTCCTGTTAGTGCTAAGGCAAGACTTTAGGCATGATGAGAGGCTGAGAGAGCTAATTCCCAAACACTAATACGGAAAAGACAGATAGTCCATCATTGTAACCATCACCATTGCCATCACCATCACTATCATCACCACCACTATTATCACTACATTACCATCATCATCATCATCATCATCATCATCATCATCATCATCATCTTCAGTACAACAGCAGACCACATTTGAAAGCCATCAAATTCTTTTGCTGCCCAGTCAGTGAAGTTTTTGAGGAAGATTGAGTCCATTTGAAATAATAAAGTAACCCCATTTTCTTTGCTCATCTGAATTGTAGCATGAATGATCATGTGATCCTATTATCTGAAGTGCCTACTCTGGGAGATATCATAATTAGAATATAGCATACAATTAGCATCAAATATTGATGAGAAACTAAAAATATTGAACCAAAGAACCAAGTTACATTTAGGGTGGAGTCCAAAGAAAGAATGATTTACAGAGTCAAATATAAGACAGACATCACATGAAGGAGCAGAAGGTCATAAAGTTATCATTTAGATCCACATGGCCTTGGTATTTTTGGAAGGACTAAAAGCAAAAAGCATTACTATAGTAGCTGCTTCAGGCTATTACTATGCTGCCACTTCCAGGCAAAATTGGAGAAACTGTGCTCTGGCCTTATAGGGGTTAGGTTCCACAACTAGTTCAGAAAAAGAACTCTCAACTGGTAAGACCAGATATAAGGTCATCTTGAAAGATCTTGATAAGCCAGAGAGACTTTCCAACCTCCCAAGACTGAACTTAGTATTTGCTTCTCCACCAAGGTAGACAGTGAAAGCTACAGACAGAACAGGAATAATGTGGGCAGAATGTCATGGAGTCAACATGAGGTAGTAGTTAGCTGATATCTTCTGTAGTCTTCAAACAGAGACACTCTTTACTCTGATTTATCCTGAGCAATGGAAGTTTGTACATATGGCTAAGCTTCCTATGTGAACTCTTAGAATCAGTTTAAGAAGGAGCCATGTGTTAGAGAATTGAGAACAACCCTGTTACATGAGATGATACATAAAACTCCCCACCATTACACACTTAACCCAAAAAACATAGAAAGCCTGGTGGATAAGTTGACAAACAGCTTCTATTTGGAGGGAGACCTAAATTCTTCCATTATCAAGTAATGAATCCTCTTATGAAAGTGTATAGGCGTTTCAGGTGTACAGAGTATAACTTGAAGGAAAGGATAGAGTGAAACAGACATAATTGTTCTGAAAAGGCATGTACATATCTTTTGCACTTCTGGATACAAATCCTTCTCCTTAACCAATTCTGTCATAGGATAAGATGGGGTAGGATGTAGATGATTACTTCTGCAAGAATACAAAGAGAATGAAATACGTTTTTAGTATTTGTTATGGTTTAGGTATGTGGTGTCCTCCAAAAGCTTATGTGTGAAAGAATAAAAGAAAATTTAGAGGTGAAATGATTGAGTTATAATAGCCCTAACCTAATCAGTGCACTAATCCCCTGAAAGGGATTAACTGAGTGGTAACTACAGGCAGGTAAAGTGTGATCAGAGGAGGTGTGTCACTGGGGGCATGCCTTTGGGGTACGTCCCCAAAGAATATAAGTCCCTCTCTTCTTCCTCTACCCTTCCTTCTCCTCTTTCTTTCTCTTTCTCCTTCCTGTTACCATGTTCCCAGATGTTTTCCTCTATCACACACTTCTGCTATGATGTTCTGCATCATTTCAGGCTCCAAGGAATGGAGTTGGCCATCTGTAGACTGAGACCTCTGAAACCATGAGACCTAAATAAACTTTTCCTCCTCTGATTGTTCTTGTCAGGATTTTTGGTCAGAGCAGTGAAAAAGCTTACTGAAACAGTATTCAAAGTAGAATTTTGGACCAAAACAACAGACAGAGATCCAGCCTTCTCAGACACTTTTTTATTCCACTTGAATCATTTATCTTAAGTGCAGAAATGATCCTCCTTTAAGTGTCAGTTCCCACCTGCCATATTAGAACCCTCTTGATCAAGAAAAGAGAAGTTAATCAGGTGACTCTTACATTTTATTTTCCAGCCAGCTTCCATTCTGCTGTTGTGCTGCTGCTATTTGGTGCTTGGGCTGGAAATCAGTGGTTTAACTGTTCAGTAGCTCTTTCTTTTCCTCATGCACTATTCTAAAATATGGGCATGAACTTTCTCTTTAACCATGGAAATGGTTTGGAAAAAATAAACAGAGAATTCAGTTAAGTCAATGGGAGCTTCCTTGAGATCTTTGAATTGCATTACATGGTAGCATGTCCTTCTCTGGTGCAGCTTGGAGGATCTAAGATCAACCATTATCAGAAACTGGGTTCTGCTACTGTGGGACAGGCCATGTAACATTGCAGGAGTGACAAAAACCAGTGGTCAGCCTGTAGCAATCTAGGGATGCTCGGAAAGCATCCTGGTAGAATTCACACCTTCCCATCACCAGTCATCCTGCGGACACTTGGATTCTCCATCCCTGCAGCTTAGTTACACGAGTCAGTCCATTTTCCTATTTTGCCTAAGCTTGTTCAAATTCAATCTCATTCACTGGCAACTAAGAGTTTTGCCCATGTGGAGGTCTTGTGAATGAGTCCACTTTCCTTCCAGAGTCTGCAATGCCATAGAAAAGTGTTCCTGATGCATAATGGACTTTCCACAAAGGATTTGCCAAATGCTTGTCCATTTGTAGAAAAGTTGAAATAGGCTTTTATTTTACATCACTTTTGTAAGTAGTCATAAATCCAGTTTAGAATAAACAGACAAAAGGAAGAACTGTTCATCAGAGATGTGAGATTTTGTGCGATAACATCAGGACTTTCTGTGGAAAAAATTTTGCTTTATTTCTGTGTTTCAGAGGATAGACTCCCCCTACCCCACATGTTATTTTCTTCTCTGTGTTATAAGTGAATTTAATTTTCAAAAAGACTTCTGATGTAAACCTGTATTTTCTTAGCCAAATTCTTTCAAACGCCATCACATACTAAGGACCTGGGTAGAGGGATGTCTTTTCACAGTTCTTTCCAATTCTAATGAGCTCTGAAGAAGTTTATTTCAAAATAATCCTTCTGTATTAAGCATTGGCTCATTGACAGGTTCTCTTTTATCATAATTGTGCGAGGTTTATTTTCCAAATGAAGGTTTATTTTTTTGTGGAATTCCGAGGTTTTGCATTGTGTATGTGAAGCAATTAGTTTGGGATTTTTGGAATTTATTTTAGACCTGACAGATGTCTTCAATTTACACACTCTAGGAGGTGACAAACCCTATTAACATTCAAAAGCTATCAATTTAGTTTATCTTTGTTCTTCAGTATTCCCAGCTATGATCCCAGCTAACTCTTTGTTTATTTGCCTATTTGGTTTTTCTTTATTGTTTTTTTTTCTTTGTGTGTGTGTGTGTGTGTGTGTGTGTGTGTGTGTGTGTGTGTGTGTATGTGTGCATGCTCATGTGCTGTGTCTTTAAGACAGAAGGAATTTAAGGCAACAACTAAAGGTAGACATAGTAATTTTATCACTGTCAAATTCTGGTAGGTTACTTTCAGAACCATGAATTAAATTTTTATTAGGAATGCATTTTTTCCTAATTCCAACTTGTTCCTTTCAGTAGTCATGGTTTGTGTACATGGTTGCTCCTCTTTTATTTATGCTTTTGTCTATTGTGTTGCTGACTTAAGTCTAGCACTCCTTTTACTGCACTCTTTCTTTAGTCAGTGGCTGTTTTTATACAGGTACTATGAATATATCTATAAACTGTAGAGATTTCAGCACAAATTTTAGTGTTCTATTCATTAGTCAAATCCCTGGTAATCAAAAGTAATTTCATCCCCGTTTTCTGAATCGTTTTGATTTGGGAAGAAGAGTTCAAGTGATGTTGTCCCCACTTATTTTTATTGTGAGATTAAAGCCATCACCAGTGTTTTTATTTTTATTTTATCAGGTGCATTCTGCAGCCACTAGATGGCTCAATAGATATGCTCAGGTCTTCTCCAGAGTCATTACTTCAAACCCTTACAATCTCAATGCGATTCATTTCTCACACTGAAGTCTAAAACTACACCCGGATTTTGCTGATTATAGGATTTGAAAAGATGAGAGCACAACAGACCTGGAGTTGATCTGAACAAATGCAACCAGCTACGGGGGAGGAGATTGTTTACATGTTTGCTTTTTCATTATAGCTGCCATATTTATTTTCTGTAAACATGGGGCATATTATTACTGGCAAGAAGTTTAGGGACTAACAGATGTCATCAGTAGTGTTCGATCTAGATCAAATGTAGAATGATTATACATCCTGACACAGTTGTTTCTGAAATAAAGGATAATCCATTATGTACAGAATGTCTGACAATTCTAGTTTTAGTGACATTGAACTGGACTTTGAACTCATGCTGTTTCCTTTATCTTGGATTAAGTTATTTATGTATGACTCTGATAGAACTGAAAACACTTAGACTGAAGATTAGAAGGATACTTCCTTAAATACTTCAAACTACTTTGAAAGTATACATTAAAATACACTTAGTGGTGAAATATTGTAGGCAGGCCTGCTAAGATGGGCAACAAGAAAAGTATGCTCTACATCAGAACTTAAATTTTTTCTTCTGGACATTCTAGATAACACAGAAAGTCCAGAGAGAAAGAAAATATATTATTATCACAAAAATAGGGACAAAAATCATTATGGAGTTTGTCACAATATTTTACTTCTAAAAATAGAAGGCTAAAAAACAAAAATATCTTAAGTGGGATAGTTAAAGAACAATTATACAAAATCAATTAAATTTTGGAAATAAATGCTGCAAAAATCAACTTCCTAAGTGTAGCAATTTATCAATTAAAAATGATAAAATACAATCTATTTTGTATCAATGCACAGCTATGTGAAAAAGAAATGCATATGATCATAGGGAAAATGCTACAAACCTTTCCTGAGTAGCATAAAAATACTTTTAGAAATGAAAATATTATCCTCTTCCTAGATGGCAAAATTATCAACATTTTTACATTAGTTTAATATTTTAAACTATTAATGTCTTAATGATAGTCCAATAAGTATTGCTTCAATTTCATAAAATATTTCTTAAGTTCATGTGAGGAATTAGTAGAGGAAAAGAATCAAGACAATAAAAATGAGGGCACTTTCATTATTATGTGCTTTCTTTATAATTTATCATACACTTATGCCAATCACAAAAAGTATAGCACTAATAATTCCAGATGAATATGTATGTATGTGTGTATATATGCATGATATGTGTCTATATACATGCATATGAATTAGTATTTAATACAGAATAACTTCAAATTATTGAGTAAAAAACTGATTTTACATTCCTTTAATATTTTAATAATAATTTATGTAATTTCCTAATATGAGTTATTGTGCAAAATAAAGTCCAGTTAGATTATAGAGAGAAACAATAAAATATAATTATGTAAGAAAATTAAAGAACTGATTTGAACATTTACACATTAATAGGGTAAGAAAAATCTTTAAGCAATTAAATGGGAAAGTATTTACATATATGATTATTGGAAAATAAGTGATTTTTCTCTCAAAACTATAAAAATGATTATCGACAAGGAAATAGCTTTTAAGAAATTAATAAAAAGATGCCGTTATCTACAATATAATGAACACTTAAAAATTTATAAAAACAAATAAAACAGCACAGTAGAAATTTAAGGACAAAGAAACAAACTGTCAATTGCCAAAGAAGAAATATAAATGGCATAAACATATCTTAAAGTTTCAACTACACTAGTAGCCAAAGAAATGAAAATTACAACAATTAAATATTCCTTGTCTGAAATTGTCAGTGACTGAAAGGAGCCTAAGTGCTGGGCAGAGCACAGATAAATGGACATCTCATATTCCAATGGTGGTTATGTAAATAGGAACATTTCTGGAGGGCAGATTGGCAGTGCATTTCCAACACATTAAAATGTGCATATCTTTTCACCAAGGAATGCCACATTTAGGAATTGATTAGATGTATATAAAAATATCTGTGGAAGGGTGATCACTCTTCTTTTTCTCATTCCTCTGAAAATTTAGGCCAAACTGAAGTATTCAGAAATATAAGAAAGATCATGCAGACTCTAGTATGTATGTGCAACTCTTAAATATAGTCATTTGGCAAATATTTATTTACAGTAAGATAACAGACTCATCAGAGATTATAAAGACTAACAGCTAAAGAAGTGTCCATGAACTCACATTGAGTGACAGAAGAATGTCATGAAATGGGGGCAAATGAGACCTTCTTTCCATGAAATCTGCAGGCTCCGGCCTTCCAGGGAAAGAGCTGGAACCCCTGCATTGGGCAGGACTATGGAATCCATGATCAAAGCTGCAGGGGTTTAGATTCCTCTTCAAAATTGCCTTCCATTTTTTACTCTTAGATTCTCAGAATGTTGGTTCCAAGCTACTATTTCCTATCCGGAAAGAGCTTGAAAACCTTCCCAACATTCCTGAGCTTTTCGGAGATTTAACTTTTCATGGAAACCTCAATGTTCAGTTTCTTCTTTTTTTCTAAATTCTGAACTCTAATCCAGTTTTGAATCGGCTTCTCCTCTATGCCCAAAATCAGCCTAAATATGGACTATCACACTCTTTCATTTTTAAATGTCTTTGTTACAGTCTGAATGCTAGTGTTTGTCCCAGTCAGAACCTAGTCACCAAGGAGATGAAATGAGGCAGGGCCTCTGGGAGGTGATTAGGCCATAAAGGTGGAGCTTCCATGAATGGACTCAATGCCCTTATAAAAGAGGCCCCTGGGAGCTGCCTTGCCCCTTTCACCTTGTGAAGACACAATGAGACTGTGCCTCCATGAGCCAGGATGGGGGCCCTCACAGGACACCAAACCTGCCAACCTTTTTCCTTGGACTGTGCACTCTCCAGAACGCTGAGTAGTACACTTTATTATTTGTGTTTACTATTCAGTTTTGTCTTAGCAGTACAAACAGACTAAGAGTTTCTGATTCACCACATACAAAGCTCATGTGTGTGCAGCAGATTTGCTGGATGTTCAGGATGATGTGGTGGGATTTGATTCAAAGCATTCCAAGCCCTCTGGAGGCCCACCCTACCCAGGAAGTCCTTATGGGTGGTCAGCTTTCCAGCACAGCCTAGTTTGTCTCTTGGCAGCTACTGTATGATTTATAGCTATGCACATGTAGGAAGAGAGATCTATTTATCAAGAGATTTATTTTAATAAATTGGCTCACATAATTATAGGGGCTGGAAAGTCTGAAATCCTTAAAAGCAGGGTAGCAGGCTGGAACATCAGGCAGGGTTTCTATGTTGCAGTCTTGAAGAGAATTCCTTCTTCGGAAATCCTGTCTTTGCTCTTAAGAGTTTCAACTGATTAAAGGAGGCCCACCAATATTATAGTGGCTTATTTGCTTTACTTAATCTTAAGCTCTATTATCTATCTACCTACTTGTCTACCTATCTACCTATATCTATATTTATAGCAACAGCTAGACTGGACTGATTTTGGACCAGACAACTGGGCACCATACCCTAATTAAGTTGACATACATAATTAATCATCAAAATTCTCTACTTCTTTCCTCTCTCTTTCCTTTCTCTATACTTTCCACCCCAAATTCCTGCTCAATTATTTTTTAGACCAGTATATTTTCTTTGAACTGAATCCTGGAGTCTTCTCCTTTCATTCTCTTTAATCTCTCCACAGTGTTCCTTACATTTGGTTCTAGAGTAACTTCTTCAGGCAGAGAAGCACCAATATTCTCCTCTGGCCTCAAAACAACAATAAAGATAAAACTCTCCATTTTCTATTTTAAATAAGCCTAAAGCAACCAACTCTGTATGATGGAATGACAGATGGGACATTTTTTGTTCTGTTTATCTTTTCTAAAAATTTTCTGTACTTTCAATGCTTCCAGCAATATATTATTTTGTAATGGGTAGAAGTAATAGAAACGCATTCATTTGTTTAACATTTATCTGTTTATACCTTATTGCTTATTCACAAAATGAAACAAAGTATAATTTACACTTGAATAATAAATTGCTGCCTACATTTATTATTCCCTTTTTGATCTATTATTTGCTCTCAACAACCCTAGATTAATACAAGGCAGAGCTGGTCTACTGATACCCACCTTTTTTCTGCTATAGCAGTTAAGTAGGGAGAAACCACAGACATATTCTATCTCATCTTGTCTTTTCTCTAGTGATTTTCAATAGAATTTTTACACTAATATATTCTATGCTGTGGACCTACTGATAAATCTATTTGTGTTTCTAACTAGTGAGAATTTTGCTAGTTGCTTAACAGATAGGACTAGTAGTTTCCAGTTACTGAATTCTTGCTTCCCTCTGACTCTTATTCTAATTTCTCCTCACTGTCCAAGCTCTAGATCTTAACTTCCTCATGATCAGACTTGTCAGGAATCCCTGTTGGAGTTCTACCTTAGGGAAAGTTTTCTTGTTCCTTCTAAACAAACGTGTGAAAAACTATAAAACTGTTCGGAATCTTTCCTGGGACTTAAAAACCAATCATTAGGGAAATAGGCTCTGGAAACCCATTAGTTTTCTCACTGGGTATTCCTCAACAGTGAGTCTTAAAGAGAAATGATATCCTGAGTGGAAGAAAGCAATTTAAATCCTTCATTTGCAAGATAAACATTAAGATAAAAACTTAAACCTTGAAATGTAAGGTAATTGAATTTTCAAAATAATAATGTTTTAGTTGTTTGTGATTTATTTACTATATATTGCTATGGATTGGATGTGGTTTGTCCCTCAAGGGTTCATACATTGGCAGCTTGGTCCTTAAGGTAGTAATGTTGAGCTGGTGGAACCTTTAAGAAGTGGAGCCTAATGGGAGGTGATTAGGTCATGGGAGCATTACTATGGGAAAGAATTAAGGTAATTCTTGTGGGACTTGGTTGGTTTCCAAAAGAATGAGTTGTTGCAGAAGAGTGAGTGAGTCTTATTCCTGAATCTTTCTGTGGCTTTCTGTCTTGCCATATAATCTTTCCCTTTTACAAGTGCTTCTGTCATGATGCTGGCCACCATGAAATGATACTGGCAAAGTGACCTCATCAGAGACAAAACTGATAGGGCTGCCTGATCTTGGAATTTCAGCCTCCCAAAGTGTTAGATAAATAGACCTCTTTTTTTTTTTTTTTAATAAAGTACCCAACGTCAGGTTTGTTTTTTATATTAATGTAAAAGGAACTAATACATAGTACATGCTTTTATCTTTCACAAAGGTTGTATACAATGCTAATTTAATGATCTCTATGCACAAGGCTCTATTTTAAATACTTTAACAATAACAATTCATTCAATTTTCATAAGAGTGCTTTGAGGTAATATGTTAGTTTGTTATCGCTGCGACCAAAATACCTGAGAAGAACAACTTAGTGGAAAAGTTTATTTTGGCTATTTCAGAGGTTCAGTCCATGTAAAGTTGGTTTCCTCATTCTGGGCCTGAGGTGAGGGAGAGCATCATGGCCAAAGAGAGTGAGGAGGATAGAGGAGTGGGGGGAGTCTGAAAGAAAGGGACTGCTGGGAAGATGAACCCTTCTAAGGTACACTCCCAGTTACCCACCTCCTCCAGCCATGCCCTACCAGCTTATAGTTACCACCCAGCTAGTCCATCCACACTAGGATGGACCTATTAGGTTACAGCTCTTATAATCTATCATTTCACTTCTGAATATTCCTGCATTGACACAGGGGCTTTTGGGGAACATCTCATATCTAAACCATAACAGGTGACTATTATTATTATTCCATTTTTTCTAGATAAGGAAATTGCAGCATGGAATAGCTAAGTAACAAGGTCAAGGTCACATAGCTGGGAAGTGGCAGAGATGGGAGTACAGCCCATAGTGCATTCTCATTAATCATGCTACAGGATTTACATACACCATAAGAATCATGACTTTGGATACACATACTCTTCTTGAAAACATATTCTGCTGGGCACTGTACTAGAAGTCTTATATATTATTACTTCCCAAAGCAACTCTATAATGAAAGAGAAAAGGAAGTCCTGAAATGGTTAGTCAGTTCCTTGTTAGCAAAACTTGGATGCAAAAGCATGGGTTCTGCATTCTCAGTGCCGAATTCACTGTGCAATATTACTGCTTGTTATCTGGTGTGAAATTCTAATTTAAGTAATAAAACACCTGAATTTTTTTCTTTGTAAGAAAAATAATTATTTAAATAAATAATATTTAAATAATCCAAGGAATTGCTAGTGACAGTTTTTCTAGATTAGCTAAAATAAGAGCACCTGGGAGAGACTGCCAATCCTAATTCTCCACATACCATTCTTGTGGTTTTGGGAAGTTACTTATTATTAGTAAACTTCAATTTTCTTAGTGGCAATGCTGGCATAATAATAATATTTCTTACATGGATGTTGTAGGGCTAAATTAGATAATCCATGTACAGCAGTTAGGATGGTGTTTGAAACATGTAAGTATTCGCTCTAGTGTTATGTAGGTGTGCATGCATGCATGTGTGTGTATTTATGCATGACTATGTGTACATATGCATTTGTGTGTACATGGGCAGGCATGTGTTTATCTGAACATGCATCTTTGTATGCGTGGTTTGCATATTACCACTCTGATAAATCTGCTTCAGCTAAGAGTTGATTCTGATCTCTATAGAAAGTAGAACACAACTTCTCCCAACTACACAGCTTAGAAAGAACACAGAGGAACACAATGTAGAATTCAGAAAATGAGCACACTCAGGTCAGGCACAGTTGGTTAGAGATTTTCCAGTAAGCCCTCTGTGAGGACTGATTTGGAAACTCATGTTGGAGCTCCCATGCATCTGTAACTTACTTCACCACTTAGATGGTGTAGTCAGTTTGTCCTGGGTGGTTTAAACACAAGCATTTACTTCTCCTGGTTCTGAGGCTGGACATCTGAAATCAGGGTGTCAGCACAGTCAGGCTTTGGGAAGGTCCTCTTCCTTGTGACATTCTCACCTGACCTTTCCTTGCATACAGACAGATCTCATGTTTTTTTCTTTCCTTGTTAAGGCATTGAGCCTGTCACCTGGACTTCACCCTTGTGACCTCATCTAAACCACACTCCTTAACCTCCAAATACTGTGATAGGAGATTGGGTTTCAACATGTGTTGGGGGAAGGAAAATATGCAATTCA
This sequence comes from Xerus rutilus, assembly GCA_028644305.1. Taxonomy (NCBI): domain Eukaryota; kingdom Metazoa; phylum Chordata; class Mammalia; order Rodentia; family Sciuridae; genus Xerus; species Xerus rutilus. Next base: position 51,799,042 of record CM053402.1, read on the forward strand.
CAGAAGATGGGTAGTGAAAGGTGCCAGATTGGCAGGAGTGTGTCTCTACAAACCTTTTGGCTATGTTTTTTGATATGAAGTCCTGAATTAAACAATCACTCTAATATTTTTATGGAGATACTTGGGAGTGCATGATGTTTTACTTATAATGGGTATACTAGATAAGTAGCTATCTTCTTCAAATTTAGATTTTCCAAAAATAATAGTTAAGTTATAGGATTTTAAAAGTTACATAGCTCTGTATGTTTATACATAAATAAGTTTTTTCAGAAGAGATTTTACTTTATTTGAAGTGAAATATTATCTCTCTTATATAAAAATTTTGTCTCCTATGCGATTAATCAAAGTTGCACAGTACAAGTTCCCCCAAATTTACTATTTATCTCAAAATATATTCCTAACATTGTTGTTAACTCTCTTTATGTATCATATATATGAGATGCAAAAGCATAGGAAGAAACCATGAGAAAGAAATACTAGTATATTTGCATAAAGATATAAAGTTTATCTATCTTCAAAACATTTCCTGAATATTAAAAAGCAAGAGGAAAGCTGGAGCATAAGCTGGATCACATCTCACTACAGAGAAATTACTTAGGAAATAGAGAAATGATGAATTTCCTGGTAAAAATGTGCACATCTAAGTAGAAATTGATAAATGAAGCAGAATGGTCAATATGCAAGAAAAATTGGTCAAATCCTTTATCAATTGAATAATGCAAACTTATTAAAAGTTGAACACCATTTTCACCTGTATATTCTGAAGATAAAAAATAAATCATAATAGTATTACTGTTAAATATATGAAGAAATAATTTTCCAAATTATTGATAGTGGAAGGTGATATTAATACCACTCTTCAGTTAGTCTGTAAGGATCAGAAAAAAAAAATGTTCATCTCAGACATGTTTTAATAATCAAGTACTTAAAGTATTTATTATCTAAATTTATCTACATTTGCTTAGTAATATACAATGTGATATTTTGATCAATACTTATAAACATAAGCCCAAAGGAAAATGGCACACTGATAAATTTGTCTATATAGAAAAATACAAATATTCTATATTACAAATTTAAAACTAAGCACCAAACCAAATAAATAATAAAATAGAAGTGAGCATGGAAAGTTTTTATTTTATAAAAGAAAACTTTAAAACCCTAGTGGAAAATTTTGCAGGAAATATCTTTATGATTTTTAGATGTGGGAAAATATAAAGAATACAAATCACAAATATAAATAATAGCTAGTATAAAAGCTTCTATATATTGAAATACTCCGGTATATAAAAGACTAAAATTATGTTAGAAAAGAAGCTGATCACACATAGGAATATTTACTTATGACTCATGTAAATTGACAAAGGATCAGTATCCAAATATTCAAAAATTTTTATAAACCAATGCAAAAATAGAGAAAAAAAACAAAAGAAAAGATAGGCAAAGAAACTTAATTGATAATTCATAGAAATATAAAAGTTGAATGGT
>CM053402.1:51801029-51818232 GCA_028644305.1 Xerus rutilus
ATGTGGTGCTGAGGATCGAACCCAGTGCCTCACGCATGTGAGGCAAGCGCTCTACCACTGAGCCACAATCCCAGCCCCCAAAACTACCAATTTTTTAAAAATAAAATATTGGCTTCTTGGATAACTCTAAAATAGTATCCTACTATTTCTGCAATCACAAAACTAAAAATAATAAATTCTACCAATTAAAAATTCCTTGTGCTGCTTCATTTATATTTCTTTGGATGAGATGTTTACTTTTTTCTTATTTGCTCCGGCATATTTTGCATTTTTAAAAAAGAAGTACCAAACTGAATTTCAGATCAAGTCAGGGAACCTCTTTTGAGGCTTCACCAAAACTAAGTGAAACTTGAACCAAGCCTTGACCTTGACCTTAAATTGGATAAGGAACCTAAGGCTGCAACCTGTGAATGGATCTGTTTATGCTGTGAAGCTCCCACAGGAATGTGTTTCTCTTAGGAGATAATTTAAGAGAAGGGAAGAAATAAAGACAGGAAAAAAAAAAAACCCATCAGCTTTCCAATTTTTACTTATTTGTCTTTTCTACCAAATGTAGTTCCATTTTCCTTAAGACAACAAAAGCCAGGCCATGTCAGTATTTGCTGGCCACTCCTGTAATATCCTAGGCACACTCATGTGCCCAGAGAATTCAAAGGCAATTCAAAACTTTCTCTGCCTTTAAGGATTTTAGAATTTCATATAGTCGACAAAATAACAAAGTTACAAGTTTAGAAAATTGCACAAGATAAAGAAGAATCACAGGGCCTGGGTGTGAAAACCAGCCTAACCACCCGAAAATAGGACCCAGGCTCAGTGATCACAAGATGAGCACAACTATCCTGAGTTAGAAAGAGAGGCATGAAGTAGCCGGCAGTTAGCAGAAATCTCAAGGGATGCAGAGAGAGAGGAAGAAGAATGACCAGAGGGGAGGATAGATTGGTCAGAAGAGCAAAGCCAGGAAGAGCAGGGGTCAGAAAACCATAGCCTAGGGCCAAACCCAGTGCTCTGCTTGCTTAGGTATAACCTTCCAAACTGACAGATAGTTTTACATTCTTAAATGAGAAATGCCAAGAAGACCATTAGCTTTCCAGAAAGAACAATCACCCTGTTTTGCTTTCTGGCTCACAAAACCAAAAATATTTATTGATTGGCCCTCTCTAGAAAATGTTTGCCAGTCCCTAGTGAAGATTTTTGTGTCCTATGCTTAGAGTTTATTAAATCTACCATGTGAATGTCCAGTGTTATTAAGCAGAAGATAAACATATCCTGTTTTGCATTAAAAAAATCTCTTGGGGAAAATTCATAGAGGTAAACTCAAAGGGAGAAGCAGGCTAGGAAAAAAAAAAACAGTTTAAAGTCTGTTATCATGGTTTAGAAAATGTGCAGGAACCAAAGAAGGGGAATACATTTTATTTTTATTCTTTAAAACAAATGTACCATTTCTCTAACAGATGACAAATGAACAGTTTTAGATTTGAAGAGTAACTCCTCTTAGTCAAGGCAGCCCTTCTGGAGGAAAGCGATTCTTAATTCTGATTTACACTACCTAGATCCCACTGACAGTACACTGCAGTAAGTAGACAGGATTCTAGAAAATGAGGATGTTCAGAAATTAAAACTTTAGATTGTATAAAAGTCTACAAAGAGCTGACTAGACAAAGCTCAAAAAGATATTGTCAATGGGAAGGGAACACATGTTTGAAATCCTCGTCAAGCAATGTTTGGACACTGCCCTCCTCTCAGTGGACTCCCTCCAGGGCCCCTCAAATTGCAGCACATAGAAAATAACCCACGCTTCCTGCACACAGATTTGGTCTTATCCTGGCTTTCCTGGTTAATTCAGACAGAAAAGGAAGAGGGTGGTGTTCTAACAAACTAAATGATAGGGCTGTGGAAATTGGGGTTAAACCACAGTGAAAACAGCTGTTTTCTTTCAAGCTTCCCTGGAAAGCAAGAGAAGAATGTGATCTGAATCCCTTTGTAAGGACACAGTCTTCACCCTGTCTTCATACTAACTGCACTACTGTAAGATGAAGAAGCTTTAACCCAGGCAAAGGCAAATTTCTGGGTGCTTCCTTTGTTTTCTTTTGCTTCTTTCTGACCAGAAAAAAATGTTACAGATTGATTGAATATATCTTATCCAAAATGCTTGAGACCAGAGAGTTTTGGATTTCAGATATATATATATATATATATATATTAATTTTAGGAATATTTACGTATACATAATGAGAGAGCATGGGATAAAATCCAAGACTAGACACAAAACTCATTTATGTTTCATATACAACAAACACCTTATGCACATTGACTGAAGGTAATTTTACGCAACGTTTTTAGTGTACTTGGATTTTCACTACAACCTGTCACATCAGATCAGGTGTGGAATTGTCTACTTGTGATATCATGACAATACTCAAATGCTTTGGAGGCTAGAGCATTTCAGATTTTCAGACTATAGAGATGCTCAACTTGTATTCAGTCTCTAAAGCAGTAAAAGACCAATGCTGGTGCTGAGGCTCTGCGCTTACATCCAGCTCACAAGGAGTCTGAGTCCAGGTTGGAGTTCAATGCCATCAGTACCAGCTGGTTCAAGCTGTGCTTTTGGGCCTTCTGGACTTACAGCAGAACCAGAGTCATTTGCCAAGAGTCTACCTATGTGTACAGGTTCCTCATCAGACACTAGGAAGTTCTTTTCCCCTTGGGAAGTCTCACAGAAATGGAAGACAAAAGGCTTCCTCACACAACTCCATATCCACCAAGACCTTGTTCTGCTCTGGTCCTCATTCAGGTATCGGTGGATGCTGATAAGTGTCAGCAGCCTTCTGGTGACCATTCCTTCTAAAACCTATCTTGCTGGACCTCACTGGTGGATAGTCTCTCCTATCATTCTCCTGACTTCTTTGGGGAAATTCCTCATCAAGTTTTCTAACTGCACATCTGTTTGCCTCCCTCTTCACAGGCCCTGTCCTGACCTGAAAAAGAAATATGAGGAAAAATCACTGGGGCAACTATCCATGTGATGTAATGCTGAGCTTTGTCCCTTCCCATGGGTTCTGATGGGTCCTAACAATCCCCAAGTGTATTTTCTAGGATAGTGTAGGTGAGTACCCTCCCTGAGATGCCCACACCAGCATGTAATCTCCAATCCTTCTTCTCATGTCTCCTGATTTATAGGATGGAACTACAAGTAGCATTTAAAATAACTATCATGAGTCATCAGAGAAATTGGAAGAACTAGCCCCACTTGTTACAGATTTAATTACAATCATGCGGTCCTCACTATAGGCATTGGAGAAGATAAATTAGAAGCAGGAAGAATGGTCTCACATTCCTTATCCATCTAATCATAGGAATATAGTGGAAATATCCCATAATGAAGAAAAAATATGCTGTTTGTAAATCTATAAATGAAAATGTAAAATAAATTGATCTATGTATTAGAGAAAAAAGTCATCAAAAGCTTAAACTCTTCATAACTGGAATTAAACAGTAAAGTTAGTAATTTTATTTAAAAAATTGTTATTGCTAGGCAAAGCAATGTATGTCTGTAATCCCAGATAAAGTCAGGAGACAGGATGTCACAAGCGTGAGGCCAGTCTCAGCAATTTGGAGAGAACTTGTCCTAAAAATAAAAAGGGCTGGGGATGTAGCTCAGTGGCAAAACACCCCTGGGTTCAATCTGCAGTGCCAAAAAAAAAATGGAGTTATTAAGCATTTGAATAGAAAAATGCAATACTCTCCAGTGATTGCTGTGGATTTAAGCAAAATGAAAAAAAGTAGAAAGAGGTGGCAGAGCTGTGTAAGTGGGTGTGTATTCAAAGACAAAACATACCATCCCATAATGGAATGGTTGAAAATGATAACAAGGACCATTTGTCTATGATTCTGCAGTTTAGACCATGGCCCATCTCCACTTGACCATGTGTATGTTAGGATGGTCACAGGCCTCCATTGAACTAGGAATTTGCCTATGGTTGGAACATCCAAGCTACGTTCTTCCCTATTTGGAGCCTGAGCAGGGTGACTGGGTTGTCTGAGGACCAGCTGACCCCCTCCCTCCAGACTACTTAATCAAACTACTTAAATGGCGGCTTAGCATTCAAGAGAGAGGAAAGATTCTTTAGGGACAGAGATTTCTATTACATTCTATAGAAACAATGTAAAAAGCAGGAATTAAGAAGGCAGGAGATTCTAGCTCTTGCTGGGTGGAGTGATATGTAGATACAAGGGTAGGATGGAAAACATATTTATTTGGATGAGGATTGCTGGAAACCATATTAGTGACAATCTATCAGTTTACTGACAAACTCTTTGATCACACTCTAGCCAGTTTCACTTGAGCCCTCTTATCAACTAGGCCTCAACATTGGTGGTAAGAATTGCAACTTTTAGCGCAAATAATTTTTCCATTCATGCCCCACTAAGAGATATGAACAAACACCAGCTCAAACCTTTGTCCCCAAGAGAATGACCCCCAGCTCCTTAAATGCCTGCCAGAGAAACATTGCCTAAAGATTTGACTGTTTTAGCTGAAACCTAAACCTAAATTTCACTTTCTTTATAGCATTTGCTTTCAAAGATATGTAGTTGTAATCTTTCTCTGTTCCTTTGAGATGTTATCTTCTATAGTGCAGAAATGTCTTTCTCAAGAACCTGGGAGCCATTCTTGTAAAATGTAATCATCAAGAAGGCGATCTGCTGTCTCCCAGTCTCTTGTGTGTGGTTAGGAGCCCATCTGTGATAAGTACCAGTTGGCAGACCCAGTGACCTCATCTCATTGACCAACCTCTATTCACTTTTGGTAACTTTTTACTTCTAGGGCTCTGCCAAGTTCCTGTGTGCTTCTCTTGCCTCCTCCTTCATTCTTCCTTAAAAGTGTCCACTCATTCCTGCACAGTGTTGAGCTTGGTCTCTCCCTACTGCAGGAGAATATCCTGAATCAAATATGCTTCATGGTTGTCAACAAAGGCCCAATGACTCATTTTTCTTTGGCACCATACCTGCTGAAAGATGATTTTGTTTTAAAATAAGATATTCACATTGAGGATGTAGAGAGATAAATAAAACTGAAATATGCTCAAAAAGTAGACCAAAAACTCTTAGAAATGAAGAGAAATAGAATCAGGAGTCAAAGACAAGGTTTAAAGTTCAGGTTTGGCAGGCTTGGGCAACTACAGGGATGATGGTACTCTTTACTGAATTTGGCCACATAGGGAGCATGTTTAGGTTTCATTCATACATGCTGATTTGGAAAACTCTTTCAAATGGAAAAACCCATTATAGGTCATTGGATACGGATTTGAAGTTCTGAAAGAGATCAGATATAGGTGCATAACCTTTCTTTCTTTTTTTTTTTTTTGGGGGGGGTCTAGTGTATTGAACTCAGTGACACTTTACCATTGAGCTATATTATATCCCCAGCCCTTTCATTTTGAGATGAAGTCCATCTAATTTGTCTGAGCTGGCCTTGAACTTGTGATCCTCCTGCCTCAGCCTATTAAGTAGCTGGGATTACAGGCATATGCCTCCACACCCTGCTAGCAGTGCATCTTAAAACCCTAAAAATGTCAGGGGCTAAATAAAGTAGTAAGAGTAGTTAAGGAAAACTATAGAGTGTTTGGAAGGACAAGGAAAGAAATTATCAGATATGTAAGAATGAATAAATACAATATTGGCCATAAAGAAATCTGAGAAGAAGCAGCCAGGGAGAAAGCACGGTGCAACTGGACCAGAGTAGAAAGATTGCTGGAAGGCCTGTGTTACTGCACTTGATAGCCATGCTGGAGGCCAGGCTTACACACAAGCCATTGCAGAGAGCCAACAGTTCAGTGCATACACCTGTAATCCCAGCAACTCAGGAGGTTAAGGCAGGAGATTGAAGCTAAATGTCAGCCTCAGCAACTTAGGGAGACCTAAGTCAAAATAAAAAATGGAAAGGACTGGGGACATAGCTTGGTGTAAAGCATTCCAGGTTCAATCTCCAATACCAATAAATTTTTTAAAAAATAAGTGTCTAAGAATTTTGAAACTTAAGGGAACTGGAAAATGACTTACAAACTATTTGGATGGAATTTGCTTTTGCTGTTTTCCTTTCAGGCATAAGGCTAGGAAAATTCTTGTTTGGAGGCCACATCTGATCCTCAATTTGAATTTATCTGTCCTTGGAGACAGGATCAAACCCTGAAATACTGAGACACTCTTAGAAATTGGAAATCATCATGTCACACTGGAAGGCTGATTTGGTCACGGTGTCTGAACAGTGTGTGAGATGGGGATATTTTATGTGGAAACCATCTCCCTATTCTCTCACTCCCTCCTTCCTCCTTTCTAATTGATTGGAATCACCATAGATCCAATGTACATTGTTTGGTTCTGGTCACTAGCATTACAGCCATGCATTGCTTAACGACAGGGCTATGTTGTGGAAAATGCATACTTACATGACTTTGTTGTGTGACCATCATAGCAGGTACTTCCAAAGACTTAGGTGGTTCCTCCCACACATGCACTTACCACATAGCCTGATTACATGGCATGGTCCTTGGACCATGATGAACAAAATGACATGAGATTATGTCAAGCTGAAGAGAAAGTACTACAATCAAGAGACTCGTAAATATGAAATTATGTGAAGCTGCCACTGGCACCACATGACATTCTGATCTATGGTGAAAAAGAATTTTTTTTTGTACAAGTTGTAGTACATTCTAAAGTAACAATTAAAAGTGAAGTAGAGTAAATACATAAACCAGTAGCATTTTTATATGTTATCATTATCAAGTGTTATGTACTGTGCACAATTGTATGTGTTATACTTTTATACAAATGGCAGCATAGTAGGCTTGTTTAACCAGCATCTCCATGGGAAAGGGAGCAATGTCATACTCTATGACACTGTGATGGCTACCCTGGGGACACGAATTCAGCTCCATTAGGATCTTATAGGATCGCCATCATGTACATGGTCTGTTGTTAACTGAAACATCGTCATGTGATGCCTGAATGATGCACCCTTTAAAGGTAATTTAAAAGGTGGCTTTTGTTGTAAAGCTTCCTCAGTGTCTCTCAACGATCATTTTCTACAGTATATACTTTATAAATAAAATGTCTCATCTCTGTATCAGCCAGTTAGATTCAGAGGAGGCTTATAAACTAATTCAATTTTTAAAGAAAAAAGGTAGCATGAATTAGATGTATCCAGAATACTTCCTTTGTTTTTATTTTTTCTGTTTACCCTCATGCAGCCTCTGAAAATACACAGGGCACAAACATAATTTCAGATAATGTCAGCTGATAGATTAATTTGTTCCTCTTTATTCATTATTGTATTTATTTTCATTGATCTAACTTGCAAATAAATGTAACTTCATTCACGGAATGTAGAAAATTGGAAGAACAAATATTGTGACTGTTAAGTCAGGTTTTCTTTGAATATCTACCATGATTCTGTGATCTTGAGCTTCAAGGAATAAATCAGTATTATGTTCTGCCATCCTTAAAAAAGCCACCTTTTATTTGGGCCACTTGCAGGTGCCACCAGCTTTATAGATAGGAGAATTTGTTTTTGTCCAAAAAGTAGCAAATTATGTTTTCCTAGAATGAACTTTGCAAAATAGTTTTAATTCTACTTCAATTTTTTCTGGCTTAGGTTTATGCTGGAATTGTGAGCAGAAAGAGAATATTTTCTAAAAACTAATGTTTCTTCAGTGATGATTATGCATCAGACATTTTTCCAAGTTATCTACATGTCTTAACTCACTTAATCCCCAAACAACCCCATAAGATGGGTACACATTATTGTCTCTATTTTTTACTTAAAGGAACAGAGATGTAAAGGATGTTACAATTTTCCACTACAGAGTCAGTTTTTACATCTTACTGTGCTGCCTAAATATTCATGAGCTCTGTATGCAAGGATTCAACCAATGGCAGATAGAAAATTTTTTTAAAAAATTGCATCTGAACTGAATATATACAAACATTTTTCTCATTATTCCCTAAACAATACATTGAAACAATTAAGTGCATAATGTTTGCATTGTATACAGTATTATAAGTTATCTAGAGATGACTTGTATTATACAGGAGGATGGCATAGGCTATAAGCCAACACCATACCATTTTGTATAAAGGACTTAAGCATCCACAGATTTTGGTACTCTCAGGGGATTCTGAAACCAGTCCCCTGCAGATATGGAGGGACAATTTTAAGGAGTGTGACATAGTCACTACCTGTAAAGAGGACATTCTACCCCTACTCATATTTTATGATAACATGTAGAAATATAATGATAGAGATGTGTACCCAATATTACAGGAACTCAGAGAAGGACTGAGCCAGATGGTGGATAGTGCAATCTGAGAAAATTCTGAGTTAAGTCTTACAAGACTCAGTGAATCTCACCAGGCAAGAAGTCATGAAATACACAGAGGTGAGTAAGAGCATCCTACACAGAGCAGCAAGGTGAAATTATGCATAGCAGTGCATGCAGGTGGGCATCACATTTCATCAAATTTAAGATGTTCTGATTGTAAGATCTCCATCTTTTCTTTTTTTTTTGGTACCGGGGATTGAACTCAGGGGCACTCAACCCCTGAGCCACATCCCCAGCCCTATTTTGTGTTTATGTAGAGACAGGGTCTCACTGAGTTGCTTAGCGCCTCGCCACTGCTGAGGCTGGCTTTGAACTCGCGATTCTCCTGTCTCAGCCTCCCTAAGTGCTGGGATTACAAGCGTGAGCCACCGCGCCCGGCTTAAGATCTCCATCTTCATATTTTAAAAGTGATTGACACATAAAGATTGTATGGATATGAAATTTTGTCAGCTTTGCGTCGCTGTGTCCAAAGTACCTGACAAGAACAACTTAGAGGAAGGAAATTTTATTTTGGCTTATAGTTTCCGAGGTTTCATCTATGGTGAACAGACTCCATTGCTCTGGGCCCAAGGTGAGGCAGAATATCATGGTGGAAGGGCATAGTGGAGGAGCACTGCTGCATTCTTGGTAGTCAGGAAGCAGAGAGAGAGGGAGAGAAGGAGGCCACAGAGAAGATGAAGTCCCCCAGGGTGTGTACCCAGTGACCCATTTCCTCTAGCCATGCCCTACCTGCCCATAGTTACCACCCAATGTATTCAAACTAGGATGGAACTGATTATGTTACAGCTCTGAAAATTAAATCACTTCACCTCTGAACTTTTCTGCATTAACACAGTAGCTTTTGGGGAACACCTCATATCCACACCAGAACAGGGGTAACTGTGATTATTTTATACATGTACATAATATGTACTTATCACATAAGGCAAATTAGCATTTCCATCTCCTTAAACATTTATCATTTATTTGTGGTACAAAACTTTAAGCTCCTTTATTCTAGTTCTTCTTGAGATTTATAATAAATTCGTATAAACTCTAGTCACTGTACTATGCTAAAGAGCCCTACAACTTAATTCTCCTGTTTTTATATGTACCACTAAGAAATTACTCTAGGATTCATCATCAATTGAAACATGCATATCAACTTCACAGATACTAAAATGTGAAAAAACACCTAGGATAAAGAAATGAGTTACAAATAATTTGTGTAGCTGGTGACAGTAGTGAAATGGATAATGTAGAAGGAACCTGGTGTGAAGTTTTGCTCATTGGCAGTGCAGGAGAAATAAGAAGAGATTTAAACTGTTTTCAAGCTCAAATCAACAGGACTCAATGACTACCTGGTATCCTGGATATCCAAATAGCTACTCTTTATGGAAATATTTGATTTTCCACTTATGCTAGTGGTATAAAACTTCTAAAAGAGATAATAGGGAAAGACTCAATTTAAATGAAAATATAAAAGGAATTATTATACATGTAAAATGTGACCATGATAAATCTTGTAAAAATGACTCTGACAAAATTAATGAAAAATGGCAGGGTTTTAGTCTTGAGATACAGACATTAGAGTCTTTATCATGGAAATAGTAAGTGAAAATAAAGGGAATCATGTTCAAATTTAAATAAAGTATGGAAACTTAGCTATAAAATGAGACTGGCCATTAGAATCTTCAAAAAATGAAAGTGAATCATTTACATCAACCCCAAGATAGGATAAGCACCCTTATGATTGAGCCTAAGCAGAATATACCTTAGAAGAATGCACCTTTAATTTCCTCAGTTGATATTATGGACTTATAACATAAGCTTTGCAAATGAAGTGTGTCTGGCAGTGAAACATTCTGGCTTTTCATGAATGGTGGGTATTTCAGGAGATGGTGGAAAGAGAAAGCCAGACTCATCAGTCACCAAAACATTAAAAGAGCTATCTTTAGAATGCATGAAAGTTCTGAAATTCAGCTCATTTCCAATGTCAGTGGGTCATATCCACCTATATTTACTGAGTACTGACACAGCATATAATGTATTCAGCATTATAAAGACAGAAACCCTTGATGAGAGTTTTCCCTCTTTATAACCCCTGCATATCATCCATTTTGATGCAAGTAGCTCCAGGGTTCTCATCCCACCTCATTCCATCTGATAATAGTAATGATGTCATCATTGGCTTCTTGCAGAAGTCCTTCAAAATGCTCATGTGCAGGAGCTGAGACAAGATGGTCAGTTGTAAGCTTTACTGTTTGCCAAACACTTGGGTGGCAGACCAGGCTCATTCCCTCAAGTCACACTCAGAATATTCAGAAATCCAAGCTGTTGCTGATGTTCAACTAAAGATTGTTTAGATTCCACATTGGACTTGTTTTCTTGCTATGACGTCTGTCTCCATGTCTAAGCAGTCCTCTATTCAGGAAACCAGTGTGACTCCATCTCCTTCAAAAACCACAAGCTAATGTGCATTCAAGCCGTGACTATTCCTCTCTTACAGTTAAAACAACTAAAGCACTAAGTACTCAATCAAATTCTCTTATTTCTTCTAAGTTAATCTCTGAGGGAGAATAGACTCCACTGATACTCCATAAAATTATGTTTAAAAAAATAATGTTTTAGAGAAACATTAGGTAAATATCAGTGAGACTTTGGCCAAGAACACAGCCATTTCAACTATAAAAATTACTTAATGATTATATGAGTAAAAGAAAACTACTGATAGGCAAGCAGATAAATGAAGAGAGGGAAGGAGATGGATGGATAAATGGATAGATACATGGATATACAGATAGAAAGATAACATGGATAGATGTATAGATGATGGATGGATAGACAGGTACATGAATTGATACATAGGTGATGTATAGGTAGGTAGGTACGTAGGTACCTAGATAGATAGATAAGTGGATAGACAATTGATGAATAAATAGTTGGTTTATGACTGGAATTATATAGCATTGAATATTAAAATGCAAGTCAATAATACCATAGCAAGAAGAGAATTGAACTTGGCCTCTAGAGATCACTGCTTAAGTGCATGACCTAGAACAAGCCTCTATCTTCTTGAGTTTACTTTCTTTCATCAGTTAAATGGGAGTAAGCATATAGCCCTATGGAGTTAGTGAAAGTACCACAGTTACTAATAATGATAAATAATTACAGGAGCTCTCTCCATGCCTTCAATGCCTCCCCTCCCCTTTCCTTTGCCCTATGCTGATTGGTTACTTTGAATGTTTCCCCTCCTCTCTACCCCATGCTGATTGGCTGCCTTCAGTGCCTCTCCTTTTCTCATCCCATGCTGATTGGCTGCCTTCAGTGCCTCTCCTTTTCTCATCCCATGCTGATTGGCTACGCACCCGACATGGATCAATACCCTATTGGCTGTAACCTAACCTCAGGGCCATCCATGATTGGTCCGAGGACCCTATATAAACTGTTGCACTAACTGAAATAAACGGCTCTGCTTCTCCCTCGGGCAGAGAAGTTTTACCTACTCCCCGGGTCTGGTGAGTGACTCCGCGACCGTCCACCCCATAAACCCTCATCCTGTGGGACCCCATTGTCCCTCGTCCTCCAGGACCCCAGACCTCGTCCTTTGGGACCCCAGACCTCGTCCTTTGGGACCCCAGACCTCATCCCGTGGGACCCCAGACCTCGTCCTTCGGGACCCCAGACCTCGTCCCGTGGGACCCCATTCCTTGGTCCCCTCGTCCTGCGGGACCCCAACTCGTCGAGCGAACCCACGCGAGGCACAACATAAACGACAAATAATGTTCTATTGAATGTTGTCTCTGGGTTAAAATTTTTATCTAATTTGGTCCCTGTAATGGCCAATTTGAATTGCTACCTTGATTAGATTAAGAGATGTTGAAGATTAAGAGGTTTCTGAGTGTGTCAATAAAGGTGTGTCTAGGAATGATTGGCATGTGGGATAGCAAACTAAAGTGGAGACCCTCCCTAAGTGTGGTTAGCACCAGCAAAGAGGTTGGAGGCTTGGATGTAATAAAAGTTGAAAAAAGAAGTCAGCAGCATCAGATACAAGCTTGATTCTCCTTGAACAAGTTCTTGATTGCTGCTGTGTCACCTGAGGACATCAGACTCACACTCCTTCACTCTTCCAAACTGGACTCTGCCAGTGATTCTCCAGGGAGTTTCCAGAAGCCTTCAGTCTTGGACTGGGGGTAACATTGCTGATCCCTCTTGTTCTGAGGTTTCAGCATCTTGGATGTGCAGTTACTTCTTTCTTCAGCTCTCTGACCTGCAGAAGGCTATTTGTGGACTATCCAGCTTCTGGTTGTGTAAGCCAATCTAATAAATCCCCTTTGTATAATCATACCTCCTGTTGGTTCTGTTCCTCTAGAGAACCCTGCCTAATACAGTCCCTAAAACAATCCTATGAGGAAGATTAGTTAATATCTTTTTCAGAAAGGAAAAATAATGCACAAAGAGGTTTCCCAAGCAGTTCAGGGTCTTACACCCAATGAGAGGAGTAGCCATGCCTGAACTCAGTTCTACTCTACTAAAGCCTTATATATTTCCACTATTGTGTCTCACACATCGCTCATGAAAATGTTAGGGAAATTTCCAAAAGAAATGCATAGTAAACACATATTACTGAAATACATGTAAGATGTATGCATATATAAAGTGCCATTTATAATCATATCACCTATGACTTGATTTAATTCCAGGAACTGCTGAATCCTAGCACAAGTTTCTATACAAGCAGTGGGCTGGAACCTCAGGATACACCAGAATATGTGTAAGGCCTGGACAGTGGCTTAACCTGAGAGCTTGAGGCCTAGGTAGTAGCTTAATCTAGGAATCACAGAGATTCTTATTTCCCACCCAGCTACTCCTGGCATGACGAGAAGACCCCCAAAAGCAAATCTTTGCATTGGAAAAAGAGGTAGGTAAGGTGAATTTAGCATTCTTATATTTGGAACTCAGATTGAGTGATGTGATCCACAGTCGTAGTATAGGAGGCAGCGCCAGAACACGCTAGAACACCATTGCCACCCCTGCACAGGAATTATTAGAAAAGAGAGCAAAGGGCAGTTCAGTGAAAATTAGAGAGCTGGGAGATTTAAAGGACAATGGTGAAAGGAAAAGGAAGACTTATCCTCATACCCTCAGCCATGCATGTTCTCAATTCCCCCATTTATAGATGATTTAGCAAAAAATACCGAAGGGCCACACATGTATTCTTTCTTTTTCTTTCTTTCTTTCTTTCTTTCTTTCTTTCTTTCTTTCTTTCTTTCTTTCTTTCTTTCTTTCTTTCTTTCTTTCTTTTGTACTAGAGATTGAACTCAACCACTGAGCCATATCCCCAGCCCTATTTTGTGAGCCCAATCTCACTGAGTTGCTTAGCGCCTCACCATTGCTGAGGCTGGCTTTGAACTTGTGATTCTCCTGTCTCAGCCTCCCAAAGTGCTGGTATTACAGGTGTGCTCCACCATGCCTGGCCACATATATGCTTTGAGAGATGAGCTAAAAGCATATCACCCTGACAGGCCAGGCAAGGCAAATGTATACAAATGTGAACTAGAAGCATGAACCCTCAATATGTCTATTGTACATGTAATGTTACTGTTTCTATTAGAAACTATTATATGTTACAGGCCTTTGCCTTAACAAAGGTATGAATAACAAATAGTAGATATTGAATTATGCATGTATGTGTAAGATATACACAGACACACACTCACATATCACTTAATGGCAGGGATACATGAGAAAGGTGTTATTAGGTGATTTTGTAGTGTGAACACTCAGGAAATGCCATCTATTGTTTGCCAATACACCATTAAGGTTCACATTCTCTCCCTCACATTTCTACAATTTTTGTAACCAAATATTTTTCATGCATCAGTTCATTGAGGACTGGGATCTGTTAATAGTATATTATAGTTTTGTTATGTGTTGTTTTATTCTTAAATTTTTCATTTTTATTTTTATTATTATTTTTAAAATTTGTTATATGTATTTTTCCTCTCACTTATCTGTTTCCCTGGATTCTCTTTTGCTCTTCTTTCCTACTGACAGCCAATTTCTATTTGTTGCTCTTTCAAACTTCCTATAACTTTTTGCATCTATCTTCTCTTTTCCTTCCTCATAAACATCACATCCTATACCACTTCTGTTCTCTCTTTGTCCATCATAAAAAATTGTAAAACCCTTTGTAAACTTACTGTAGACAATAGGTGAACACAATATTTCTGTTATGTAACAAAACTGTAGACATCTTAATTGGAGCTATTTGGTTTAAGGCTATATATTGTTTGCATTAGGTGCTGTTAATATTGGTCTCCCCCATAAAGGTGAGGTATTGGAAATCTTCAGAGACACTATAAGTGTACAGAGTATAAAGTGTACTGCCTCAGATCCACACAGCTAGAGGGGAAGACACACACACAACATGAAAAAAAACAAGAGAATAAAGTGCTCCAAACAGATCAGGATGTTCCATAATATAATCCATTAACAACACAATAGGAGAAGGAGTTCAGAATGTACATAGTTAAATTGATCTGTGAGGCAAAGGAGGATGTAAGGAGTGAAATCAGAGATAAATTTCAGGAGGTGAAAGATCACTTCACTAAGAGATAAAGATCCTGAAAAGAAATCAAGCAGAAATACATAAAATGAAGAAATCAATAAACCAAATTAAAAATTCAATGGAAAGTATCAACAACAGACTAGACCACATAGAAGACAGAATCTCAGGCAATGAAGACAAAATGTATAATCTTGAAAATAAAGATGATCACACAGAGAATATGGTAAGAAACCATGAACTGAACTTCCTAGAATTATGGAATAACATGAAAAGACAAAATTTAAGATTTATTGGAATAGAGAAAGAGCAGAGATACAAACCAAAGGAATACACAATCTGTTCAATGAAATAATAACAGAAAATTTCCCAAACCTGAAGAATGAAATGGAAAATCAAATACAAGAGGCTTACAGGACACCAAATGTACAAAATTACAGCAGACCCACACCAAGGCATATTATAATGAGAATGACTAACATAGAGAATGAGGATAGAATTTTAAATATTGCCAGAGAAAAATACCAGATTACATATAGGGGAAAATCAATTTGGATCTCAGATGATTTTTCAACCCTGATCCTCAATGCTAGAAGGTCCTGGAACAATATATATCAAGCTCTAAAAGAAAAGGGATGCCAGACAAGAATATTATATCCAGTAAAATTAAGCTTCAGATTTGAATATAAAATAAAAACTTTCCATGGTATACAAATGTTAAAAGAATTCTCAACTAGAAAGCCTGTACTACAGAAAATTCTCAATGAAATATTCCATGAGGATAAAAGTTTTAAAAAAGTAAAAACCAGCAAAGGGAGGCATTATAGTAAAGGAATAAAGTCAATCAAAAAAGAGACTAAGTCAAATTAAAAACCAGAAATAAATCAAAATGACCAGGAATACAAATCATATCTCAATAACAACCTTGAATGATAAAGATTCTTTCTTCTTTAGAGCACATAGAACCTTCTCTAAAATAGATCATATCTTACACCAAAAAGCAATTCCTAGCAAATACAAAAAAATAAAGATAGTATCCTACATTTTATCAGATCACATGGAATAAAATTAGAAATCAATGATGAAATAAAAAAGAAGTTACTCTAATATGTGGATACTAAATAATACACTATTAAATGATGAATGGATAATGAAAGAAATCAAGGATAAAATAAAAAAATTCTTAGAGGTAAATGAGAAACAATACAACATATCAAAATCTCTGGGACACGATGAAGGCAGTGCTAAGAGAAAGTTCATTGCATTGCGCTCATTCATTAAAAGAATAGTCAACAAATAAATAAACTAACATTGTATCTCAAAGCCCTAGAAAAAGAACAAATGAACACCAAAAGCAGTAGAAGAAAGGAAATAATTAAAATCAGAACTGAAATCAATAAAATTGAAATGAGACACACTCGCCCGGACACAGGCGCACATACGCTCACGCACAACCGGCAGCAGCGGCGGCGACAGCGGCTGGTGACAGCGGCGACGGAGGCTCCCACCGCCGTGCACCCCCTTCAGGCAGCCGGCGGCGAGGCCAGATCGCAGACTTCCCGCGCCCGCGACCACCCTGCGGCTTCCTGGAGGCGGCGGCCCCGATAGCTAGGCCAAGTGGCATCAGTCCCAGAACCTCTCCATGGACATGACCGACTCCCCTTCCACCTTGGCCAATAACAGACTGGAGAATGGCATGGCCCAGCTGATCACCACTGAGGCCTGGAACATCAACTCTACCGACCTGGTCAAGAAGACCCATTCACATGCAGGTGGAGGGAAGCTCTGCACCCGAGCTCAACCCCAATGGCAATGCCATCTACGTCATGACCACACAGGGCCCTGTGCAGCTGCCTGTAGTGCTGGAGCAGCACGTCTTCCAGCACCTCAACTCCCCTCTGGTCCTGCCACAGGAGGCCCCATGCTCCTCCAATGCCATCCACAATAACCTCTTCCAGGGGGCTGAAGACCCCGAGGCCCAGCCCCAGCTCCTGGACCTGAGGATCCCCAGCCAGCCACAGGAGCCCACATTGCCATTTGAAGCCGTGCTTCAGAATTTGTTCCCCTCCCAGGGTTCTCTCGGGCCCCCACCCTGTCAGCCTCCTCCAGGCTATGCTCCAGTACTCCCGCAGCCCTTTAACTCCCCCTTGTCTCCCCTGGTCCCACCGGCCACCCTGTTGGTTCCCTACCCTGTGATTGTCTCCTTGCCTGTGCCGGTCCCCATTCCCATCCCCATCCCAGTGCCTCAGAGTTCTGAATCCAAGTTCAGCCCCAGTTA